>JBAIZZ010000029.1:145049-195947 GCA_037355905.1 Heliconius aoede
ATATATATTTTTAAACGTCACAGCTTATGCAAAAGCTGTTGAGATTACCACCGTTGATGGCATCTGACTGTAAACGTGAGGGTTCGATCTGAACCCGGGGAGAATGTATTACTTTCAACTTGGGGATGCGGCACTCAAGACGCATTTTCTCGAATTTGGGCGAAAAAGGAGGATGGAATATCTTGCAGCTAGAAATTCTTTGCCTACGCTACTACTCCTTTATTGCCCTCACCTGGTCCCGTAACATGGTACAGGTTTTCTTTATCATGCGGTGTCAAGTATTTCGATGACATGTATCTTCATCCTTAAGACCATCAATCACCCAGTACAGTAAATTATATTAGCTTTAGTTTTACAATCGTTTGCCACCTGACCTCAAGGTCGTAGTCTTCCTGGATCAGTTTCTTAACATTAGGATCCCAGTTTCCGTCTGCCTACTATGTGGAGGATAGAAAATCAAAAAAGAATACCAACCTGTAAGATGTCCTTCAACAGCGAAATGATCAAAATTAATGAGCAATCGTCGTCCCGGGCGCGCCGTGATGAACCAGTTACAGACGCGCGAGGCGGCGCCGCGAGAGGGCGCCTCGTACGGGAGGGGGTACCGCGGGGACGACACTGAGCCCCACGAGGACCCGGATACGTTACCACCACAGTCCCCGAATATCGATTTCGCCGGCTGGTTATGAAATATTATTTATTAGGAATTACTGAAAGTGTTTTTATTTTAAATAATTATAAATTAAGAGTAATAATCTTGTTTGCCAAGGATCATTTAATAGATGCTTGATTTTTTTAAGTTAACTAATCTAGTAATATCATTGTCTGGTAGGTATATAATGAGAAATTGGTGTTATTAAAAAAATTATGTCTATACATAATATGTTTTTCTATTTTTAATAAAAACATATGTTAACTTACTTCGAACACATATCTCGCTTTAAACCCTGACGCAACAGAATCATAATCAGTGTGCAAGGCAATAAGGAGTCCTAGAGCTCCACGCGGAGACTGTAGGGGGCCGGGCGTAGCGGGCCCGCACCAGCGCCCGAGAGGCACGCGGCTGCCCTCGCGGCCTGTCCACCACGCCTCCACCCAATCTTCACTGCAGGTTGTCCCGCTGCAATATTGAATATAAAGCTTACCTAAGGAGATATTGAATACTGTATACCGCATATGCTGCCACAGAGTAGGTAGAGAGGATCTAGTGCCAAATCACTTCATTCTCTACTTTCTGCCCCAGACACTACATATTGAATGATGGCAGCTGACGCCAACTTTCTGTTATTAGAGTGGGAAAATGAAAATAATTCAATGTTTGAGTGGACCCCACAACCTTCGCGTCCATGACTAATTGTGCTACGACGTCTTCTACAAAATAAAATTAAATCGTTCAATTTTTCATTTATAAATGTAGGTATTGTTCTAACAATTCTAATGTCACTTATTTTAATGAAAAGTCTCAAATTTATTTTTCTGAACCTAAAAAAATATATGATTTAATAATAAAAATTAAGCATTTACCCATACAATCCAGCAGTTGCATTCCAAGAGTCGGCCCTCACTTTAAAATGATCGAACACAACAGTGACCTGTTCGTTGGGCGTGGCCACCAGTGTGTACGTGCAGTTGGTGCGCGAGGGGTAGTTGGAGGGGTAGCGGGGTGAGTTGAACTCTCCTCGCTTCTTAGCTTCGGAACGATATGTGAACGCGCATTCTCCACCCGGGGCAGCTGTTCCTGGTACGCGGTATTCTAGAATACGGAAAGTAATAATGTTCCTTTTTTATTATATACCTACGATGAGATTTTGTTACAATGATTAATGTCTGTTGTTGCTTCAGACATCGTGTCTATGTAACTACGTAAAACATGAACACCCTCCGGAGGGCATATGCGAAGACATTGACAGGGGGCAAGGTGAAAGAGGTATACAGAGACCGTGGCGTTTGGCGGTCAATTCTCTCTGGCTACCTCACCATAAAATATGAGAATAAAGAGAATTACCAGTCTCAAAAGTATATTTCGCCTTGAACCCTCGTCCCTGTAGCTCGCCGGAACTGAACACCATGACCAGTCGGGGCCCGTCCGAGAGCAGCGGCGGCGGGTAGATGGGTGGGCCGGCGGTACCCTCACCACACAATTCTGCGTCGTGCTTATCATAAGAGTCAGTCGCTTCTTGACCACGTAAGTAAACTTTCAGATAACCATCTGGGCACGTCCTGAAAATGACAGATTTTTTATTATAATATTTTATATTCATTTGCCTGATTTTGTGTAGTCTGTAAAAATGCCTTTTCTGTTTTTGAAATCTCATATTAATCGATTATAAGATACTTTGAACTACAACTTTTTTGTATTTCATCCTTAGCTAGATTATTATTAGTCTAGAAATGATTATATCACAGATATTACAAATATAAGAGCTTCTACGATTCACGAGGTGTCTATATAACTACTTACTCGGCTTTTGCTTGTTCTCCTTTTGGTATAGAAAAGTTTTGAAACTCTAGCCGTACTCTCTCCAAATTTTGTGAGTCTTGCATACCATATATAAAATATCTGAAATCATGAATTTAATTATTAAACAAAATAAACGAAAATTTTCAGCTATACCTTCTCTAATATAAAAGATGTGACAGAAACAAAAACTCACCTACAAACAACTTTTTGTATATAAGGGAATGGATAATTTGGATGGTACACGAATCCTGTAGATTCCTTTTTACTAAGAATTTTCTGATCGCACTCTGAGCCCCTAATGTGCTCTGCGTCGTGTTTACTTATAAAATCTGGAAATAAATAGAATTATGTTACGTGACGGTCGTTGGTTCGATTCCCACTCGGGGGGATAAATTATTCTCATTTCGTCTCTCTCCTAATGAGACGAAGTGCAGCTTGAGTTTCGCCGCTCTACACACAAATTCTCGAAAAGTAGCCGGAAAGTGAGGATCTGAGAGTCGGAGTGTCTAGGAACACTAGGTTTCCTCTGCCCACCATGTTATACGTGCTAAGCGTGATAGACCGAGAAGCTAAAAAAGAATAAAAATATAACTATACCTACTTACCTAATTTAACAAAACTCTCTGAAAACTCGAAGATACCCTTGAAACCGCGGTTCTGCGTGTTGGCCGATCGCGGCAAAGTATAGAAGGTGACTAACAGGCGCTCGTCGCTCGAGTACAGCACCAGGTTGCGCTGCTGCCCGCAGTACGTGCCGATCACGGCCGAGGAGTTGTCGGGCCCGTCGTACACGCGCACCCAGTCGAACGGGCAGCTGTGGGGATAAATAATGATTGATTTTACAAATTGTCCCTAATTAATATGTTAATTAAATTAATGTATTATTGTGTTTTTTTTAAATGAACAATTTATATTCCATTACAATTTATATCCATTTCATCGCTCTGGTGTCTTCCCGAAAACTCCCGCTACTTTTTTTTTATATTTTTTTATAATAACTTACTGAGGTCCGCCGAAGAACAGGTCGAAGTCGCGGAATTCTAATCGAATTCGCTGGCCTAGTTGCCCCACGAACTGATAATTGCACGTTGTGTCCTTGGGGTATACGCCGGGGTACGTCGGGGACAGCAGCAGGCCGGTCTTGCGCTTGCTGGCTTCGATCATGAACGAGCACAGAGTGTTCTGGATTGGCGTCCCGACCTCGAATTCCGCTAAAAAATTTTATATACATGTGGAATTGCGTTAAAATGAATACGTCATTAAAATATGATTTAAAAGTTTTGATATTATGATACAAATTAGACACTTATAATACAATCAAAAAAAATTAAATCAATAACTATCTTTAAAACTTTTAAAGAGTTATTTCACTTAAGATAAATATTTTAGAAAATTGTAATAAAAATAAAAGTAATTTCTTACAAGCGTTGATGAAACGGAAGGTTCCTGTGAAGAGCGTGGGCGGCGTATATGTATGATCTGTAAAAAATGCGAGCGCGACTGCTCGGTGAAGGGATACGCGGCGGCGTGGTGGGATCGGTCCACAGAAACGTCCACCGAAGGCGGAGTTGACCAGCTCGCCGGCCTCCAGGGACGCCATCTCCGAGTATATGTCCATGTGCTCGTGCATGCATCTGAATGAACCACCATGGATATTAAATATTTTAATATTTAGCAAGTGAAGTGGTATATGACAATAAATCTTATATTTTTAGTAATATTTCAGTCTGAAAAATCTACTGATGCTACTGATGCGACTGATTTGAGTTAATTTATCTTGTTAATAGTCTTGGTTCGGGCCAGGGCATTGGTCATAGTTAAATTTTCTCATAGATAATTATTATTACTTAGTTTTTAGATATAAAAACATATTGGTATTTCCCCCGAGCCTCAATATAGAACTTATTGTTTACCACAGATATTTATGTAATGCCCCAGCTTCCGGCGCTATAGGTCTCAGATATTGTGAATAAATCAAGCGGCTTCCCCTAGTCAAGGTCTGTGGTAAATATTTGACCTATTTCTCCATATATTTCTCGAGCCCGTGAAAAAAACAACATATTTCTGTCCCTCTTAATCTAGTAGCATTAGACAAAGATAGTACTACTCACGCTGGTAGCTCTCCCACTGCCGCCCCACTAAAAACAAAAACAACTATTAGAATAAGTAATGTAATGCGATGTTTGTAAGTGAAACTTCGTTAATGAGAATTGATGTTGACAAAATTGTTTTTCTAACACATTTAGTTTCTGTTTCAGCAACATATTGTTTCTAGTTTCTAAGAGGTTCTCCGACAATTAGTTTACATTAGGTGTTACCTAGACTTGAGGCCATTCGTGGCGCAGGGGCACGAGTGTGCGACTGTAAACGCGACTGGTTGTGGGTTCATTCCACACACAAGGAAATAAAACAGTTATTTAATTTTGTATTTTCATTTCTCCGCTCTGGTGTCAAGGTAAACCACGGGGTTGAGTTCCGCCACTCAAGACGCAATGTTTCTAGAATACGGCTGAAAATGGAGAACGGAGTGTTATCATTAGATTTTCCTGCTGTGTGCGGGATACAGCGTGAAGCTGAGAGAAAAATTATACATAGAGTGAAGTAATTATATATTACATATTGTATATAATATTATAACTTAGCTAAAGCCATATAGCCGAGATCCTATTCGACTGAATAGTTATAGTTCATCATGCTATTGTTTGAAATCTATACATACATTATATATTAATTGCGTAAAGTTAGTCCAGTGTCTTTAAGTTTTAGTGTTCTTGTTTGTCTTAGGTCGTATGTAATATACTCGTATATGAGGGATAAATATTACGTGTAAACTGGACTATCAGTACAGATAAGGAGCTGTGTTAGTCAATGTTAAAATGGAGAATGGAGTGTCTTAACACTAGGTTCCCTCTGCCCATCCTGCTGTGTGCAGGAAACTAAAACCTGATTTATATTATTTTATGTTCAAGTCATTATATATTATATCATAGCATAGTAACTTATAACTATATATATGTATGAAAGGATTATATGATTTCATTAGTTAACATCGCAAGTACCTATGTAAACTAATGGGATTATAAAAGTCGGTTAGTTTTTTTACCATACACCATTTTTTATTTCAGCTGTTTTATCAGCTATTAAATATAGACAGACTGTGCACTGTGTATGTAAATGGAACCTAGAGACCCTGTCAAGCCACTCAGTTTTCTTCGGCCAGGATCCGGATGTCTGCCGACGAGTGGTGAACTTAAACACTGCACTGTTTTGTTCTGTTACCAGAGCCAGAATACTAAAATAATTCGATAAATTAGACGGGTAACATTTGAATTGTGAGTTCAAATACCGTCGCGTGTACCGTCAAACGCTGTCATTGCGCCGAGAAGATTTCATGAGATGTTGAAGATTATTTAACTTATGAATAGAAAACACCAAAGTAATATAGAGAGAAGGAAAGAGAGTAGAGTCACTCACTCTGGTGGTTTCCCTCGCAGGTCGAAGGAGCGGAATTCCACCAGAACGCGCTGGCCGGGTGCCGCTAGGAACGTGTAGAGACACTGGCGACTGTGGTTGTTGGGGTTGAGCAGCTCCGGCGCGTGGAAGGTGCCGTTGCTGAAGCCGCCGCGACTCACGAACGTACGGTCGCACTCTGGAATGAACAATTCATATATAAACATTGTCTGATAAACGCATTATTTAAATTTTTGTGTTGTTTTCTCAAGATAAATCTCAATGACATCTAAAGGAAGATATGGAAAATTTTGTTAATTTTTATTGTATGGCAATTTAGCGAACAAGCTGTCAAAAATTACTTTGTGAAGCAAGCGGGATAGATAGACATTTGTGTAGTTAAGTGTCAAATATATTAGTTTCATAATATGTATGTCTTAAAAATAATGTCGCATTAATCTATCATTATTACCTATATCTAACATTTATCTAACTTTAAGAGGTTTCAATCGCGATAAAACTAATTGTCAATTAAACGAAGCCATTATGTGATTTCGTTCAAGTTTGAAGTTATCCAATGTTACGAGCCATTTTATGATATTGTTGACGACAAAGGTTACGAAGCCTATAGTAAATACATATTACAAACTTAGGTTGATCTCTTAACTCATGTACTGCGTACAAAATAACGTTTTAACATCAAGCCAGCATGTATTGGCAATTAGGACACTCTAGGAAAAAATAACCTAGAAAGTTCCACAAAAAATTTTAGGTTTTAAAAAAATTTTAAAATTAAATATTTCTTCCTGACCGATATCTACAGAACAGTAGAAACTCGATTATCCGGCCCTCAGTTATACAGCAACTGTGCAGTGAAAATTAAAGCAGAATTAGCAAACGCTAAACCTCCCCTCCGTAAACATGGACAAATCCCTGTTTTGTTTGGTGCTTTTTTTTTGCTTCTGAACAACTGAAATAAAATGCGACCACATTTCAGACAGCCTGTTTAAAACGATTTTCTAAGTACATAAACCTTATTTATATGGTTTTTGTTTATGTTGGTAGAAAGCGGTTTTAATTTAATATTTATGTTACGATGTTTTTATGTTATGATTATAATATTATGACAGTAAGGGGGGCCAGTCGTGGCGCAGAGCCCTTGTGGTATCTGTTACAATATGTCATAATAAAGTGGGTGATAATTATATGCTCTCCACAAGACCTCGTACAAGAGTAATAGATTATAAAGCTTCAATATTATAAGCTTCTAGCTAAAACTATTACAATACAGGCGCTGTATAAAGGAGCAGATTTAAACGTACGCCACAGCCGCGCCTTTTACCTTTGTAAGAAAATTCTTAGGTTTTTCACTTACGAGTTGGTAAGTTACTTGTATAGAAAACAGCAAAAGGAAATGGCAGGCACATTTTACCTGTTCTAAAAAGTTTAGTCAATTTAAGAAATCTTTTGTACACGAATGTCGAAAGGTTGTACAGAGAAGTGCAAAAGGAAAAGATTTGCACGTAGGTAACGGTCGGCACGTCAAAGACAAATTTTCTCTGACTACCCCGCTAGGGATAGAGCGTGAAGATAACTTAAGATAAGTTCTATTATTGTATATATTTTTTCTTTCTATAATCTGAAAGGTTCTCTATGCCAGACCCGGTTAAAACCTTCACCAACCATCTAAAAATAAGTAAATTTATTTTTTTGATTTAAATATTTACCTACTATTATTATATTAGTATAAACAGAAGCAGTGCAGTGCATATCAACATAAACTACCTACAGCTGAGCTAAGCCTCTGCTAAAGTGTACTGCTGTTCTTGGAAAAGAAATAAAAACAAGCAAAATTATGCTATGATGCAGATACAGTACTTTTAATGATTTTTTAAATATTTGTTTTTCTTTTCAGTTTCATCCTATACCCCACATGTAGCAGGGTAGGCAGGGTAGGCAGGGTATTAGATTCAGATAATAGAGTATTTATAATAGAGTATTAGATTCAGATAATGGAGTAGAGTAGCGGAACTCTGCACCGACACCCGAGTGAAGAAATGAAATCATTAAATTTTCCATTTCCTCGAGTGAGAATCGAACCCACAACCTGTCGCGTACAGTCACACGCTTGTGTCCCTGCGCCACGACTGGTCTATTATTATTATTTATGATTTATTTACATAATAAAAATCTGTAGTATGAGGGTTGAGAGTGATTGAGTGATCAGGATGAACTCAAAAGTGCATCTATACATTAAGCAGCTACAACAAGATCTCACTAATGGCTATACAACAGTAGCTACGTACAAGAAAAACTATAAAAAAAAAAATTAATAATTGAAACAAAAATTAAGACTCACGTTGATGTTCAAAAATAATGATTCTTTTCATACTCAATGATTATTTTTAATAATGATTTTTTAAGACATTTGACCGCTTTTTTTTTCGAGATCTTATCAAAGCGTGTATAATGTTAGACATACTTGGAAGTTTAGTAGGCGAAGGTTCGGCGAGCGAGGCCACACTCGAAACCTCCGCGGTCTCTCCCGCGAGCACTGCACAGAAACAACACCCTGTTACCGTCTTGCCGAACTTGCTTTAACCACTCCACTTTAGATTACTATATTGAAGCGTTTTTTTCATTTATTTATTTTATTTTGTAGCAATCGTAGTATATATATGTATAAGTTACATTCAATATTGAACGTAAAATTTAAAGTAATTTCAATTAAGACGGTGCAATACTAGGAGTATCGTTTATGTAGATTAAAACTATATTTTGCAATGAAATATAATATAGTATATTAGAATTTAACTTTAATTTATTTAATTAATAAGCATTAATGAAATAAAATCAATAAATTATATGAATTTTATGAAAGGTTATTAATATCTTACGAATATATAATGAAACTTGTGACTGTAACGCGACGTTTGTGGGTTCAATTACCACTCGAGACCATTTCTTCATATTTTCATTCCTTCAACCTGGCACCAAGGCAAAAGCCAGGCGTTGAGTTCCGCCAGTCAACACGCAATGCCTCGAAAAAATTAACAAAAAGTGTTTAAACATGTGGTTTTCTCTGCCTACCCTACTTTTTCTTATAATTTTATCTATCAACGTATCAAAATAATTAAGTTCAATGATTTACGGTTATTACTTAAAGAAGAACCCCGGATCGCGGAATGTTGAACTCAAGAGCAAAGTTTCCTGCCTCGTTACGTTTAAGTTTGGACACGATTTAGTACTGGAGTTTGGTTAAATTTGGCGACGACGTGTGTCTTTGTGCATCCATTTCAATTCACTCTAAGCAGAACTATTTTAAGAATGTGAATTCAATTAAACTAAATAGTGGTTGAAAGAGAGATAATTTTTTTTTGAACCCAAATCAATATAAAGTGTGCAAGTAGCAATTATATTGTAGAAATTAAGAAGAAAAAGAAGATTATATATATAAGAAGTTGTAGAAGTCATAAAGCTATTAATAAAATGTTCGGAAGATTTATAATTAACAAAAAAGTAATATATTTTGAATTGAGCTTCACGCTGTATCCCGCACACAGCACGGTAGGCAGAGGGAACTTAGTGTCAAGACATTAGTTTCCCTACTTTCCGCCGAAAGCCATCGAATTCTGGGTTCTCTCTGCTTACCCTGCTGTGCGTATGATTGATACAGCTTAATATGATAATTATATGAACATAAAAGGTAAATAGTATAATATTTGCCTTTTATTTGGCTTATTTCAAGCGTAGTGTAATAGTGTTCTATTTTCGTTTCTGCATTCACAGTCCGACGGCGCGCACGCTTCCGTTATAACGGTATAAGTTTTTCACTACTTTCTCAAATAATCAGATTTCATGAATCATTATTGAAATAACAAACGTTCATTTCGTTATTTTTGAACATTTTTCCTATACCTGGGAAGCGGATGCAGCGCGAGAGGGCTCTGATTAAAAACGAAGAACTGTTTTTGAGAGTTGTGAAATGTATTGCAATTTGAACAGCTTTAATAGCAAAATGTAACAAATGAGGCCGGTCGTGGCGCAGGCGCACAAAGTGTTTCCCTACTCGAGTTTATATTTTAATTTCTTCGCTTTAGGGTTGAGGCAGAGCGCGGCATATAACATAGCTTATTTAATATATATTTTTTTATATAAATAATTTTCATGCAGACCCATACAAATAATTGCGTGTATTATATAATATATAAATAATAGCTAAAAACTTCATCATTAAAAATATATAAATTGTTTAGTAGATATTTTATAATAACAACGAGTATTTTGCTATATCAGAGTAAATAAAAAATATATATATATAAACCGACTGACATCTTAAGTATCAAAGTAAAGTGGCCAGTAATAATTGACTAACCAAGTTTCTTACAATGGCAGTCATTTATCATTACAGCAAGTCGACTAACTTTATTAACTGACTCCGCGTTAAATAAAAGATCGATCCGCCCATTATAATTAGGAAATGTTTAAATTCTAAAGGAAAATAATGGAACTTGACAGTTTTAATGGAGTCTAAATTAATTTTGAACATAATCACTTATCCTGAGTAGAATTATTTATGAAATGTGGTTTGTTTTGGGTGGTAGCGAATATCGCTAATTCAAAAAATATTGAAGAAACCGTTCGAGAGAGGCCGAATTTGTATACTTTTCTAAGTATTATATATTTTTCTATCCTTAGTCCTCCAAACTTGTAACTTTTCACTTTAAATATAATTTTAAAGATAAAAAAAAATACTTCTTGCTTTCTTATTATGGAAAACGTTTTAATAATTAACATTCTTGAAATTTCATAATAAATAATATCTACACGTATATTGTAAGAGTTCACCAAAACCTACTTATCTGGTCACTAGAATCATTTAGGATATTTATTTGGCTTCAGAAACCTTATTTTACATTTTCGGCTAGATATTTATACAATAATATGTATTTAAATATTTTTATAATGGTTCAACCCACCTTAACGAAGGAAAATATAATACTAATAAGAATGTTATAAACTCAGGGTTAAGCTCCACTAACACGTCATGTCTCGAAATTGAGCGGTGCGCAACGAAGTGTCTTAACACGGGGTTCACTCAGCCTACCCCGCGGGATAAAACGTGAAGCCGAGATGACTATACATATTTATATCTACATATACCAACTCGTTAAAATAAATATGAACCATTCCAATACAAACTCGCGTATAATATTCGAAATTATAAAAAAATATATACAAATTGAAAACCCCTTTTAGAAATCTGTGAATAAAACGCGGCCCGTAATGGGGGATGGCGGGGGGAGGGGAGGGGGAGGGAGGCTCGCATTTGTTTCTCCAGATGAAAATGAATGAATTCTTTTGAAAGTGCCCGTGGGGTTGTATTGTGTACTACGGTCGCTGTGACGCCCAAGTTTATTGCGTACAATGGCGATGCACTCCGTTTCCAATTCGTATTCGCATATTACGATAGTGTTTTTTTCTATTTTTATAATAAAATTAACCGAAATCTGCGTAATATTCCATTTTATTTATATGTTATTACGATGTACTTATTAAATTATAGGTTTTAGTAGTGTACGACGCGAGAACAATAACGAGACATTCAAATCTCACTATCTAAGTCCAAAGGCGTAGACCGGAGTGTCTTAATACTCCTACTCTAAGCAGAGAAAATTTATTGTTCAAAACGTAGTTGTGGAGTGGCTGGACTCACCGTAATGCAACTTACTAGATGGCTCATATAGCTTATCTTATGATATCACATATAAAAAACATTGCGTCAAATAGTTGAACATTGAAAAACATTATTTAGCACTTCCATTTATCCATATTAAAGAAAAAGAAATATTTCAAACAAGCAACAGATAATGTCAGGCAGAGAAAATCTGGAAATACGTCTTACTTGTTTTTGTACTCTCCGCTTGATCGCGCCAAAGAAAATCAACAACACATTTTTTACAAAACATTTACAAATATTTCTTCAAGTAAAATTTGAATTCACTACTCTCGCGGAATCTGATACAGTTTCACCATAATTGCTGCTTTTAAAGTCAAAGAAATTAAGTGAATTTTAATCGCCGCAATATTAAAATCTTACTCTGATTTCAGCTTAAGCTCTCGGTACCATGAAGTTCCTTCAAATGTAAAGCTGGGTCACGACTTTATGAGAAAAACGAACTAACTGAAAGAAGTTTTTTTTAGAGCACAGTTAAGCAATAACACGTAAATAAATTAAAGCACAAAATATATACTTACATGTTTATATAATTTATGGTTTTCTTTTAGCTTCACGCTGTATCCTGCATATAGCAGGGTCAGGTCAGGGAATTTGAGAACCAAGTGTTAAGATACTCCATTACCACTAAGACATTTTCGTTTGTCACTTTTCGTCGAATTCATTTCATTTCGAGTGGCAGAATTCAACGGCGCCATTTGTCATGTTACCAGAGTGAGATAATGTAAATTTTCTGCGGCCTTAATTTAGTATTTTAATTATGATGAAATATCTTAATAAAAATGTAAATCTCATTTGATATTCTACACAAAAATTAAAAGCCCCCAAAATAATAAACAAGTCGGTTTTTTATTTCCCGCAAAAGTAACATGTGAGCGGATTTGAATGGAACCTTAATTATGTATGATTGTGGAGCATTAAATATTCTTCACGTGTGATCTCTCGAGCGAAATTATTATAAATATAAACACTCTAGAGCTTTTTTAACTTAAAATCAAATTTAATCATCTTCACGCTGTATCGCGCACACATCCGGGTAGGCAGAGGGAACATAGTGTTAAGACACTCTGTTCCCCAATTTCCGTCGAAAGAGGTAGCGTGTTCAGTGGCGGAACTCAACGCCAACTTTTGCCTTGGTGTCAGAGCCAAGATTAGAAATATTAATTGATTAATAATTCATTTGGAGATTTAACCCACAACTGTCGCGTTACAGTCAACACCCTTGCGCTCCTGCGCCACTATAGCCTCAATTATTTAATCAGATTTGGAAAAAATATTTTTGTGTCTTAATTTGCTTTACATTGCTCGAATTTGATGCAGTTGCATCTTTTTCTCCGTTAGATACGATCAGTATTTGAGCAAATATTATATAGATATATTTAATAGATCATTACTATAGAAACTAGAATAGTATATTTATATAACTCTACGAAATAGAAGAATTACCCAATTATGATATAATATAATATAAACGTGCAAATTAAATATTTATTTACAGGAATTAATTCACAACTTACCTGGGCATGTTGGCAAATTAAAAAAAGTACCCTCAAGCAAAACGCTAACACCAATCTCGTGTTAAATTTCCCGTAAAACCGTTTTCGGGAAATCGCAACAGTGTGACAACATGGCGGCCGGAAGTTCAGCCATCTTGATTGTCTCGCCGGATATTGGGGGTGGCGCCCGGCCGTGTAATTGCTGATATCGCCTATGTTTACTGATAGACGGATTACAATCCGTATTTGATATTGATAAAAAATTAGAATTAGAAAATACAATAAATTTATGATAATATAATTTTATAAATTGTTTCGGTATTTAAATGAACAATAGTAAAGATAATGATTGATAAATAGTCAATAGTTACAAATTTACCAAAAAAAAAAATACATATTGCCAATACTACTGCCACCACTCCACTTCTCCACTTACCGAGGAATTCTAGAGATTTTGCATGTTGAGTAGCAGATAGCGATTTTTTGCTTTGGTATCGGAGCCAGGACGCGAAAATATTAATAAATAATAATTAATTTCCCCGAGTGGGAACCCAACCCACAGGTGTCACATTTACAGTCACACTTGTTCCCCTGGCGCAACAAACATATGTCCACACTTTATTTAAACAATTATCAGCACAATCTGTATTCAAAGCGTTCGATCTCAACGGACTTTGCAAATATGATTCCCAAGAACAGGTACGGTTTAATTCCCTAAAAGCCCTTTTGCATGTGCAGTGGGATATAAGCAATTTGACGTTCAATTTGATTGAAATCTTTCATTGCATCAAATGAGAATGATATGTGTTGGGAGTTAGTGGTGTGGTAAAAGTACTCGAGGGTAAAATGGTCTGTTTACCACAAATAGAAACAATTGTTTTTTTTTTTAATATATTTTTTTTATAATACATTTTCTAATATAGGAAGGTATACAGAAGGATCCTAGTGGTACATTACTCCATTCCAAATTTCCACCGAATTCTCGAGATATTGCGTATTAAGTGATGGACCTCACCGACGCGCTGAGCTTAAGGGAAATAAATATTTAATATTTTTAAATCTGCGCTCTTATAACAGTGCACAGTGCTGTTGCACTTCTCTGTCACAAGATTCTCTCTGCCTATCTTTCTGCAACGTGAAACTAAAGCCTACAAATATTTACTACTACTACCAAATTATATTTAGCAATATACTAGGATGAAACCATTTAATTCTCAGGGAATAGAATCAGGTAAACGATTGGGAGCTGTCACCCCTGACTCGCTTAATGGCTTAACCTTTATCTCCTTTATCTGGAGCTTTATCCTTGCTGCAGCGATATATTATTTGAACTCTAACTGTTAGGACTATTTAATGTTTTCTTTTCTATAAGTTTTAGTAATTTTTTTTTTGTTATGTTATGCTTATTACTTAAGTAGGAGTTGATATTGTTATTGATAATAAATTATTCGACCAATTGCCTTGAAGAGAATGTAAAATTTTAGGATAGCCTTCGGGAATGTAGAGAATGTAAACGTATATACGTCTCTAATAATCACGCTTAAATTATTTTACAAAAATTGCCACTCTATTGCAACATCTATAGAAATTATGCGAGTTTGCGATATTTGCGAAAAACGATAAGTTTTTTTTTTTAATATTCATGTCTGATAAAATAAATAATTGTTGCTCTAAAATGTATGTGTTTTTAAGAAGAGTACTGTTACAAATAAACAAATATTATTAGGTCGATATTCATTATTTACTCTTCATACTCCAACTTTCTAACAAAAGTAATTTCTGGGAAATGTAGTTGTTCTCTTTTTTAGAGTTCTGTATCTCTAAAGGAAATAAAAACAGAAGATTGATGTCTTTTCATGTATCAAAACCGTTTATTTCAAAGCAATGAAATGATTTTAACAAGCGTTTATTCATTGTTTTTTCGAAAAGTGTAAATGTATAGAGATTTCATAAAAAACAGCCGCTAGTTCCAGTGAGGTATCAGATAAAAGGATCTGGCTAAACTAAGCCTGAATTTCAGAAAAAGCTCGAAATCTGCCATTTTTGTTTGAAACCTAGGTAGGCGCACCCGACTCGCGCTTGTCCGGATTTTTTACAATAACAATTGTTTTCATCAATAATAATCTGATTTTTTTCTTAGTGCATATAATATATTTATTAGGTGAACGAAGTTTTGTTAATCGACATAATTCATAAATTAATTTATCTTCTAATTCTGGAATGAACAGATGCTTATATTAGAACAATATTCTACTTGATTGAATTAGGCCGGCAATGAGGCATGGACAGACAATACGATAATACAGTTACGGTAAACATGTGTAATCAAACAATTCTATGTACTTATATTATATATTATTAGATTTAAACTATTATTACGTGTTAAATAGATATCTGCTCTGCTGTTGAGTAAAGTGCGGCGTTGTGTTCTGCCAGAGCTAAACTAAAACGAAATGCCTTCAAAATTCAACGGAAAATGAGAACGGGATATGTGGGATAAAGCGAGACAACAAAAAAAAATTTAAAAAAATATTTAAAAATAAAAGAACGATAGCTTTATCTGATTTGTGTTTTACCACCAATATGAGTCCTTATTGAAATCTAACAGTGTAGTGTGTACCGAACCTACTACTAACGTCTAATAAGCCGCGCTACCCTAAAATACATATAATTAATTATATTATGCTCAATCCATATACGCCGTTACCGTCACATTATTACATACGTCTGACTGCACGCATTAATTTTCACGTTGAATGAAAGCGCTAACATGTATATATCATATTTATATATATTTAATTCTTATATTTAATTCATTGAAATATTTTTTAAATATACCTATATATTTTCTTTAGCTTCATGTTTTTATAGACTTTTTTTATTTTTCTCATCTGTGTATAAGACCTGTATAATTAATTCCCATTCGGTCAGGTGAGTGAAGAAGCAGGTGAAAGATATTAATTATTATTTTTTATCATCATGCTGTATTTCGTATGTGGCAGGGTAGACAGAGGGAACCTGTGCACCTTGTAGTAAGGTTATTTCGTTATTTAGTTATAAAATATTACTGGTACTTATATACATTAATGGCTTAGAAAAAAAACAAATGGCTTGCAAAATAATAAATAGGTAGGATAGATAGATTATTCAACCCAGATTAATATTAACCACAATTTCTCGTGGACAAAAAATCTACGGATGAAATATGAAAAAGGACTATTACGACGCCTTCCCAAAGTAGGCTTAATCTAAGGCTTCACAGAGATAATGCCATAAGACGCGGCTAAAGTGATTTCTGCGTTATCTGGCCGGGACACCTGATTCCCATTAATTATTTACTTGGCTCTACCATTCTACTTATATTATGAAATTATATTATTTTCTCTACGTACAAACTATTTTCACTATAACAAAAGTTCTGGAAAAGTTTTGTATCTATTGTACTCTGTCTCAGTTTGATTATATTATTAATATATATCGATTTATAGCTATTTACCTAATATTTACCTGCTATTTCGTATTTTTATAAATTTTTCTTGTGGGTTCTTTTAAATCTAAATAGCAGGGTAGACAGAGATAAACTTGAAACAGAAACGAATCGCTGATATTCGAGATATTGCGTATTACTAGAGAAATTTAACACTGTACTTTTAAAAGTATAGGAAATTGTAAATAATTAATAGTAATTGAATTCAGATAATGTTGTCAAAAACTGTTATCATTAGATTAGTGATATTTGTATTATGATTATGATCTTCGTATTGTTCATGGCAAAATATAAAAATTAATATAAAAATGATTAATCTTAATGTAAGACAATAAATTTTACCATGAAACTTTATGAAAATTTACACGATTTTTCGACATAACTATTAAACAAAATGTTTCTAAAGTTTTGTTCATCGAATTTTATATAAAGTACATCTTCACCACTAAAGTCTAAGTCTAAAATATTAAAATAATTATTTTTGAAAATAACAAATTATATTTTTTTTTTCACAAATAGGTTTTATAATAATATAGCGAGGATAGATGGTGGTCGTTTTCCGTACCACAACGCCATTACTTAAAGTCAAGCCTTATAAATTATTAAAACGCTCGACGAGCACCTGATATCGCGATAGCTCTTATCCAATGCACTCTTCCCCATCTAATATTTGCAATTTGTAATCATTTAAGAACATTATTCGCTTATTGTTTCAGAGTTAACTTATAAATTTAATTAAATTTTCTTTATTTGTGACGCTTACTTAAAGGTCGGAAAATATTTGTGTTCTGGATTATTTCTAGAAAAAAAATTATTTTGGTGCACGCTGTATCTCGCACACAGAAGGATAGCCTGAGGGCTATATGAGGCCTGATAGCCTGAACCCAGTGTTATGACGGTTAAAAAATAATAAAGACTGCTCTAAATTGTTATATAAGGTTTTATTTGAATTGCCGTGTGAGTATGTGTGTGTTGTGTGTATGGTACATATTATATCTCAATAATAACCACTTCTAATGCCTACACCATAAACAAATACCATACGCAAGTGCAGTGCAAAATTCAGAAATCGAAATTTGGGATTTTCTTATTTTAGAATAGAGAATTCTATTTTTTTTTTATTTTTATTTATTTTCCGTCCATTTTAGAAGCTAAAATACTACATTCGACATTCTAGGTGCCCGGAGTAACTTGGCCCCAGGCACAAACGAATCAGGCATACAACTGTGACAGCTTATAGTGAAAAACGTGATTCAATACAGCCTTCCTCAGAAAGTGGACTATTGGACACAAAAAGGTACAACGGAACCGATTCTTCATTATAATATTAGTATATGTTTTAGGTAAGCAAAATTAGAGCGAAAAATAATTGATACTGGCATTGCAATATCTAATATGACTGAACGGAAATACTAGTGTTGTATTGAATTTGTTGAGCTAATGAGCTAAATGAATGTAAATTTAAATGCTACGTCAATTTCAGTTAAATTTAGTTAATAATGTGAACGCGCCCACTGCCTCGTTGTAATTAGTGAACTTGGACTCGGTAGTCGATATTATGTTACTCACGGGGATCATATTAATAATTATATATGTATTTTTCATTGATTTTCATGTAAATAATTGTAATATAATGTAATTTTAAAGACAAAATTTTCATTAACTCACTCTATCGACAGGACAGAGCGCGGCTAACGTCACTCATCACACAATATCTAGAAAATAAATATATTCAAAAGTTCATCCGTTTGAGATTTGAAACCATCCTTAATATTGGATGAATTGAATTACTAATTTAAAAATACTAATTACACAATAAAAATATATAATAATATAATAACATTTAAATAGTAATTAAAATTAAATTTTCTCAGTTAAATTAAACAAATTTGAAATACGTCCTTTATTAGAGAATTTAGTTAAAATTTATGAATATTCATATTAAGGTGTGCAGCCGTTGAGCTCCACTGTTGATGCATAATTTGGAATGTAGAGCGCGGCAACAGCCATTTTGTTTTACAACGACTGCAAAATGGCGAATAGCGAGAGTCATTAGGTTGATATATAACAGGTAATTATTTCAATGGCTTAGCACTATTTATTGTAAAGTTTCTATTTATCTCATCATGTGTCAGTAATATGTCTTTTAATATAATTGAGAGCATGTTATTTATATTTTTGAGGCAAAGGGCGCTGTTGAGTTACGCTGCTCAACACGCAATGCTTCTAGAATACAGTGGAAAGGGGGCAGTAGAGTGTTGTCATTGTAGTATATTTATATATATTTGTTTAACGCTGGTTTTCGGACAGAGCAGGGTAGGCAGCGTAACCCTAGTATTAAGATAGTCCTTTTCCATAAAGATACATCCGTTTCTCATTTTCTGCTGAATTCTAGACTAATTGCGTATTGAGTGGTGGAACTTGACACTTTGCATTATTTCCCTGAATGGAAATTAAAGCCACAACCGTCGTGTATATAGTACCATGCCTTTTGCCTTGCGCTATAACAGCCTCAGATTTTTTTTCATAAGAGGATGATGGGGATGTACTTGAAACCGTTTATTATTTCCACCCTAAGGCTTTTTATACTTTTATATAAATGATTTGATTGGAAACTTTTTGCAATTCATTTTTGAATTTCAATGTAGCTTGATAAGAACGTTTGGTTGAGTGGTCAGAGAGGTTGGACGGTTTCTAAGAGGCCCAGTATTAAGTACAGCTTACAAATTTTTGTACATTGTTTAAAAAAATATTTATCTATCTATGTTAAAAATATACGCTTCGTTTTGTATCTAAAATATCTCCACATCACAAATCATCAGCACAGTTATATTGAAAAAGCGGCAGCCAAGCAAAATTATTTCAATAGAAATTTATGAAGTATCATAATATATAAAGTTCCTGGATCCAACGCCCGCACTTTCCACTCGACCGCGCCCACTCGGCGACTTACTCTCATATCAAATATGGCACATTCGCTGTGGGACTCACGTGAGAAATGGATAGAATAAAAATATCAAGTATTTGGTAGGTAAGTGTTGAAAGGTAACAAAGGTAACTTATTTTACAAATTCTTTTTTATATAGTAATTTTATTTCAAAGTCATGGAGCAGGGGCACAAATGTAAATATTTATATATTCATTTCCTCGCACCATGAAGTTCAGTATGCGGCGGAAAGTGAGAAATGAAAGAATAGGAACAGAGTGTCTTAACACTAGGTTCTCGGGTTCCTTCTGTCTGCCAGCATATGCTTACATGATAGAGCGTAAGCCAGAAAAAAATATTTTATTATTTATAATGTATTACCTAATTTATTCTTTATATTTCTTCAATTTACTGTCCACGTTTATTCAATTTCAGAAGGTAATCAACAACAGATTTCTCAGCTTCGTCCACAGCATCGTATATATATTATATTTTTTTTTTATGGGAGAGGACAAGGCAAACGAGCGTTCGGGTCACCTGATGGTAAGTGATCACCGCCGCCCACGACCCCATGCAACACCAGAGGAGCCACAGGTGCGTTGCCAGCCTTTAAGGTGGAGATGAAGGGCACTATATCTCCTTTAAGGTAAGGCAAGGCTTCTCTAAGGTTTATTTTAAAGAAGATTTTTAGCATTTCTAATGTTAAATTCAAAAAGGAATATGTCTCACACAGAAATGCTCTAAATGTCTCTTGTCGATTATCGAATTACAGTTTGAAGTAAATATATTATTCAAAGAGTAACTCTGCTCGACTTGTGCAGCTACATTTTTAGCTTAAAAATACTTTTGTAAGCTATAGTATATAAATTTAGAACTTATAGGTAGAATAACTACATAATGTTAGATTAAAAAGTAAGGAAATATTGTTTTATTATTTAAGTATTCCTTCCATATAATAAATATGTTTTCAAAAAACTTTCCCTGATTCTTATATTTTTTTTAGTTTCACGTACTATCCCTATATTACGATTTTTAAGGTAAGGTTAAGTTTTTTACAACTATCTCAACTACAACTTATTTCATAGCAATATGTTTTTTTTTATAATAAGAATTCCATATACACAACAGAAAAATGAAAATAAAAACCCAGTAATATTTGATTCATCTGTCGTATAGTCGTTATGCAGGCTGTTGTGATTGATTTTTAATTACGTCGAACCATTCAGTGTACATTGACAGTGTTGGGTCCAACGAGAGATGAATGGAGGCGAGCTGATGATTCACTTAGTCTACTTGGCGATTTGTCTTTCCTCTCTGATCTAATAATAAATCTATTGAGGATGTCGGGTGATGCGACGGTTGTGGGTTCAATTTCCATCTGAGGGAGTGGATTATTTTAAATTTATCCATTCACAAGTTGCGCTGTGGATTTCCCGCCATTCGACACGGAATATCTTGAATTCGGTAAACGGGACAGGTTGTCTGTCGGTTCCATCGCCACTCAAAGAAATTAGTTATTTAATTTAGATATAATATGTAAGAAATCTATATTGTTATTTTTTATCTAATTAGATAAATACTTGTATATACAATGTATATAAGTATAAATATACAAATTAAGGACAAAAGTAGAGCTGATAATACTTGAAATTATATTGTTTTTTATATAAGCTAAATAAAATTTAGAATAAAGAAATTCAATTTAGGTTAATCGTGCCTAAATAATTGAGTAAATACTTCAGTACCGTACTTGTTATCGGTACTGAAGATTGAGCGTGGGCTGTCAACATTCGGCCTTTTATTTTCAATTTCGTAGTGACGTCCATATTTTTAACTGGCATTGAGATGAATTTGCTTTTTTCCACATAAATAGATATTTTTGTGTGGGATTGTTTATTTTGATGAGTGGAATACAAAACTTTGTGGCACCATCAGATCGTGGCTCGATGGCAAAAGTCCGGTGTTGAGTTCCGCCAACCAACACGCAAATGCTTCGAAAAATTCGACGGAACGTGGAAAACGGAGTGTCTTAACACTAGGTTACCTCTGCCAACCCTGCTGTATGTGGGATGCAGCGTGAAGCTGATTATTATCGTAATATAATATGAAATAATTAAAATAAATAGAATATAACGTAAACAACCTCATAAATCATGCCAATTTTACTGACAGACAGACTTTTCTCATCAATCAATGAATATGACGATTGCGCTTGAAATATCTGAATGATTTCAATGCAGAGGTCGTGGGAGCATACTAAAAGTTTATTATAAAACAACATTTCCATTATTGTTAATGACAGACAGAAAGGATTATAGAAATTCCAATGGGAACGGGAAAAATAGGACGGCTTCCATTTTACATTCAAAATTATAAGCTGACGTCAACTTTACTACGAGAGCGTCCAACACCAACATCGAACTAGATATTTGAAACACATACAAAACTATAAAATGTTTAGAACTACCTGACGGATTATATAGAAACAAGGGGCAAATTACAACCAAGAGGTATAAGTGTAGGTCTCTTTAGTTTTACTTATATTATGTATAAATTTATTTAGTTACAAATCACTGTATAATAACATATTAAGTTATCCTGTAATTAAATTTCACAGCTGAACAGATACCATACAAAGCGAAAGATGAACGTTAAAATTTCCTCAGTATAATGTTGGATAAGGATTATCTCAGCTGAAGCCTTTGAATAGACTGAAGCGCTTTGGAACTAATATGAGTTTGTTATAGTAATAGATTTCGAGTTTACTTGTAAATACATATATCAAGCATATATCACTACTCAGTTTAGAACAGAGTGTCTTAGCACTGGATTCCCTCTGTCTAACCTGCTATGTGCAGGATATAACGTGAAGTGATTTTTAAAATATATTACTACTTTACTATACTAATAAATTAAAACCGTTTGTGAATCATATTATAGCATTTACGTCATTTCAATATAGGTTATGACAACAATATGTACAAAAAGTTTTCCGACTAATCTAATTATATATACTTATATCTTCGCTGCAAATAGGATGTATTAATAGATATTGTGAGAACAAATAAGCGAACATCAATATAACAGTCTAATTCAATTTGATATAAATACGTCGCGAATAGGCCGGAGCCTCCACATCTGTTTCATCTATAATGAAAGAACGGTCGCCAAGAACTCTTAACACTGATAGGAAACTGTCTTTTAATTGTATATCGAGATTGAGATCACATCATGTTGGATATTTAGATGTAATACGTTTTGTTAAATTAGTATGGAGAAAAGTATGACAGGTAAAAAAAGAAAGAATATGCAAAAGATTTATGATAGAAAAGTGAGTAGTAAGAGAGGAAGGGGAGACCTCGGTTGACCTTCGAAAACACAATATCAAAGATACTGGAGGAAGGTCGCGTAAACAGCATGAGAACCGGGCATGTATGAAGAGGTTGATGACAGTGGACGAGGCGAAAGAGGTATGTAGAGGCTGTAGCGTTTAGCGCTCCATTTTCCCTGACTACCCCGCTAGGGATAAAGCATGAAGTTAATTTGTTTTTATAGCGTCATATATTTTTTGTTCTTTTAAGTAAGCCATGCTATTCACCCTACAATTGTGTAGAGTGAATTATACTACGGCTTTTATAATTTTTTTACTTGAAATCAAAAAAACCCCGTCCCCCAATTTTTATCTAATTTTCAAGACATTGTATGTTGAGTCGCCTCTCAACGTAAAGGTGTTTTTCTTTAGCTGGTAAATACAAATTGCTATAAATTCACCTACTGCTTCAATTGCAGGATCAAAAGATAACTACGAGTAAGAGCTGAGTACAATGTATGACATATTTCAAATACCCGAGGGGATGTTATATTTAGCGTCCTTTAATAAATGTACTACCGAACTTAGACATAATTTTTCAATCTCAATCATTACTTCCTTACATTAAGCTCGTTCCACCAATGAACTTAAAGAAAGCTTCATAAAATTAATATAAAATATAAAATAATGACAAAATTGCAAAGAGAACATCCCTTACTCATATATATATATATATAAACTACATTTAAGTATTCAATCCTTTTTATTTAGTAAATAATAAAAACAAACTGGCTGCGGCTGGCGTTTAACCCAAGGGCGGCCTATTGTCACTTGCCTTTTGTTCCCCGGACCGTGCATGAGAATGTTAATAGGTCAGCAGAGATTGGGTCGGGCTTAATTTACTGACGCGAGACTGTGTTTATTTACGTTTTGCATTTTATACATATTTTAAGCACATATTTATAATATTTTGAAATAAATAAGTTTGGTTTTGATATGGAAGCGTATCAATGGCAAAGAGCCCGAGTGGAAAGCATATAGTATATTGCGTAAAAAGCATATAGTATAATCATAGCGCCGTACTGTGGGGAGGAAACTCTCTCCACTTGTACGCGACGCCGCAGGATCGCTCACGCATACTACTAGGACACCTTGGTCGAAGACCTACCTATTGCAGGCTGCCTTCAGGATGCGTTGGGGTTTCTCCAAAAGCACCTACAGTCGCCATGACTTGCAGGAAGGAGGATAACCATGACTCTACCGCAGAAGCTCCTCTAGGGTTTGAAGTTGCGAGATGAACATAGCTTTTTCTCCTACCCTCTGGCCTAAGGCGCAGGATCGGGTATACATCAGGACTCAATTAGACCATTGCTCTAGATCAAACCAATTCTGCATCACAACTATTAAATTACTATATTATGTTCGAGGAATAAAAAAAATTATGATACATCTGGATATTCAATAAACTTCGTTACAAAATTTACTTAAGAAGATATCGAATCTAAACAAAGCAACAAACAATGTTTTATCTCAAAATTCATTACGAATCTTTAACATCGTCCTTTAAACTTCTACTCTCAACAATTATTTAGGTAAATTAAAAGATAAAACTCAATCTCAAAAAGTCAATTAAAAAGAACTTTGTAGTCGATATTTAAGATTTGCTGAGATAATAAGCTGTTCTTTTGGGTCACAACTTTGATACGACCATAAAAAACTAGGTCAGAGTGAAGAAAAAAAATCTCAAGCGTATCTGGAGTGCCCCGTCATCGAAGATGGCCATTGTGTGGCAATGTCTCGATTTTATTTAGCACTCCACTGAAGGAGTTTGGCCGTCAAAGGAACATTCTCTAGTAAGGAGGATCTAGATTATGCCATTAAAGTATTCACGATTTATAACTCACAAGTGTGTTTAAGTTACTAGACATTTTGTAAATTAATTTTTGTAAAAATTTTCTTTTATGTTTTATATTTATAAAGAGATATTAATAAAATTTCATTTCTGTTATTAACTATAATTAGATTAGATAAGATTAAAGAAATATTTATATAGCGTGTTTTATCTATCAATAACATTATATTTCTATAATTATTTTTATTTGGTGCTTTTTAAATCGTAAAATATTCTTTATTTTTCTTCCAGACCGAGAAAACCAAATTTATTTTAAAATTCTCTCGAACGGAAATGTAATGTATATCCTGATATAAATGAATTGTGTGAAAGGACTTGAAAATAGCTTATATAGTAGATTTTCTCTATTTAAGGTTCCTTGCCAATTTGCAATAAATTTAAGGTACGGTTGGGTTCGCCCTTCTAACGTTTTAATATATTATTTTATATTTTATTTAATTATAACTCTTAAAAATTAATTGTTTGTTTTCTTTTTTGTACGATTTAAGTTTGTTGAGATAATTTTAAAGCATTAAATAATTAGTAAACGTTGATATTTTTTTATAATAATATGAAATATATTCTTATAACAGGAATAAGAAGAGAGGCAAAATGTTTTATCTGCAAAATATTACGTTTTAAATTGTAAAAAAAAATCACCCGTCTATATGACGTTAATTACGTATTTTAAAGACGTTTATGATGTTTTTACTTTTTTTTTGGTAAAGAAGATAAAAAGTATATAATTATTTTGCTCTTAACGTAAATAATTCATTTAGTTACGAGTATATAGATATACTGCATATATCGGATTTGTAATATATATGTAGATATGTATGCAAACAGTAAAGCGGAGTTTTCCCTTTACGAAGGCAATGAGGATATTTGTACTGCAAACATTGATTCTCGCCTTTTAAAGGCTTTGATAAAAAATCTTTACAAGTCTTTTTGTATTAATTGTATGTAAAAAATCTTCCAGTATCACGCATTGTTTAGAGAAATTACGAATGAGAAGAAGTAGTAGTTTCTAGAAAATTATGAAATAATCCTCTGCTTAAGAGGATGGTTTTCTATATAAGCAGTTAAAATAATATTTCACTGCTCTATGGTGGTCGTTGTCAAAATGACAGATCGAGCGTCCCGTCCTTGTTAGACAGATCACATAAGACTAACAAAAATGAGAGACTTGACATGTCATTTATTTGTCATTCTGCTAAGGTCTTCGGTTATTTAAAAAAAACTGTTTAAAAAAATATTTTTGATTTTATAAGCTGTTAAATTTCTAAAAAAAATTATTATAAGAAACCAAAGTAGAATTAAGTCAAAATATTTGAAATTATACTCGTAAATATCCTTTTATGGCTCCGGTGACTAAGATTTATAGGTTTTTTTATTACTGAAAGTCTAAGATGCCGCATCGCTTTTAGTTATCTACTGTACATCTAAACTCTCATTAATCTATGTAGTGTGTTTCTTGCTTGCTCCTAAAAGGATCCAGAAGACGTCACCGTGGTAAATAGATAAAGGTGCTTTTACAAGTACTCGTACCTACTACATAGTCGGGACTTCCTAGCCACGTAAACGTACTCGTTCCTATTTCTATAGCAATATATGAGTATATGTATATTTTTTACTTATCTTCAAAGTTATATTTAAAAAAAAACTATTTATATATATAATTCTTTTTTGTTTTTTTTTGTAAGCTTCACACTGTATCACGTACATAGCACAGAAAGCAGAGGAAATCTGGGAACCTAGCATTAAAACGGTCTATCCCCATGAAGAAGGATCCGTTCCCCACTTTCTGCTGAATCCTGGAGCCATTGCGTGTTGAGTGGCAGAACTCAACGGCACGTTTTACCTCGTTAGATCAGAATAAGTAAATGAAATATTAAATTCTTATTTTCCTCGAGTGAAAATCGAACTTACAACCTGTCGCGTTAGCGGGAGACCTTGTACGATGTACCTCTGCACCCTGACTGGTCTCTTTTTAATTTTATACAAAAATTTATATCATTTGATTTTATAAAACACCACAAGTAGCTTTGGAACTAATCAGAGCGTTAACCATTAATGTAATAAACTCAACTCTTTGTGAAAATTGGTGAAAATTACTATAATATTTATGAAAAAAACGTATTATAGTATTTTTAATCCCACACACTTCATAAGCGTTGATTAAAACCGTCACTGGGTTGTATTAAAAAAAACCAAATAAATTCATTAAGAGTTCATTACACAAATGGGTTCTTAATTAAAAGAGAAGATAAAGCTTTGAGGCTGTTGAGGCGCGGCGGCACAGGTGTATGACTGTAAACGCGACGGTTGTTAATTCGATTCCCACTCGGGGAGTGATATATTTCATATATTCTTGCTCAGGTAACAAAAGAAAAAGCGCAGCGTTGAATTCCCCCACACAACACGTAATGTTTCGAAAATACTACTTTTAGTTGTATTTTCGAACGGAGTGTTTTAACACTAGTCTCCCTCTACCTACGATGCGGTATGCGGGAAACAGAAAAAAAACAAACCTTTTAAAATGTCAAACGACCAGTACACTGGTTTATTAATAGAGACAAAACGCAAATTTCATGGTAAAGAAAAAGAATCCAGTCTCTCTGCTTTCAGCTTCAATTCATTTCGCCACCGGTTGAGTGGCGCCTAACCTAACTAAATGCCTGACTTTAACGTCATTATAAATATACATTTGTATAAATAAAGGTTTAAACAGATTGAATAGTTAAAGATTTTATTACTATTTCGAAAAACACCAAATGAAACACCATTTGATAATCTCCACAAAAAATATCAAAAAAAAAAAAATAACTGAGTGTACACGAAATTCAAAAGAGTGAATCTCCTTTATAAGCACTAAGGATCACTTGTTTCAATATTATGCTTTATACAAAAGATGTCGGCGAAGAGATCTCGCAGAAGAATGTTTGAATTGCATTGTTGAACTGCTAAGGACGTACGAGTATATAAGACGTATCTGACTGCTGGCTTCAAAAGAATTAAGGGCGCGAGTGTGTTGTGTTTACATCTAATCGTATATACTTGTAAAGCAAAACTTAGAAGAGTTTGTTTGGTTGAACACGTTAATCTCAGAAGCTAGTGATTCTAATTGAAATAGTAAAGTATTTTGATTTGGTACTGTCCATTAATCGAGGAAGGGTATATTACATCATATTAATGGTTTAGATATAACCCACTGTCCGATTCCGCCGTGGCACAGGAATACAATCGTTCTACTGTTAACGCAACGATTGTGGGTTCGATTTTCACTCGGGGAATAAATTTAAAAAAATCATTTTCTTGAGTTGGTGACTAGGCAATGCGCGGCGTTGAATTCCGCCACGCAACGCAATAAAATCAAGACAATCAAGAATTCGGTGGCAAATGGAGAACGAAGTCATAATATTGGATTACATAGAGCTGATCTGATGATATAGTCAAGACATGAATAGTGAAATTCTTCAGAGGTTATTGGTAAACCACTCGAGTTTAGACTCATATATTCATATAGCTGCATACTTGCAGCTATATGAATATATGAGTCTAAACTGGTACTCCATATCTTAATACTTGGTATAGAAAAGCTTATTGATTAATATTTTTTTTTAGAAATCAAAAAAAAGGTCGCGCTATATCCACGAATACCTGACACCAGAACAATATCATAATCAAATCGCTCTTCAAGCCAAAAGTTGTTAACCGTTCGATTGTAGCGTTATTTCCGTTTCACTTTTACACATCGACACAAAAGTGCAAACAGAGCTTAATTTAGATTGCGATGAACAGACCGAGTCCCAGTTCGCTGTATTTGTTTGTAAAATTGGAATTGTTATACAAATACGATGTACGTGTCTGAGACGACCGCGTCAAAGCCCTCATTTAAGGGTTATTTCTAACGAGCGACCAAAATCCGTCGCTTCGCCCGCTTGTATTTATTGTATTTATTGTACATTTAATAAGCTTCACGCTGTATCCCGCAAACAGCATAATAGGTGGATAGAATGAAGTGTAAGGCACTCCGTTCCTCATTTCCCGCCAAATTCTGGAGGCATTGCGTGTTCGGCGACGGAACCAGAGCAAATAAATGAAAATATTAATAATAATATTTCGTTTCCTGAAATGGAAATCGAAGCCAAAACCGTCGCGTTGTAATCGCACCACTGTGCTCCTGCGTCACGACAGACTTTAAAATAAAAATTGTACCTTATATATTATTTTAATATATAAGTTACACTCGTATTACTATAAAATTTCATCAAAATGAGTTCCTTAGATTTTGCATGAAAATGGAACAAACATCCATACTCACGAACTTTCACATTTATAACATAAGTAAGATATGAAGATTAGCAAGAATTATGGACGGAAGCTGAGCTATTTCTAAACAAACAGATGGAAAATCGTTATCTTCGTTTGTGCTATTTAATTGTATCTGTAACATTAAACTCAGCAGTATTTATTGTTTCTATTATTTTTTTCATAATGTGCAGAATAAATTGTACATATTATGTAATTATAATAGGGTTTTTATTTGAGGATGTCGCAGCGTTGGACACAAGGGTGTCACTGTAACGCGAGGGTTGTGGGTTCGATCCCCAGTCTCTGCCTACCATAGTTCATGAGGGATACAGCGTGAAGTTGATTTATTATTATCTAATATACCACCACGTTTTCACTTGTTGTCAAGAATATGCATTTATTAAATGTCACATTCATATGTATATTCATTATAGTTTGGTCACGATTCTCGTTATCACTAGATCTATTTGCGTTGTCCTACAATATATTGTATCTAGGTAATGTCATATGAATATATATTAAAGTAATATCATATATTTTATTTATAATCTTCAATGCTTTATTACCTTAGAATTATTGATTGTATTGCGTAATATAGCGTTATTATTTTTGTTCTAAACATTAAAAAAAATCCATATTTGCTGACGGAGAATGGAGAAATTTTATTGCCCTGTTCTGGTAACAAGACAAGGCGCGGCGTTGAGGTCCACCACTCAAAACGCTACGTCTCAGGAGTTAGATTGAAAATGGGGAACCGAGTATTACCCTATTATATACTGTGAAACTAACAAAAATATAAAAATTGCTTCTATAATTAAATAAATTTAAATAAACAATAGCTACGTGCCCTTTTCCACATTTCAAGTTAAAATGCATTCGATTACAAAATCCAGTTACAATGTTATCGTATTATCGGATCTATTGGAAATCTGAGCAAATCTCGGTGACCCTCCTCGTTTACTGACACCTCTCACTTTCAGGACAATACCATTTTATTTTATATCAGTTTTATTACAAAATAAACACTCATGTATGTATTTTATGTATTTTGTTATAAAATTTAAATGACACACATTAAACTTAACTAAAAATCTATAAACTCAATGGAAAAAAAAACAACAATACTACTTAGGTATAGGTATATTTTAGAAAAAAATAATTTTAATATAATATTAGAAAGGAATTGTGTATAAGAAAACAAAATCTTAAACAAAAACGCGAACCTATTCTAGTAAGCTCAATTTGTTTAAAGCTTAAATATAAAAAAATAAGTAAACATTAAAATCGATTTTGTAACATCAAATTTTATATAAATATATGAAGATGAACGAATGTTGACAAAAGAAATATGGTGTGGCAACTATTTAGAATATATTTCTAAATCGATATAAGTTAGCTGTAATATGTTTATATCGATATAACGGTTCTGTAATCGCTCGCTATTGGGTCTCAATCGAGAGCTTTACGTTGAGCCTCGCGTGAACATATAAAACTTCTTTGACGCTCATCCGCCCTTTGAATATTATACTTTATATTTATACCGCGATTTTAATAATGTGCGTTACGCGAGTCTTTTGGGCTTACCTTCTCTTCTCTTCTTTGATGTATTGTGAGCTCTGTGGTAATTACATGGCATAAAGGAACAACGTACGCTTTGAATGCTTTGTCAAAAATATATTGCGTTTTTATTTGGACATTTAAAATATATATGCGAAAGGAATATAATTTATAGAGTTTTTTTTGTATATAAATATATATATAGGAAACCGTGGAAATGAAAGCATTGTATATTTGATCCGAGCGGGAACCGAACCCACAACCCTGTCGCGTTTTCAGTAGCGCGCTTGTGTCCCTGCGCCACGAGTGGCTTGAAATTTGTTTTTGATATTACCTTTACTAAATTAATTGTAGATATCATTCAGATTTCTAAAAGATTGCCGGTTGCTGCCCTTCATTACTTAGCAATTATCATTTAATAACGTAATATAATTAATTTAATAAAACAATAAAAATAAAACATAAAATAATTAATTTAATACTACAAACGTATAACAAGTCATCGCGGCAATTTTTAACAAATGTGAATTTATAATATACCTACATTTTAAAAACTAAAAAAAAATCTCTTTAGTTGTATTTGATACCATTGATATAGTCTATACGTACAATGATTTGATTACTTTAGTTATTTCTATTTGACAGCTGTTTTATTTATTAGCTGTGGTTTCGATCCCTGAATGATATATTTATTTAAATTAATATTTTCATTTCTTCACGCTGGTATCGAGGCAAAGTGCGCCGTACAATACCGCCACTCAACAATGTCTCCAGAATTCGGCGGTAAATAGAGAACGAAGTGTCTTTACACTAGGTAGGATACAGCGTGAGGCTGATTTAATTTTTATTTTTAATTTATTATATACTAAAAAAAACAAAACTGCCAAAAATCTAGTTTTATTTAAATTTTGATTGATAGCGATATTGCGATATCACATACAAAGTGTAGCAACGATGAATCTACCTGTGATAAACGAGGTCGCGACAGAAAGTTAGTCATTTCATAAAATTGCAAAACCTCATTCAGCGGAGGAAACGAAACGCTAAAGATCTATATGAGCAGCTAGTGTTCCATTTCCGCCACGCTACGTGCTGGGGATGTGAACGTGTGCTTATATCAATATTCAAATATAATATATAACTTATTATACTATATAGTGGCATTATACAGAAATTATTTAATTATAAATAAGTAATTGTCAGATCTAGTGGATAAACGTGATCGACGCGTGCGGCGTTGAGTCACTTAACCGGCAATATCATGAAAATGAACCGTGAAGTGTCAACATTAGCCTATTGTGCGGGAAAGTGAGAAGTTGTACATTTTTTAACTTCACGCACATAGCATGCTGCAGGTAGCAGGATGAACTGAGCAAACCTGGGAACCTAGAGTTCATTCTGTAAAGCACGGCAGGAATCAACGTCGCGTTACCAGTACAATGAAATAAAAAGTATTTACTCTAGTTCTATTACTTTTGTAGCTTTGTGTCAACGCTGGCCTCACGTTGCATTTAAAATTATTATTTTCTTCATTTAGGAAGACAACTGCGACCTTTAGAATACGCAATATTTTTTATAATTTTCAGAAATAAAGAAACAGAGTATTTTAATATTAAATCCTTGCTGCCTCTCATTTTAAATTAAAAAAAAATTGTAACTACGAATAAATATAGTTTGAAAAGAGTGAAACCTCATTAATATAGAATATCAATTCGTACAGGTGTCGCCACTAACGATGGTTAATTACTTCTGTGGTCTGAAATACATTTTAGCTTAATCTGGTGTCAATGTTAAACTGTAATATCATAAACCGAGTGCAGAAAGATGTTAAAAATATATATTTTGTGTCGAAGTTTAGATAAAGTTACTGGAATACAATAAAGATAAAACATGTTATAGTCAAATTTATTAATACCGTAAGCACAAGCTTGTGACTGTAAACGCAACGGTTGTGGATTCAATTTACTATGGGGGAATGAGTAATTATTTACCACAAATATTTTTATTCCATCGCTCTAGTACCAAGGCAGAGCGCGGCGTTAAGTTCCACCACTCGTCACGCAATCCCTCAATAATTCCACATAAAGTGCGGAATGTAGTGTCTTGACACTAGGTTCCTTGCCTACCTTGCTATATGCGGGATAGCTGAAAAATGTTTATACAGATATAAAATAATACAGCGTATATTTTAAGATATGCGTGCGTGTGAGAGCTCTAAACTATAATAAACTACCCTCTATATAAAAATTATTTGACTATCCCCCATCTAAACATTGTTTGAACAAACCTGTAATTAGACGAACAGTTTTAGTTCTAGACCAGCTATCTGCCTCAAGTAGACACAAAAACTATGCTTGAGCTGACCACGCCCTGTTTCAGTTATGTCAGTTCGGTTCAGACCCGCCCTTGTCATATTATGAAAGTTTTAGAATTTCATTTATGTTCGCTTTCCACAAAATTCTATACATATTACAGTTTAATACGGAACTTCTGGAGGCTTTTGTACATTCTTTTTATACATCTTAAATCATACATTATATACTGTATCAGTTGCAATACTCTATTTATATATAATTTAATATATTTTGTATTACTTATGATTATTTTTTCTTTTTTCTATACCGCTTCACGCTGTATCCACGACGTTGGGTACACTGCTTAACAATGTGCGCTTTGTAAAGAAATGAAAATATTAAATATTTAATTTCAATAAAATATTTAAACATTTCCCGTTATTGAGTAACCTAAAATTTTACTTAATATAAAATTATTTAACTTAATAAAAAAATAAAATAAAAATGTAAATTAAGAAGCATAAGAGAACATTAAAAGGGGATTTCCCGAGATAACTAAAGCGGAAATGATAGACCGTTACATTTCATAGTTGGACCGCTGTCACGCAAACTAACATGTAGGCGGCAACTCGTATATTATGTTTTTTTTTTCAGCTTCACGCTGTCCAGGGTAGGCAGAGGGATATGCGTCGCAATTTGCAACACCAGAGCGGAGAAATGAAAATATTAAACAATTCTTTCCTCGAGTAGAAATCGAACCCACAACCTATCATGTTTACAGTCACCCTGCGCCACGGATGGCCTCTATATTGTATGATTTGAAAACCTTAAACATAGTGTCCATTTTAAAAACAAACCTAAAGAATTCAAAGAACTATTACTTCAATGGGATTTGATGACCACTCAATTAATTGGAATTCAATCGTATTAATTCCACTAATTGAATAAATTCAAAGCAATTTTTCAATGAAATCTATAAAACGAAATTTAAATGCGGCCATTCTTTTTCAACAAGCTTCTGGTCTTTAAAAAAATACGCGCGATTTTCCCGTGTGAAAATCAAGGAAAATACATATAATGCCTTTAGTGAACATAATGTAAATTTTATTATTAAAAATAATTCATATTCATAAAAATAATCATATTTTTATAGTGAAAGCAAAAGTTAAGATTCGTTGACTTATAAGTAGGTATACTTTTTAACGTATACAAAGTCAAATTCGATCACTTTTTATTCATAATTTGACATAAATGCTGATAAAATACGCAATGTAAACATGTAGAAATATAGATAGAACTTCGCTCGCTTAAACTTATTTTAATATGTTAGCAAAAAGATAATATTTTTTTATGTATATTTTTTTATAAAAATGTATTTTTTTAATTGAATATGTGTAATTGCAGGAATCGTGGCGCAGTGACACAAGTGTGTGACTGTAATGCGACGGTTGTGGATTCGATCCTCACTCGACTAAAACATTTATTGAAATTTATATTTTCATTTCTTCGCTCTGGTGTCGAGGCAAATGGCAGCGTTGACTTCCGCCAGTCAACACGCAATGCCTCCAGAATTCGCCAGAAAGTGGGGAGCGGAGTGTCTTAGCCCTAGATCCAACAAACTTATTATAATATTAGTATGTTTAACACATATTTTGTAATATACGTTTTCTAACTTTCAATCAAGTAAATCATCAAAAGTTTTAATTTAAAAAAATCTCTATTACGTGACTGTAACCTTTGACGGAGGCTTAGCGCAAGAGTCGATAATTGTTCATTATATGTTCTCTCCGATCTCACTGGATAAAAATAAAATAGAATTACTTACTTTTGTCCTCGAATATTACAGATACAACGCTGTAACTGTCCCGACAAATACAGCGAAATGTAAATATTTTATTCCTTTTATCATATTTTGTTCACACGTAATAAAGCATAAATAAAAGTTTGTTCGTATTAGGGTTCCGCACCTCATTAGATAACCCTTATAGGATCACTTTATTTACTGTCAGTTCGTTTGTCAAGGCCATAACTCACTTCAATATGAGAGCGAGGAAATGAAAATCTATTTCATTTCCGCGAGTGAGAATCTAACCTACTACCTATCGGGTAATCACGCGTTTGCATTCCCGCAACACGACTGACCTCAGCTATATTAATAAGTGGAAATTATAACAATTTTTATACAAATGTAAGCTAAACTGGAGCAGCCGATGGCGAAAATTAAATCAGGAAACTGTTTTTCTTTTTCTTTTACCATTCGTCTTGTTTGTTTATAGTGCATTGAAACTTTGTAAAGGTTTCTAACTCGATACAGAACTCGTTTGTGTAAATTGGATGCTCTGGCTACGTCGAATGAGGTGTCTAAGACCTGAGGTGGGAAACAAATATATTTTGCAGAATAAAACTACTGCTTGTGTAATTAGAAATGTTTGAAACACATTTTGAACAATTATAATAGAAATCCACGGCTGCACAGTACTGTGATTCGATTTCAAAATACGGTTTTTTAAACTTCTTACTATATTTATCCCGCAAACAGCGATATAGACAGAGGGAACCCAGTGTTAGAGCACTCTGTTTCTCATTTTCTGCCGAATACTGTAAGTATTCCGTGTTGAGTTGTTGAACTCAACGCTGCGCTTCGCCTCGAAACCAGAGCGCAAAAATGAAATTATTAAATATATAATTTCCACAAATAGAAATCGAACCCACAACTTGTCGTATTTACAGTTACATGCTTGAGCCCCTAAGCCACGAGTGGCCTCAAAAATGTACATGTATAAATAATCGAATTATTTGCGACTTTTGTTTTAACAAATTTTAATTTTTTATGTATTTATAGAAAAGTTTTAGATGAAAACATCGAAAAGATGATTGTTCAATTTTCACGGCATTACTATCTTCAATTGACACCTATATAAGGTTTAATTTAATATTTACCTTTCAGCTGCTATGAGCCGCCCTTCACCTCCATGTTCTGCCCGACGACGATGATCAGTATGATGAAGACGAGCAGCAGCACCAAAATGCAGCAGATGGCGACGGCGAGCATTGCCGCGTGTTCGCCCAGCTTGGCGGCGCCCCGCGCGGCGTTGAGCGCCGCTAGCGTCACCGCGACTACGCGCGCACTTATATTATTTTACTCAATGTTCGAATTTTAAATGTTCAATATTTCTTCACTCATTTTGATGAGTTGCCAGTTGTTTCGAATAGAAGAAGAAGAAAATAAGATTTTAACACTTTGCTTGATTCATTTCCGCTTCCTATTTTATTTAGATTGTTTTATTTATTTTAAAATTTTTGTTTGTCAGCCAAGTTATTACTGTTCTAAATCTGATCTTTGCACTATATCAACTACGATTTAATCAGTCTTCCTTCTTTAATATTATTGTCAACGTTTGGAATGTGATTTTATGCTTTACTAAGGTGCATAAACTCTAGGCTATAGTTAAAAATAAAATAAATGTATTTAATACATTTAATATATTTTATTGGATGTTTAGATACTTCACCAGGTTATTATATTTTTGATTACTTGTAAAAATAAAAGAAAATGTCTACGACAATGCTCTTGATATTTAAGGTAACGCTTCAGGCCTTTTAGGTTTAAGTACAATTAGAAGTGAAAAAATTCTAAGAACAACTACGTACAAACTTTTGATATTCATTCAGTAATTACTCAGAATGAATAATTTAAGTTAAAATTATTCAAGTATTTTATAATGAGTGTTGCCACAATTTTATTGTTTTATATGAACACCTTAAGAACTGGTCACTCCATTGAAACCGTGCCTGAGCACGTAATTATAATTTTAAAAATGTTTTTTTTTTCAGACCTTAGTATCTAAATATCAAACATTTTTATTAATATTTAATTCAGCCGAAAAACTCCAGAATTTGGCAAAAAGTGGGAAACGGATCTTAATAGAGTTTTAATATTAGATTTCCAAAAACATGCAAAATCCAAAAAAAGGAAAACAAAAAAGAAATTTCTCCTTAATCCTCTAGAATGTATAATACGTTCGTATATTACCGACAAACGCCGTGTTCTTTTCGGGTCTACTTCCACTGGTGGTAGAAATCAATGAACGACGACGAGATAGAACAGCGGTAGATGATCTGATTCACGAACAAATGGCCCCGGAGCGCGCTCATATGGAAATTGAGTCGAGATCGCCATTGAATACAAACTAGCCAATCTCATATAAAACAACGTGAAAACACAACCTGCCTTTACAAATCTTAAGTTTGTTATAAGTTTGTTATCATGAGATATGAAATCTACAATGATATGAATCTACAGACGTCGCCTTTACAGGCTGAACTGAAAATAATTATGACACGATATAATATTATTTTTATTAGTTTAATGGCGAAAAACAATAGATGCCTATTGATTTTCCAATAATAGTCCATTATCCAATTGTAAAATTTATCATTAAGTAAATAATTATACTAATAACATATTAACGTTCTGAAATTTTTCTGTGTTTAATAAAAAAAACATTAAAAACAACATATAGCTAAAGTTGAATTGTGGAAAAAAAATTAAACAGAATATTTACTCTAGATCTTGAGCATATTTTTATATTATAAAAAAAATGGTGACTGCTTCGCAATGAGAAATGCTAGTCCATTCTTCTAAACTAGTCCATTAGGCTAATTTGTCGAGGTCTTTGTACAGCTACTTATAGGGACAAAAAGAATCTAATATTAATAATTGTTTAATCTCAAAATTTCAATACCATCTTCACTTTTAAATTTCAACGCTGCTTGTTGTTTTAAGAATATATAATATATTACATATACAAAAACAAATATGAACAAGAGAATGAATTAAGTGCTTCACGACCATACCAAGATATCGTTCAAAGAAATAAGATTTTTTTTTTTAGAATCACAATCAACAACAAAAACGTAGTAGAAGTAGTTGGTACTGCCGTGCATTGTGAAACGCACTCGACCCATTTCGATATTTACTCCCGCAGTTAGGCTTTCTGCCATTTTAATAAATATTTGTCGCATTTCGAAAACTTCTGAAAATAAAGAATTATTATTGCAATTGGAGCAGAAATCTCAGAGTGTTATTTGTATCTGCAATAAATATTAATTTAAAGTAAATATGTCAATAATTAAATACTACTGTCGTATATTGAATTATTTTTTGCTGGCAATGTTCAGTTTTTCGAGGCAGCTGAAGATTATTTCAGAGGCAGAGCCGCCAGACCTACGTCATTTTAGCAAAGCTGAAATTTTGAGGGCTATTGATTTATAATAATATGTATTTAAGACAGTTTATCTACTCACTAACATGAAAGTGGGGCCCTTTCAGAGGTAGCGCCAAATAACGGTATATCTCTGTCTAAGAAGATGATTGAACCATCGGATTGTTCTGGGGGGCACATGGGGGGTCTTGAAATAGTCCGTAAATAATATATTTAATATTGAAGCTTGATAGTTTAACGTTATTTGCCCCAGTTTTCAACAAGCTTTAGGACGCCTGGCTGGAGTACATGCCCACGTAAAGGTCCTGGTAGTAATAAATATACATAAAATCAGCTTAATTAAGAAACCATACATCTTTACAAACGAAATATATAAATGAAATAGGAATTGTATTTTTACATTTGTATTGAAAAATATATGTAAACGTATTTTCAATATTTACTTAAATTTATATTTTCTATGTCGAGGCAAAGAGCGGCATTGAATTCCGCAACACGCAATGTCTTCAATATTTAACAGAAAGTGGGAAACGGAGTGTCTTAACACTACGTTCCCTTTGCCCATCCTTTCCACGTCTGTTCCAGTGTGTGTGGGATATAGCATGATAATAAAAAAAAGTAATTTCATAAAATCTAAATCTGCCGATTAGATGAATCTACCATCCACATTAATTATATTTTCCCTTAGTGGTAATAAGTATCGTTTACAAAGCAAATAAACATTAGAGCATCTGACTTTTTACGGAAGTAGAAAATTAAAAGTCATATTGAATTTACACATTCCACATTGTATTCTCGTGTTTTCTTACCGGGACTCATTATAGACGTCAGTGAGATAAAGTAGTGCAAAATGCTCGCAACGGAAGAGTGTCTACTTAGAAAAAGCATTTTGTAAATAATGGAAAAAAGATTCAAAACAATACAAAGATTTTAATTATGGTCTTAACTCTAATGCAAAGAAAAGATTTTTATACGAACTGCAAAGGAAGGGTTATGTTTTTCGCGTGTATTTTGTATGTACGTATTATTTATTGGCTCACGTCTCCAGAACCTCTGAACGGATTTGTATAACTAAAGTATTATTAGATTCGTCGTAGCGGCCCAAGTGTTTTTTTCGTCTATCTAAATAGTTGACGCTAAAAAAAATTACACAATAAAAAACGAATACTACTAAGCGCCGCGCTTATTCTGCCAGAGCGGGGAAAAGAAAATAAATTTGATTTGATAATCTCATACTGTCGAGTGGGGATCGAGCCCACGACCGTTGCGTTTAGTGTCACACGTTACCTAACAGGTGCAATTTTGAACTTATTATATTTTATTAAAACATTATTAAGATAAGAAGAACAAAAATGAAACAGAATAGCAGATCCATTACTAAAATTTCACAGCAAAAGCTAATTTCATTTTTGGTTCATATATGGTCTCCAAAAAGTTTGTGATTTACGGGCGTGTAAGATAGCCTTAGTTGTAAGTAATAAGGACGCGAAGCGTGAAATAGCGAGATAGGAAATTATTTTTACATTATTATACATTTACTATATGTAATTATAGGTACAAGGAACATAGTGTTCAATAGCTCTGTTCCCATTAAGACACTTTCGTGTTGAAGAAGAAATATCTCTCCACATTATTTTGTATAAAACGAACAATAGCAAATATATTAATTATTGATAAAAAAACACCAACCTCTAAAGGATAAGATAATTGTGGAAAGGTATTTTAAACTATATAGACTTAGATTAAACGATCTTGCTTTTTTTTTTGTGTCACGCTGTATCCCGCACACTGTATGGTGGACAGAGGGAGTCTAGTAAAATTTCGAAACATTGAGTAATGAGTAACGGAACTCCATGCCGAGCGTTGAAACCAGAACGAAGTAATAAAAATATGTATTAATTATAAATAAATAAATAAATAATAAATATATAAATAAATATACAGTCGCGTTTACATTCACAAACTTATGCCACTATGTCACGACTGGCCTGAACTATAATTTAATTAAAACGTTGAAAGTTAATACGAGTTTAGAGTAACTAATGCTTTGAAAGTTCGGGCTCATTGATCGGATTTCGAGATATCATTAGTAACTTGGTAAGAGTGGTGGCAAGAAAATAGAAACTATTGCGTAAATATTTATTCCATTTATACGAAGGTAGATAAGCTCATTTGGCTTATTTTTTGTTATATGCCTAATAATATTTATTTTTAACTATGATGTTTTTATTCTTAAGTATACCTGGCCTGGAATCAGAGAATCTGGATCCTGTGATCAGGATATCTAGGCTATTTTATTGATTTTGAAGACAATGATTTTTTCCGATGACATTAAAAAAAATGTAGAATTAATGAAAAATCCTTAAAGTGAAAGTAAATAACCTAATATTTAGTTTGAGATACATTTGACCGAGAAACAAAGTGCCCACGTACATATTACATTACGATATTATTATTATAAATTCACAATTTATCGTACTGGCCTAAAATTCTAATTGCGCGCCAGTTGGATCAGAACAAAACACGACGGTTCAAATAAAACTTTACAATTGTATTGCTAATACAGTGTACCTGGAAAAACATACCTATAAATATATATTAAATTTTAGTATTTTTAAGGTTTCATGCCTTAAAATGTAAAAACGGATACCTTATAGGATCACTTTGTGTCGTCTGTCATTCAAGACCATTTATTTCAGTACCGCGTGAAAGTATCGAGCTGAAATTAATAAAAAAATATCCGAGTCCATGGTCCCTTAAAGCTCACAAAAAATCAAGTTTCCAAGTCAACGCAATCAAAAGTTACGATGACTTATGCATCGAATTTGCAGCGTTTTGCATAAAATTCGCCACGTTATCATATAATCTTAGATACCTATAGGGTACTTTCCGTCGGCTCACAGTATTGAAATTTGCCATGAAGTAAGAACTTAAAAAAAATAAAGGGAAAAAATCCGAAAATACTTTTGATCTCTTGTGATGTGTCATGTTTAATCACTTAATAGGTACACAATATGTAATTGAGACACTTCTGAACCCCACTTTCCGCAGTGTTCTTGAAGTAATTAACGGAGTGTCTAAACACTTCCAATGCTATGTGCAGGATATAATATGAATAATAATAATAATAATAACCCTTAATATTTCCTTTAATCGTAAAAGTGCCTCAAGCGATAGCCAGTAATAAATTTCCTTATATGTATATTCTTTATATGCTTGTTAGCAGTATTCAATGCAAGGGACAGGACGGGTCGCTGTTGACAAGGGTACGATGTATAGAAGCCACTTAAAAGCGAGTTAAAATATATCTTCGAAATCTCTTCATGGAGTCACGATGCCTAACTCTAATAAGATGAGACAGCATATTCCTCATATCGTAATGACAGGGCAAATTAAAAATTGATAGACAAGTCTACAAAAATACTGTATTTATTAACAATATATTTATTCAAAAAAGTAATTTTTCTGGATCTTACGTCCGTTACCCCGCAAATAGTAGGGTAGGTGGAAGGAACCTAATATTAAGACACTCAGTTTCCCGCAGACCACACAATTTTCGAGATATTAACTTATAGGAATAAGTAATTCACGTACAGCATGGCAGAAATCAACGCCGTGCGATGATTTACAGGGATGAAAATAATTAATTAATTTAAATAATAAATATAATATAATACTTTCATTATAATAAGTTAATACAATTGTTAAAATTGTATTAAAGTCAAAGCGGTAGTTGTTACCGTGTAACTTTACTTTTCAATATATGGAAATTCTTATAATAGTGTCATTGATTTTTAAAAACTTAATTTAAGATTAAAAATAATTTATTAAATTACAATTAATGAATAATTTAATAACAGAATTTGATAAAAAAGAGAAGAGAAAATTCGCGTTATTAAAAAACAACTTTCATAATTGTAAAGAATATTTATTAATTAAAAAAAAAGAAATAAATTAACTGTAATAATAAATAAAATAATCCTGATATGTACTTTATATTCACCTTAATTTTCAGCATATAAATATCATATGATTTTTATTAATGGCAACACTGAATATAATTATGGTATAATATTACAACAACACTATAAACTTCTACAACAAATATAGAACACTACAATATTTGGCCTATTATAGTAATATATTTAAAAAATAATGCTTAAAATAATGATTATTTTAATAATTATAATAGTTTTTTGTATTTTTTATTTTTAATGTTCGCGCAATACCGTCCGCTAGGGACGTGCTACGTCGATTTGTTTCCGACTGAAACTGAGCGAGTACAGAGTGTAGGGCGGGCGGGAAACTAGCCAATCGTAACCGCGCATCTCGGCTTCGTTGAATTGAGATGAAACACAAAAAAAAAACACTCATACATTTGCCTAATTTTTCTGATTAAAATTTTTACTGTGTTATTAATGAAATTTCACTTTTATAACCGACTTCTGTAAGAAAAGGAGATTATTAATTCGACTGTATTTTTTTTTGAAGTCGGCGACAAGTGACACAAGAGACAGGCTAGTAATTTGATATTGTACTATTATAATAATTTTAATATATTTTTTATAATTTTTGTTTAACAAAATCAACGTACGGTTTACTTTATGTAAAATTATTTTTTTCTTTTATTGAAGGATATTTCAAATATTCTTAATTATTTTTGTTTTAAACATCTTATTTACAGAAGAAAGCCGTAAAATTGACTATGCAATTAGATTTCGATGATAGATATATAATGGATGCATTTTTTTACTATACAAGAGCGGTATATAGGGTAAACCTAGCAGACTGAAGGATAGGCAGAGGGACTTGGAGATCTCATGTTTTGACACTCTTCCCAGTTCCTCTTGCCATTTTTCCGAATTTTGTAAGTGCAACTGCCACTACCGTTGTGTAGTTTTTATAAAATAAGCCCCTTGTTCGTTGTTGAAGCCCCTCAGTCCGTCGGTCAAGACCTTTCATCTCGAAGTATCAAGTGGAACCTAATGTTATATTCAGGTCTATGGTCTCTTGGAGCAAGGAAAAATCTATCGTTCTTGCTGCGATTTGAAGAATTGGCATTGCCAATAAAAGAAAAATCCCAAAAATGAAAATTTAAAGGTATATCATAAAAAAAAGTTTATTTTTGTAATTAGTTGCAAATTTAATGAAAATCTGTAGGGTATTTTCTCTAGACCTATTACAAAATTTTCTCTTGCAGTAAAGGAAAAAATGCGACAAATGGATATTTATAATTATATTACAGACAAAAGTATTACAAACTTATAATTTAGGTCATGTCATACAAAATGAGTGCATACACCTGCAAAATCAAGTTTATCAACTTGTATAAGTTGTACTTCCGCTTGACCTACAATTCTAAAATTGGTACGGAACCCTCGATGAGTAAATCTGACTTGCACTTGACGGGATCTTTTCAATTAGTTCGCGCTTCACGTTGTAACCCACAAATAGCAAAGTTTTTGCTATCTATAGTATTGTTACTATAGATAGCAAATACTTGTGTTTACTAAAACTAAGGTAAAAATCTTAGAATATTCGACATACGATACTTGAAAATTCCATTAACCGTCAACATTCATCCATCAAAGTCTTTCGAACTAAAAATGTTAAAGGTAATATGGATGGATGAACACTGCTCATTTTGACTTTCTTACATTAATTTTATTTAGGTTAGTGAATTGAAAATTATTTATTTCTGTTCTTCGTCATCGTCGTAATTTTTTAACATGTTTCGAGCACCCTTTTTTCTTATAGTTTTTTTTTTATTTTTAACTGTGGTCTTTGCGATTAGTGATCAAACTAATCGAGTGGCGAAACTCAACTGGCCTCAATAATAGAAAATAAATTTGCGATTTCAGTGAGATCATGTGGTACCCAAAAATCATGCTTTTTCTTGTACCCTGACTTTCTTAAATGGATCAACATCCAGTTTTTCAGCAATGTCGTAGCTACTAATATGTTGATCTTGCTCCACTTTCCCAAAGATGGCATTAATTTTATCCAGAGCGAACCTCATCTTTCACACAAAAATTTCCAGATTCCTTGAATTACATTCGTACTACTTTTATTGACACCGCATTAGGTTCATAAACCGCACAAATTTTATTCGCGGCGTTCGTCGCATTTTTACCTTTTTTGTAACAAAACATTAATAATGTACCGAATTACTTCGTCACATACGTTCATTTTGCTTTAAAAATGGCGGGAACTAATTTTTGCTTTTTATTTATTGCATCTTCAGAATGTCACATTTAATGGTATTGAAACCAGCCAGTTACATTCAGTACAGCCAAAGAGGTTTGATCACTAATAGAACATTCAAAATACAAAAATACTTTTGCCTCGACATATTATTATCTATATATTAGTCTACATCTAACCAAATGGCGTACTAATAATAAATATCAACGACAAAATTATCCAAACTACTCAGCTTAAGTAGACTAAACGTAGCGGTGAGGCGTAATGTGAAACTATAGTATCCAACTTCAGAATCAGTTGCAACCGAACGTCCGGGATAATCCGGGATTTACACGGGGACCTCCCTGTACTCAACACCTAATGGACATTTCTTTCAAGTTCTTGTTAAATTAAAATATTTTAATGTTAGGATATTTTAGAATTCGTATTTTTTTAGGGCGTTTAAGGAAAAAAGGAATCCATATAAGATCAGTTTGTTATCCGTCCGTCTGTCTGTGTGTCTGCCTGTCAAGAGCCTTTATCTCAAGAATACTTGAAAAATATCGAGTTGAAATTCAAACCATATACTCAGTCTATAGCCCCATAATTTTGCAATATTCCCATAACATTTAGTGTTTGTTTCATTTCAAAAGGCTTATAAATAATAAATTAATGTGTGAATGAAATTAAATGTTGTTAATTGTTATTGTTGTAATATTTTGAAAAGAGCAACTGCTAAGTTTCTTGTCGGCTCTTCCCAGCAGAACTGCCTTTCGAGCTGATGGTAGCTGCCCGTAGGACTGACACCACTGACATTTCTAGGTGACTGAACTTAGTAGCCTAACTGAATAAAGGATATTTTATTTTGGATTTTATCAATATAAAATATTTTATTTGATTAAATTGTTCTAAAATAACAGCTAATTTTGTAATTCAAGAGTGCGAAGCTGCGAGCGGTTCGTAGTATTAAATATATCTGTAAAATATTTTATATATTAATCCTGTCATCTACTTACAATGCATGTAACTAAACAGCCTTAGGCCAGGCCCTTGTATTTTTGTAGAGAGTAAATCTTCTTTATAATAAAATTAATGAAAAAATTATAAAGTGAACAAACAATAAGAATTCAAACTTTTTCCTAGATAAACGAAAAATTCTCGAATAAAAGGAAAGGTCTCGAATAAAGTAAACCAAGTTTGAAATATTAGGCTTTTATTCATCACAAAGCTGGTATTCTATGAATGAATGAAAATTATCTAACGTCTTCCAATTTTCATATTTGAAAACTTATTGTGAAAGACTTCTTTCGCTGGATATTAATTGTTTCAAAAAGAGAATCGAATCCACAGCCTTCACTTATACAGCCGCAATACCTGCGACACGACAGGTTCAAACATTTATACACAATAGAAATAGTTTTACAAAACGGAAAATATATTCTGAATTCCACTTCCACATCTCCAAAGAATTCTTGTTGACTGTAAATATGTGAATAGTTCACTATACGAATCACACAGTAATCTACATAGATTTAACGGAATTGAGAAAGAAATTTATTTCTATTTTACATAATATTTAAATTTATCTATTTTACTAGATCCAGATAATAGGATAATTCTGTAAATAAAATAAGTTTCTATTGAAAACTAAATTGTAACTGAAGATTGTTGTGAAGATTGTCATTTTTAAAAGATAATAAACGTAAATTTTCTTGAATGATAAAAATAAAAAACATTTTGTACAATGTACAAAAGTGAAAGATATCTTACCTTACCTATAAAAAAGAAAAAAATATATAAATGATAGATTTTATGCAAAAATTTCGCGAAGTAATAAGTAATTTTTTAGTTTGTCTTCACGCCCGCGGGAACCATAAATACATATCTTTTTGAAGTTTGTGTGTATTTGTTTAAATCTAATATATAGTATATTATCTATAGTTTACTTTTTTTATTGTGGATATAAATTACTGGACCGGAAACATATTTTATTTTCCTCTTTCTTAAGGAGATAAAGCGCGGCGTTGAGTTTCGTTATTCAACTCTTCTGCTACAGAAGATTTTTTTTATACATATAGATTATTAGATTATAGACTGTAAAGATTATTCGCGAAAATGTTAGTAAAATCCATCAATATTAATTCTAAACCTTCCCACGCTGCACTCAATGTACATGAAACTCTAGAGATGTCCCAGCACGCAACCTATAAAACATCATTAGACGTTTTTATCCTTTCGGGTCTCAGAGTGGCATAGAAGTAGCATACGCGAAAGAGTTGACTGTAATTTTTATACGAGGAAGTGTCCTTTTTGTATAAAATAAACCTTAGAAGCCTTAAAAATAAGCCTCAGAATGAGCCTTATAGCAATTTAACTATCACAAACAAATTTAGTTCATAAATAAATTGACACCCGGACACAAAAGTTTGTTTCATCATCACATATCTGTCACGGATGTCGAACCCACGACCTCTGGTGTATTTTGAACTACCAGAAAAACAGAGATCCTGGTACTTAAAATAATATATATTTATTTTATTAACCTATAAATGATTGTGTTTTATCTTCATCTATTTTTAAATGTACCAAAGAAAATAAGACAATATTTATGTCTTCACTTTTTATCATTTCTGTAACGTTTCTTAATCTGCTAGCTCTTCGAATTCACAATCTGAACCCTTATTGATCGATGCCTGATGTGTGAACGAGATGCAATATATCCTTTTACCGAGAAAGACAAGGACGGAAGGAAGGAAAGCTCCCTCAGAGGGTATCCATGTCGTTTCTAGATACATCCAGTCAAGTATGCACAATTATAACGATTTAATAAGAAATGGTTGTAAATTTAAGTAATAAAAATAAACAGAATTTTTTTTTTTCAGCTTTTGTTTTGATTTTCTTTTTTACGTTTAAAATAGTGAAATACAACTTTTGATTTACATTTTTTATAAAAAAAGCTTGATTTGGTTAAAACTTTGAAGACCCATTTTGTCTTTTTCTCGAACAAAGTAAAAAAATTGAAATTTTAATATTTTCAGAAGTAATTAAAAAGAAGTTAAGCTAAAACCAAAATGTACATCCTCACAAAGATTAATGGTGTCAGGAGACGCAGAACTTCAAACATCATAAACAATAAGACAATTGCAGCAAAGTGTCCCAGCTTCATCAGCTTGAATGTCTGCTGTGGACGCGACCAATCAATCTTGCAGTTAAGTACTAATAAATAGCGTTGAATTTAACCTACATTAACTAATGTTAGTTCAAATTGTGTTTCTGTCAGTTTTTGAATCTCACTCATTTAACAAGATAGATAGTGATAATCTTTTTTTAGCTTCATGCTATATATATCCTTCACATTAATTGCAAAATTCTTGATATCCTCTATCGCATAGAGATAAAAAAGATAATTTAAAAATAGATATTATTATAATAATATAGTGTATTTTAGCATTAACAAGTTAGAGTTTTTTTTATTTAGAATTAACAAGAAGCGACGCGAACTTCGGAATTTCTCTAACTACTATTTATCTTTGTATAATAGAAATAAAATAAAGCGTTGAGGTGCTTCTTGCATTTCGTATAAACCTTAATGGAGAACGATTGTAGTCTTAATTCGATTCGGGGACATATTTATATTTGACGCGAGGAAGGAGGATATGTATATTATATACAATGTGATGATTCAATCTCGAATTCAGATGGAAAACGAAGGACGACGTTTTTGGACACTCTGTTCTCTCTGAATATCTTTTTAACTACAAATAGTTAATAAGAATTTTTTTATACAAACATTGACACCATTTAGTTATCATTTGTAACTATTTAGAGGAACTCGTGATGAAGACAGCGTTCATGTGAGAAAAATTAAAACACCAAATAAAGAAGTACTAAGGCCACGAGTGATACTTTCAGGATAAATACATTCTCGGCATTGACTGTATAATAAAAAAATACAAAAAAAAAATCCATATCTAATTGAAATGGGCGAATTATCTTCAACAGCAAATAGGAAAAAGTTAATTTAAAAAAAATACAATTTACATTGATTCGCTTCTATAACATATACTAATATTATTGGCAGTCACGCTGCTTCAACACGACTTCAGCTGCTATTTTTATAGTCTAGATAATATATAAATTTTGTTTACGTTTCACTTTTTCGTATCACCGAGAAATATTTGCTTTGTTAAAGAACCTACTTTAGGTCTTTTTTTAAATGTATCCTTGATTAAATATATTTGCAAATTTCATGATCAAATGAATGCATAACAAAAAACTCGCTTTCGAATTTATAATATTATAATAAATAAAGTCATGGTTTTACAGTAAAAGATTTAGATAAGATTAGATAGATTCAAAAGTTTTGTATTTATTCTGTTTTTTTAAATACCCTTAGTTTGACCACATTTACACGTTAAAAAAGTAATTTAATCATTATACAGATCACAATTGAAGTTCAGAGAATACAAAAACAAATCGTAATCAAAAACTTATGACGTTAGGCTATTATGAGTGGAAAACCTACAAATTATTGCCGTTTATTTTTTTTCTTCCAAATTATTATTTTCTCTAACTTAGTCATCATTTGCAAATATCAAATATAAATCCGTTTATTTATTTACAAAAAAGTTACATTGCTGTAAAGAAAGAAGAAAGCTACACACACACACACACACACACACACACAATGCAAACACACAAAGTACCTACCTGTTAATTTCTATAAGAAATTTAAGAACAATTTACATACATTATAGAACAGATTAGCTAATTTTAATGATTTTTTATTAAAAAAAAACTTACCGCTTGTGACTTGGAGGGTAGTGGCGAGGAGACATAGTAGCGACAGCGACAGGTAACCGAGCGAGTTGAGCCAATGTGCCGCAGCCATACTGTATCCTGGCAGAAGGGAAGTTACTTTTTATCACTGTTAACTTAACTAACTTAGATTCACGCTTTATCTCTAGCGGAGTAGTCAGAGAGAATGGAGAAGAGAGAAGCCAAACGCTACGATCTCTACGTGCCTCTTTCGCCTCATCCACTGTCATCAATCTCTTCATGCATTTGGATGCATAACCCGGGGGATTTCTTGCTTTATACGTGATATTCTCGAAAATCAACCGAGGTCTGCCCCTACCTCTCTTACCACTCACTTTTCCATCATAAATCATCTTTGCCATTCTTTCATCACTCATTGACGTTCTTTTACATTCTCACCGTGACGTCCTCTCTAGGATCTGCTATTCTGTGTATCTCTTCATTGCGGTGTTGAGTTCCGTCACTCAACTTGCAATGCTTCGAGAGCAAGTGGACAGCGGAGTGTCACGGTCATAGCTTAGCGCTGCGCAAATTTAATATTTTTTTTTACATTTAAATTATATCTTTTCACAAAAACATTGTAAACGTATTAAATTAAAGCGACATCTACGGAGTCTCAACCAAAGTTAATACGCAGCAATACTTATTGCTTTCAAGAAGTACACACGCTAAAACATAGATGTCGCTGTTTGAACATATAATTAGAATTTTTGTCCTTAAGTAAGTTTAAATTATTAAATATTAGCTTTTAGGTTTTGCATATAAATAATCAATATTTATACTTCTAATAAATTTTTAAAGAACATATCTTATAACATCACTTTACTCAGATGTTTGCGCCATCTTGTGGCTATTGATAAAGATGTAGCAGCGCCATCTATAAAGAGAAAAAATCAGTTTGCTATTTGGACAGATTTGTATGGAAAAATCTATTAATGTAGGCATTGAAGTAAAAGCAGTTGTTTCAAAATGTTGAAAAGAAAAAATATTGTTTTATTTGTTATAACTTTTTTTTCTTCAGCTTGACCATGTATTCCACACACTGTAAGGAAGGCAGAAGATATATAGTGTTAAGACACTACATTTCCCATTTTCCGGTGACTTCTGGAAGCATTTTGTGTTGAATGGCGGTACTCAACGACGCGCTAAGCTTCGAGCCAGAGCGGAGTCTCATGAGTGGGAATCGAACCCACAACATTTGACGTTTATGCACTTTGTGCTACTGCGCCATGACTGGTCTCCATATTAAATATTTTTACTATAAAATAGTTGTTAATATTATTAGAGGTGATGGAAGAAGAAATAACTTGCAATATATCTTTCAAATAAAGTATATCAATGAAATGTAATGTTATTAAGTTGAAATTATTGTTATTACTTTAAAATTAAAATTACTTCTTTTTGACTTTATAAAAATTATTTCAAAGTAGCAGTGTAAAGTAATTTAAACGTAAGTAAGGAAAAATATGAGTGAAAAATCCAGCAGTGTTTTAAGTGTACCTGATAAGTGTCCTTAGAGTGTGGCGAATATGAATGACCTCTTGAACCCTCCGCATGCACGCTTAAAAGCTTTTTATATAGAACTTTATACTAATAATGCTGTTTGCCCACCTTTTTGTTCATATTATACACAACTATAAGTAAAATATATATATTTGTTTTTTTTTATCTTCACGCTCTATCCCGCAACCTAGTGTTAAGGCTCTCCGTCAACATTAAAACACTTTCCTATCCCACTTCCGCCGAATT
>JBAIZZ010000029.1:195957-225236 GCA_037355905.1 Heliconius aoede
TATATATATATTAAATATTTCATTTCTTCAAGTGGGAATCGAACCCACAACCTATCGCATTTACAGTCACACATTTGGTAACTTTAATACAGCCCTGAATCGCGCTATCACTATTTTCTAGCAAATGAAACACTAATAACGTATACGACATGAAGTGCACGGGTGGTCCGTTTCTACACAGTAAGCCAGTAGTCCGGGGGGCTGGTGCAATCCCTCACCTCACTAATGCTAACACTCTCTATCTATACGTGTTCGAAAAAATCTCAAAATGAAAAAAAAAAACAAACTGGCATATAACCGTTTAGAGAAACTCTCAACAACACTGATGTAGATAATTTGACCATCTTTTTTGATATATTTTTTAGGTGTATTTTTTTATTTTCAGCCAAAAGTGAGAAACTATTTTTGCTTAACTTTTTTTATTTCATGAAATTAATAAAGTTGTGGTGCAATGGGACAAGGGTGTCGCGCGTAAATGCGACGGTTGTGGGTTCGATTCCCACTCGAGGAAGTCAAATATTTCTTTACGTTTATATTTCCATTTTTCTTCGCTCTGGTGTCGAGGGAAAGCGCGGCGTTGAGTTCTGCCACGCAACACGCAATGCCTCCAGAATTCGACAGAAAGAGGGGAACGGATTGTCGTAACGCCAAGGTTCCCTCTGCCTACCCTGCTGTGGGCGGGATACAGCGTGAAGCTGAAAAAATAAAGTCTTTAAAATAGGAAGATCTTGACTTAAGCTTCAGCTTAAGCTGGGCTCATTGTGTAAACGCTTTCTTTTAAAATTTTGTTAATAAACCTATAGAGTGTGTTCTGGTCTATTTTTGGGGTAGGCACGGATCACATTTCATTTTTTTTTATATTTCATTTTTTGGAGACGGAGCTTTCCTTTTTCACCTAGACAGGAGTCGTCATCACGTTATCGTCGTATATACAAATATATTATTAGATACCTACTATTGTTTTATACATCTTTATATTTTTTTTTGAGATAATTTAAAAATATGAATTTATTCAGTATAAAAATGTTTTATAAGCAAATTTAATGCGATTCATATAGTATTTTTATAATAAATAGTTTCATATGCCTCTGGAAAAACCTCATTGGTGAAGTAGATCTGACGATTTAAACTTAAGGCATATTTAAAATTAAAGGACGAAATTGTCATAAAGTGAAGCCCGAAGTGGAGATAGAGTACGCTATCTTTTAAAAATAAAATAAATTAAGCACTATTTATAGAAATAATATATATAATACAAATAAATATAGAATAATAGAAATAATTTGGTTTTTTCATCAAATTTTACACACCAATACTGACATATCTACAACATAGTTCTATGATAACAAAAAAAAACAAACAAAAATAAACTCGTCTTAATTAGACCAAGCGTCTACAGTATTAGTGAGTTCATTGCACCAAAGTGTGATTGACGTCGGGTCGTAGCTGTGTGCTACGCCTCTACGAATGTAGCAAGATTCTGTTGTCGAATCTGATTTGTAAAATAATATTTAATAAACTAAAACTATGTAAACTAAATTTCTTATAATATATATATATTATAAGAAATTATTTAATTAACAATGAATTCCTGAAAATTATTAAATATTTAAAATATGATTGTAGCTCTTAATTTTGCATAGGCGTAACTTTTTAAAACGCTTTATGATTTGCCCCACATAGTAGATTCAGCATTAGAGAGAATCTAAGACACTCCATTCTTACAAAATACCAAGATTACCAGTGTCACTGACACCCAATTTTCGTCGTTAAGAAAAAGACCAAAAGAGTAAAATAGTAAGAGGAATAGAGCATGACTTCATTTAGGTGTCAAGTCAAACATCATTCTCCATAATGTTCTTAGAAGCTACAGACTCAAAAGCTCTCTAGTCTTCTGCCTTTGAAACTAATTCTGTAACACTTGGTGCATTCATTTTGCTTTTAAACTATAAAGCACAGTGTAAAATGCTTCTGCTCAGAATCAAAAGTAAATATACGTGTAATTAAACAATATAATATATTATGTAAAATATATAGCCTTAAATATAACCTTCATTTTTTTATGTTTGAAAGATCAATATGATATTATTTGAGTACGATAATAAAAACACTATCTTGTTAATATTATAAATATGAATGTTTGTGAGGGTGGATGTTTGTTCCTTTTTCAAACAACAACTACTAAACGAATTTAGATGAAACTTTACATTAATATAGCTTATATCAGAATAAAAATAACACAAAAGCTACAATATATATATGTAGTAATTTTGCAATAATATAACAGTAAATTAACTTAAATTAAAATCAGGCCGCTAGTTAACAATATAAATATTAGGATTTTTTTCTGTCACTTTAATCACTTACACGTCTAATCTGCACAATGAACTTGTCGAGACGTTGAATAGTGCTATGACATGGCGAATGGAGTGTCATAACACTTGGTTCCCTCTCCGTACCCTGCTATGTTCGAGATACAGCGATATAAAAAACATGTAGATATGAATAAACATGCGTTCAGTGCTTTGGAAAAAGAATAGATTCAACGAGAACAGGAAAGAAATCTAGTTTTGCTCTTCGTTAAGTCAGATGGCGATGGAAATTAACCAGTCCACTGCACTGCGAAAAATTTTATATACGGTCTATTCTATGTGTTTTGTAATCTATTTATAAGCGTTTATTGGACTTCCTGTGTATCTAGAAATATTATTGTTTTAATTAATTAATATTTATATTAATTAATTATTTCCCATCCCACATTTATAAGCAAACATTGTCTTAGTATGCTATGATTAAGATGAAATATATTATATTATTTATAATATATGTTAAAGTTCTGGGTTCGATTCCCACACGGGAATGTCTCTTTTTTTTCCTATCACTCTGATAATAAGGCAAAGCGTTTTACTGAATTCCACTACTCAACACACAACGCCTCGAGAATATGACATGAAAGTGGGGAACGGTAGTGTCGTGGTGGGAACTGAATGTCGTAAGTCTTAACACTGCCTTTCCTGCTGCCTACCATACTATATGCGGGATAAAGCGTGAAGCTGATAGAAAACGAACATTAGTATGAACAGAAATATAAGTAAATATATTTATATTAAGCTTGACATTTATATTTACACAATATATAGTTGAGTAACATTTATTTAATGGTGTCCGTTGTCATCTAGACAATGCGCCACGTTACAATAAACAGACGTCATTAATATAAGTAGCATATTACATTCATTAAGAACATTTATTTTTTTATATTGTAAAGAAAATTACCAAGATTTAGCGATTTGCCTATATTTATATTCTTATATAGCCTGCGGCTACTTCCGCTTAAGTTTTATTATTATATTATTCCCAAATCATACAAAAATTGTCCTTTCCAATATGTAAGGTATACTGTAAAGTTTCATCTAAACTGGTTCAGTGGTTTTAGCGAGAAAGGGAAACAATTGTAGATCTATTTTCATGCATTTTCAGATTTTTTATATTATGATAATAATACTAAAATAAAAAGAGAAACATGTTGTTAATTTAACACATATTCTCCCCTATCATTAACTTCTTCGTACAAGCTGTCTTGGGGCATTTAATGACTTTTACATAACCTTAAACATCGTTATTATGTTCTTGAAAGAGTCAAGAGCTTCCGCTATCTCTGTAACCAATTGCCCTTGCATAGATAAATATTAAAAAATATATATCCCACGTCCTCTCAAACATGTCACCTTCCACGGAATTCTATAGCCCTCTACGCCAAAGCAAAGAAATGGAAACATAAGTTTAAATAAATATTCCATTTCCTCGAGCGGGGATCGAACCCACGACCAGTCGCCTCTGTATTCGGAGAAATTAATTAATATTTGTTAACATTTTCATTTCTTCGCTCTTGTAACAAGGTAAAGAGCGACGTTGGGTTACGTCACACATTATGCCAGCATGATGTTGAAAAAAAAACACAAAAAAAATATATCTATTAGTCTCACTTTATTTTCGCTCTCATCTGTTTTGCTCGTTATGTTAATTATATTATATTTTGTTATATCTATCTAATTAATAAAATAAGTTAACTAATTAATTAATTGTTAATAATAATCCTTTAAAAATAACTTTTGCTTTATTAAATTACAATAGTATCCTGTTAACAACAAACGAAAGAAGAATCTAATTTTAAATAAAAAAAATAAATTATGCGTACACCGAATCACATACTCGTATTCATTTTTAATATGCCTGCAGAAGCGTAAGGTAATTAAGCAGACAATAGGCACGCCTATTGAGAATAATTAATATGGCCTGGCCGTAGTATAGTATTATTATGGAGGCGTTGCATGGGGTTGAGAGAGCTTTGAGATTTACTGTAAATGCCTCTTTATACGCTTTAGCCATTTAACTCATTCTGCTGCCTTTCCTTTACTAACAATGAGGCTGATAGTTTTCTAGAGTTCGGTGTGACTGTAAACGCCATAATTGTGGGTTCGATTCAAAATAACAAAAAAAGTAAATTGCACCACCATTTAAACAAACAATCAAATTTTTCCGCTATATTACATTATTAGAATAGATTAGCCTTATTTTTTATTCTTACCCTAATATAATGGTTTGAAGTAAAAAATAAATTTTCATTTTGATGCAGATTAAAGATAAGTCGCGTATTAATGTAGAATCTAGAGTTCGTTTCGAGTTTTATATAATTTGAATAGTCAGTCCAGAGCGTTATAATATGTATGATGTCAGGAAGTCGCGCAGATTGTAAGCTATTCAAAACTGCATTAAAGGATATTGTATGCAATACAGACAGAAGTTCCTTTCAAAAAGTGGATCGAGAATTTTCTTTTGTGAAAGAATCTAAAAAGACTTTAGAACAACAACTTGAGTTTAATATTTTATTGTTTAGTTTATTTATGATTTATAAATAAATATCTTGATAAAAAAAAAGCTTATGGAGGCCAATCAATACTGTTCAATCAGAGTGATATCAGTTACTTTGTTAAATGGGGTATTAGTTACACACGTTTGTAGGTTAGAATTCTAAAGGAAATATTTGTTTAAATTAATATTTTCATTTCTTCGCTCTGGTGTCAAGGCAGAATGCGGCGTTGAGTTTCGCCCCACAGCACGCAATTCCTCCAGAATTCAGCAGAAAGTATGGAACGGAGTGTTTTACACTAGGTACTTTATTTTATTTTATTATTTAGTTTTAACTTATTTATTTATGTTTTTTTATATAATTTATTAATTAAGTATATATATATACACACACCTATTAAAGGAGATGTTCGTACTGATTGAGGTAAGACGCACACACACCGTAACCGCTGTGCCGTAAAACGTGAAATTTGGGCAGATTTTTATTTTTGTAATGTCGATTAAAAATAAATTTTAACTCTTAATGGAAGAAAGGGGTTGAAAATTTGTATGGAATTTTATAAAATTTGAAATTCAGACTCACAACAACATTTAATTGAACACGGTTTTTTAGAATTCACCCCCTAAATTGAATATAATCTCATAAATATATTTAATAAATATTCGTGTAAGCGGGCGAAGCCGCCCATGTCGACTAGCATTTCTATATATTTATAAATCGTGCTTCATAATGCACGACGAAGAGGTCGACACCACCACACCACACACGAGGCACGAGTGGCACGAGGCCGCTTTTACACTTAAAATAAAATAATAAAGCAAATGTATTAAGTTGAACGAGCAGAGGAATGCAAGAATCCAGGAATGTAGGTAATGAAAATTTAAATGGCAGACATGGCCCTTAATTAAATACCCTGATGAAGTTTGAATAACTTATCATCGTTACGTATCTTGAATTGTCCAATTATGTTTCAGAATAAAATATTTCTCGCAAAAATTTTATATTGAATATTTTGATAAAATATTTGTATATGATTGTAACGCGATGGATGTGGGCTCGATTCCCACTTGTGCAAATGAATTATTATATAGTGATGATTTTATTTCTTTGTTTTTTCACACGGCAAAGCGTGGCTTTTAGTTGTGCCACTGAAAAAAGCAATGCCTCAAAGATTCGGCTGAAAGTAGCGAACGGAGTGATAACAAGTAACAGGTTCCCTCTGCCTACCTCATGGTAAGTACCTACATTTTCCGCAGAGTTTTGGAGGCATTGCGTGTTGAGTGGCGGAAATCAACTCCACGCTTTGCCTCGACACCAGAACGAAGAAAATGAAAATTAAAAATATATATATTTAATTTCCTCGAGTAAGAATCAAACCCACAGCCTGTCCCACTTACAATCACAATTTGTGGCACTGCACCACGACTGACCCCTGAAAAGAAAAACGGCCATGGCAATGTAAAGTAAAAACCCAAATGTCTTGATAATAGGTCCTTCTATCAATCCCGCTATGCGAAAAAATGTAATATTGCTATTGTCGGCTATTTAGGGTTCCGTAACTCAAAAGGGTTTTAACCCTTATGGAATCACTTTTTTGTCCGTCTATACGTCAGTCAAGACCGCATCCCGAAATCGCGTGGAGGCTGATATTTTAATAAATCCAATATTCAGGTCTACGGGCACAGAAAAAAAATCAAGCTTTCCCACCAATTCCCACGCAATCCAAAGATACAAGTTAAAAATTGAAAAGTGATCACTTACAAGTATTTAACAGGAAAAAGTACAAACTCATATTTGTAGTTCAATTCACCCTTCCCGCTGACAATCCTGAAATTGGTACAGAACCTTCGATTGGCGAGTCCGACTCACACTTGACTAAATTTATTTTAAATGTTATTGCTATCTGTGACAGGAAACAGCACGTTCACAACTTGCTTCCTCTAAATTCGATTCAGAAAATTAGTTTATTACAACATTTTTCACTAGCGAACCACGGAAGTTCTTTATTTGGATCATTTTTTTGCCCTTTCAAGTCGAATGTATACAAATCCGATGGTATATAATAAAATCGTGACTGAAATTTTCGTGGGTTAGTTTCATATGCGAGACGGTAACAAACAAAGCTCAAGGAGCTTTGGGAAAAAGATTATTTATATGTTTCTGCGGCGACGTACCTACACGTTTTCTTAGGGATTTGTTAGAAGTTATAACTTAGAGTAGTTTATAGCAAGAAATTAAAGCAACAATAAAGGCTTTAATATTGCAAAAACGAAAAATTGTTATTGGATATGATTTATTTTATTTAATCTTAGCAATATTTGCATTTTCTAAAGCACATATTCGCCCTGTAATATGTTAATTTACAAAAAATTTGCAGGCGTAATAGATACTATTTATTTCTGATCAAAAAACTAACAACATAATTATATTATACAGGCAAGCTAAGTGTTACGGCACGTTTAAGACGTTATTAACGTAATATCGAATATGATAAATGCTTAAATAAAAAACAACTAAAAGAAATGTTTACAAAAAAAAACATCTAATACGTACTTCATTGGAATCCTATTTGATTCCGAACGGGGATGGAATTCACTATTAAATCGAAGCTATCGAATAACATCGCGTATTTTCACACTAACTACATAGATTATGTGGCATTATTTGTTATTCATCTCTTTTATTGCAAAACAATTATATATATATATATTAGTGGACTACGAAATAGCAGGTTCAAATCCCCATAGTATTAACTCTAATATTCAATAAAATCATTAGATTTTATTGCAATTTGGTTTAATAAATAGGCTTATAAATCCTAACTAACTCACACCACATTGGTAAAAATAATTAAATCAGCTTCACGCTGTATCCCGGCTACTTTATTATTATTATAATAAGACACCGAGGCGTCGAGGCAAAGCGTGTGCGGGATACAGCGTGAAGCTGAAAAAATATATATAATAAGACATATTTAAATACACTACAGTACACAATTTATAGAATTAATTTATAAACCTCCCCCGTTACTGAGTGACTGATAGACAAAACATCGACGAAACTAACGGACTTATAAATTCATTTAACAAAACGTAGAGTACCTACGTTTATACAGGAGGACTGAGAAAAGAGAAAATTTTCTATTGCCTGTCTTAAATTTTTGCAAAAAAAAAACGAGGGCAACGATAAGTATAAATATACACGCTAAATTTCACCACTAACGACCTCCGATTCAAATTCTTTTGGCTACGAAAATGTATATACATTTTATAAGTACTTAGGTTTTTGATTTTGACGTAGAAATTTGAACAAGCTCCAACTGCATAATATGTAAAGTTTACTTAACTTCATGAAATTTTATTAATTTTAAATTTCGTTAAGCGTATTAAATATATTTTTACCACTTTTTGTATAGGGCAAAACTCGGGTAACTGCATGAAAACATAGGTCTATTGTATAATATTAATTTTTTTTTGTGGACTTAACTAATAATTGTGAACATAACTAATAATTTCAGAGAGAGAGAGAGAGAGATTAAACAAGGTTGTTTACACACTACGTTCCCATTAAGACAATTTCGTTCTCTACTTTCCACCGTATTATAAAGGCATTGCGTGTTGAGTAGCGGAACTCAAAACCGCGTTTTGCCTCTTTATCAGGGAAAATGAAAATATTATCCACTATATTCGAACTTAGAGACTTACGAGGTGGAAATAAACACCAAAATAAAAGAATCTGTCACTATAACCGAATACAATAAGGTAATATTCGTTCGTGTGGCCAAATGGATATAAATATTAATTACAAAACAGTCCTGTCGTGGCGCAGAGTCAAGGCAAAGCGCAGCGTTGAGTTGTTCCGCCACTCAATACACAATACTCCAGAATTCGGCGGAAAATGGAGAACGGAGTGTCTCAACACTAGGTTCCCTTTGCCTACGCTGCTGCTGCTTCATGATGTACATGAAGCTAATTATTAAATTTAGTGTATGTATGACATATGAGTATGATACATTTAAAGTGCAGAAGGTAACTCTGATCTCAGGCACAACGAGTATACAGCCTGCAGAAGTTCAGTTCCTCAAGAAATTGATTATCCAGCAGAATAGTCGTTCAATTTAATTCGAACTAGTAGTTTCTGAGATTTCGAAAGAAATAAATCTTCAATTTGTAATATTAGTAGAGGCGCAGTGGCACAAGAGTGTGACTGTAACACGCAATGCTTTCAGAATTCGGCGCAAAGTGAAGAACGAAGTGCATTAGGTTCCCTCTGCATATCGTGATTATCCAACGTGAAGTTAACTTACGTAACTTAACTTACGTTAAATTAAATAGAGGTGCATAGGTAGTAACAAAGTTTAACCTAATTTAATTATTCATAAGGTTATTTCTAAGAGGGTATGTATATGAGTATCTTTTCCCTCCTCATGGCCACGGTAAATTCTTGGTCGTTAACCAAAAACGTTTCTGTGCTTTTGTGGACTTGGAAAATTTGCTTGACAGAGTTGTGAGAGCAAAATTATAGGAGCAGATCCTTGCTGCAGTCTCTTTACAGAGATAATTTAACCTGCGTGCGAGTAGGAGCTGGCAAACCAAAATTTCAAAAACTTATAATTGTAACTAATTTCATACAAAATGAGTGCACACGCATATTTTAGAAGTTGTACTTCCTGTAGACCTACAACCCTGATATTAGTATAAAACCCTCGATAGGCGAGTCTGACTCGCACGTCTGACTGATTTTGTATGTTTAATTAATTTTACAGGCCTCCAAGCTTTATTACCCATATATACCTTATGTAATATTACTATAATACCAATATATCCCTATAATGCCAAATTAGTAAATTTATAACTTAATACAGCGCTATGCAAAAAATATTCCATATTTTTCATTTTCTGCTCCCATTAAAACGTCAAATGTAAAGAAGTACAACGAGAGGCAGAACTTAAATACTTAAATATAAAAAACAAGAAAGAGTTATCGTATTAGACCAATGTTATTAATGAAGATTAAGTTAACTATGGTTGGATTAAGTGAAAGTAAATCGCATGGCCTATAGTATAACGTAACTAATACCTATTAAATACATAGGTAAAACTTAGACGTATTCGGATTGTGCCATATATGTGTAACTTATTATAATAATAATCTAAAAAAAAATTTTATACCTTTAGTACTATAAAATTCAATGTTTATCTATTATTAAAACATTAATTAATATACTTCTACTATATATTAATAAACTTCTAATTTTATTATATTCTTAATTATTCACAAACCAAACAACTGGAGCGCATTTTAAAATATATTAATAATCTAAAGTCTAGATCTAAAAGCATAAAATTAGGTTAACGTAATAACCTGTCATGGAAGAATGAAAAAGAGGGTTCGTATGTAACTTAAAAGGGAAGTGGAACGCTTCGTTAAAAGTTAAATTTAGATTCAACGGCTTAGGTAATGGCGAGCCGAGATGATAATACTCTTAGCGCAAACTAGAAAATGATATTAGCGACGTTCAACGGCTCGACTCCTGCATTCCGCTGTACCACGACAGCATACGTATATCTAACCACGCGGGAGGAAAATCAATAAGCACTTTGAGATACCAATTCAATGCTTAACAGTTTATATAATGACAGGGTTTGTTGACAGTGGAGGGTTTCTTATCAGCTCGATACGCCTCCGCCGGACACCACGCCCTCGCAGCTTCCGTACCGATGGACCACAGTCGCCGTAACCACGAAGCAGCTAAGTAATAAGTTATTATTGAGTCATATGATAACAGACTTACCCGCGGTAACGGGGTCCCTGTTTGGGCGCCATTTATCACGTGATGAGGTCGCGCTAATAGGAACAAAATACCTCGTACGCGGCAAAGGCCAGCGCGCGACTGACGTGCAACGAGCAGCGCTTGCGTGCGAAGAGTGGAGACTAGCGCACGCGCGCAACTCTCCTCAATTTGTTTTGCTCTCGAATATTGTCGGTGCAAGAAAATGAGATTAGATACCCCGCGCGGTACCAACGGCGTAACTGTGACACGCTGCGAGGCATTCCAATGTGGAGAATTCATGGGATATGTATAGGGGGGAGCTTAGACATGTTTGTTGTGGTATGGAGGTTGCAAGATTTAGGTATATACTTCTTTGTAGAGTAAATTAATTTAGCAAGACAGTATCTGTAAATATTTATATATATATTATATATAATATAAATAAAAATATTCGAGTGTAAATTTGTTTGACTAAATGTTTTTTGAATTCTTTAGCACTTTGTTATATCATTATATTATACTATGAACAGATAGCGAGCATGGTTTGAAGGTTGATATCTGACACTTGACTGGAATATTAAGTGGAATGTTATGCTTTATCGCTCATTTTTCCGCGTTTATTTTTTGTTACTTAAGATATTTACTTGAGAAACAAATATTTTATTTGCCAACCTTTACTATTTCCCCCATAGTCCCATCCCCATTTTCTGTTGAATTCTGGATGCATTACTGCCTCGACACCAAAGTGAAGAAATTAAAATATTAAATATTTAATTTATTCGAACGGTAATCGAACTGCGCGCGTGTCCCTTATACAGTCACACTCTGTGCCCTGCACCACGACTGGTCTCATAAAATACATATGTAATTACGGATATATTTAGATATAGTTATATTTTAAGGGAGCTTTTTGATTTTTTTTTTATAGTTAATTTTGCGAATATTTATAGAAAACATATTTTCCGCGCCAAAGGTAATGTTAATAAGTACCGTTCTCTATGGTTGACGGTAGGTACTTAAATATTACAGTGCGGCCAAAGAGTCTGTGCAAGTTTAATTTTACTATTTTTCTTACTTTTAATTATTTTCTTACCGAATGAACAGTGCATAAAAGGGCAAAAATCCTGACCTCATGGCAGCCAAGACTTGTACCGTACTATTATATACTAGAGAGAAGTTTTGTTCACATTAGTACGTAGCTTTAGCCTTTATACTTTAGAAATTAAAACTGTGTGGCGAATTGAATAAATATATTATTGCCTTTTGCTTAATTAAATAAATATTTAATTTTATACTAATATTTGTTATTGTATTAATTGTTTGTGAGATGTAATAATAGACGCTTATAAAATAAAGATAAAGTTTTATTATAAAAGTTAATTAAGTTACTTAATGTAGTCAACATAAGATATGCATAAGTGTACCTAAGATTTTGTTTCATATTTTAAAACTTATATTTACTCGTTATTATATACTCGTTATTCGTATCTAAAAGGAAAAGACGTCGTCGCACACACACAGGGACAGAAGCGTGTGAGTGTAAACGCGGCGATTGTGGGTTCGATTCCCACATGGGGAATGATATTTATTATTGAAATTTATTGAATAATTGAATAATATTGAAATATATGAAATTTATTTTCATTTTGTCGCTCCGGTAACAAGTCAAAGCGCGGCGTTGATTTTCGTTACTTAATACCTAATACCTTGAACATTACGTCTTAATAGGAACGTAGTGTCGTAACACTAAATGCTCACGTTCCGGCTGCCTATACAGCTCTGTACCTGATACTACGAGAAGCTAAAAGCAAAGTAAGTAATATATGATTACCTTACATGAAATAGATTTAAGAATATCATCTAACTAATATAAATTAACGTGATATAATTAATTTCTTCGTTCCCATATTATTTAATTAATACATTTTTTAATTTGCATTTCTACAAAAAATTATCCTCGTTTTTATATTTTTGTTACTGGCAATGTATATCTGACACAAAATATAAAAAGTTTCATCAATATATAGTGGCAACATTGTCATTTCTTCCAGAATTAAAAAAGTGTGACGAGCGTTTGTTTTATCAATTTCTAATAAAATTAATAAAAAATGTCTACTCTTGCTGCACCTTTAACTGTTGCGGGGACCAGATATTCTGGAGCCCCAGTTAGAAGTCAGAATGGTAAGTAGATTTCATTACACTCAAAAAACGTACCCCGGTAAATCACATGCGATGCTTATGGTTTTAAAATTTTAAAATTTTGTGTGAAAAGCAAATAAATATTCATCAGATATACTATTAAACTTTTTATATCAACGAAAATTACTGTATTAACGCTTATTCTTTTAATATTATTTGGTATTGTCTCATTCATAGGAAATAACCTCTTTGTCTTAGTCATTCAGGCATCTATATTATAGCATTTTATACTGTGTTTTTCCTAAATAATAAACATCTATTTTAACCCTTTAAACATTGTTAACAAAATAAGTTTGTGATAAAGTAAAGATAAAGTATGCCTGTTAAGTAGTAGAAAAAATAAAAATATACCAAGTATAGTATATAGGCTTTAAATATGTATGCGGAAAGTGTTAAAGCATGTTTCTTATATCATTAGTAATGGCAGCCGCCGCCATTGCAAATATTGTCAAAAGTTCTCTGGGTCCTGTGGGTCTGGACAAGATGTTAGTTGATGATATTGGAGATGTCACAGTCACTAATGATGGTGCTACTATTCTCAAGTAAGTGGGAGAAATATGTTGATTTTTTTTTGTTTCACATTTTATCTCTACCTCTGCCTAGCTTGCTTTATCTGGGATAGAACATGAAGCAGTCCAAGCAGCATTGATGGCCAAGCAATGTCACAATACTTTGCAAAGTGGAGGTTAAAACATGGAGCTAAATAATAATATATATATCTATATATATATATATATATATATATATATATATATATATATATATATATAAAAAAAAACCACAACTAACTCAATCATCTCAGGAAGGAAAATATTATATCATTATTGAATATGTTTTAGAATGTTGGAAGTTGAACATCCCGCAGCAAAAGTATTAGTAGAGCTGGCTCAACTACAAGATGAGGAAGTTGGTGATGGCACCACATCTGTTGTTATTATTGCTGCTGAATTATTAAAGGTAAAATATCTCTTAAAGTATGTCTATACATATTATTTGACAATTTATTTAACATTTAGAGATTAAATGGCACATAATACCTTTCAAGACTGTCTATCTATATAAAATATAATATATAATGAAAACAAAATGGTAAACCTGACAATTGTGAGTTATCTGCATCTGGTAATGAGAGAGATGCTACACACAATAGCTTCACAATATTTTTCTTATAAATGATTACATTCTTTCTACTTTCTACTTTTCAGAATGCCGATGAGCTAGTCAAAAATAAAATTCATCCAACCAGTATTATTTCTGGATACCGTCTGGCCTGTAAGGAAGCTGTAAAATACATACAGGACAACTTGACAGTCTCTGTAGAGTCCTTGGGCAGGGCCTCCGTCATCAACGCTGCTAAAACTACCATGTCGTCTAAATTGATTGGAGCGTATCCTTTTTACAAATAAATGTGTATATGTTTAATAATATTTTGTTGTGGTATATGTACCTAAGTTTTATTTAATATATATTCTGTTTCTACAGGATGATTGTGTAGATGTTCAGTTATTTAAGATACAGGACTAGACAATATACTTTAGAGAATTTTTATTAATATTATAAAAGAGATTTGAAAATTGTCTTCTTCCTTCTTATCAATATTGTTTTTCAAGAAACTATGCTTATTATACTTTTTTATGATTACTCCATACTTAGAATAGAGAAATACTTTTATACATTTTTAAAAGTAGTTTAGTTTATTTTGTGTCCTCGAATTTTTGAATGTTTGTCAATACAAACAATGAAGTTGTTGTGGTACAATACCACAAGCGCGTGACTAAACTTGGCGGTTGGAGGTCGACTTCTCTACTTTGTAACAAGAAAAAGGGCTGCATTCCATCACTCAACATCCCATTTCTCAAAAGCATGGTGGATAGAGAAGAATGTAGTCTCTAAGTAACATTAAGTTCCCTCTGCCTACCCTGCTACAATCGTGATACAACATGAAGCTGTATAATATTTTATAGACTTAATTAACATTTTCCTTAACCTCCATACAGTGATGCAGATTTTTTCTCAGAAATGATTGTAGATGCCGCCCAAGCAGTTAAAATAACTGATGTCAAAGGAAACTCATTATATCCTATTAAAGCTGTCAATGTTTTAAAAGCCCACGGGAAGAGTGCAAGGGAAAGTGTTCTCGTCAAAGGGTATGCATTGAATTGCACAGTCGCGTCTCAAGCCATGCCAAGGAAGATTTTGAATGCTAAGATTGCGTGTCTTGATTTTTCGTTGCAGAAGACTAAGATGAAGCTTGGTGTTCAGGTAAATTGTTTTGTTTTTAAAAAGTTTCTAGTATTAATATTTTTTTTTAGATTCAAAGACCACTAGCTAGTTGAGTGGCAAAATTGTATGCTACATGTTGTCTACTAGGCCAGTCGCGGAGCAGGGGCACAAGTGTGTGACTACATATGACATTTTGTGAGTTCAAATCCCACTGGAGAAATATTTAATATTTTCTCTGATGTCGAGGTAAATGGTGCGGCGTTAAGTTCCACCACTCCAGAATTGACCGGAAAATGAGGAAAGAGGTGTTCTAACACTAGATTCCATCTACCACACCTGCTGTGGGGAAGCAGTATGCAGCATGAAAGCTAAATAAAAACTACCAATGTGAGAAAATGAAAAGTCGCAACTTAATTCCAGTTTCTAAAAAATATTGCATACTTAAAATGATCGAATTTTATTGATATTACTAATAATTATAATTAATCTTCATATGCTATCCTAAATGTGTGTTTACCAAAATATTGTTGAAAAATTTGTAACAATTAATCACATATAACATTTTGGGCATTATATTTATATAGGACTTTTAGCAGTATATATTGTGATCATATTACAACCCTAACACTACTATAATTTTTTATGATTCAGGTATTAGTATCTGACCCAGAAAAACTAGAAGCGATTCGAGCCCGAGAATTAGACATCACAAAGGAGCGTCTACAAAAGATACTGTCAACAGGAGTCAATGTGATTCTATGTTCTGGAGGTATAGATGACTTGTGCCTCAAATACTTTGTTGAGGCTGGCGCTATGGGTGTAAGAAGATGCAAGAAGGCAGATTTGAAGAGAATAGCGAAGGCCACTGGTGCTACGTTCTTGACTTCTCTTACTAATATGGATGGTTTGTGAATATTTGTTTTTTTTTTGCAAATTACAGGGGTATTATATATTATATTGGGGTCACCAATATAATATATTTGACTTAAATTGCATTTTTTTTATTCCATTTCTTTGTAGGTGAAGAAGTATTTGAAGCTAGTATGATTGGTGAAGCTGCTGAAGTTGTCCAGGAACAAATATGTGATGATCAGCTCATCTTAATTAAAGGGTAAGGGTTGGTTCATTAAATAAAAATGGTGGCTCTTACTATTATATATTTGTCTGTTAATTGTATTAAGAAATATATGCTATATTGTAATATTTTAAATGAACAAAGTAGACAAATTGCTCTCTAAAGTCTCTAAACCAAAAACACCTTTTACTACATGCGTAGCCTACTCCCAAAAAATCAAAATATGGAGCTCCGACATAGCACAGTTGCATGTTTCATTCCTGAAAAAGTATTTTTTATTTATTTACCAAAAGATAGTCGCGGCGTTGAATTCTGCTGCTCACTGTAATTAAAATGTCCTTTCAGACCATCAGCTCGCACAGCCGCTTCGATCATCCTCCGTGGTCCAACAGACGCGTACTGTGACGAAATGGAACGGTCGGCCCACGACGCTCTCTGTGCGGTACGGAGAGTTTTGGAGTCGGGTAAACTGGTGCCTGGTGGAGGTGCCGTGGAGGCTGCCTTATCTATATATTTGGATAATTTTGCTACTACTTTGGTTAGTTTTTCTGAAATAATGTTTGGATATATATATAGTGGGGTCAATGATTCATGGTGGTCTTGTGTTTAGTTAATATTGTTAATTTGAGAAGAAAATAATCGAAAATATGGAAACAAATATAAAATAAAATATAATGTAAATGTAAAATAAAAATAAAGTATCTAATATAATAATCCCAGTAGTGGAGATCGAACTCACGATCATTACGTTTACAATCAGATGCCCACAGTACCACGACTCAATATGTTAGATAACAGATATGTTGTACCTAAAATTTAGTACTAACACTTAAGTCCTATTGAAATAGTAAAAGTGAATATTATTCCACGTTTTCACTAAAATTTAAAAACTAAAACTATCAATGTTGAGAGAAAGTGGGCCTTGGATGGTGGTCCAAATGGAGAAGTGGGTTCCCACTCTGTCAACAGTTTTATATTTTTCTAAGTATTTATATTTCGTTTGTAAAATAAGACCAAAGATGTAAAAAGTTTAAATATTTCTTTCTTTCTTTCACAGAGTTCCCGCGAACAGTTGGCGATCGCCGCCTTTGCTCAGTCTCTATTGGTGATACCCAAAACGTTGGCGGTGAACGCCGCGCGCGATGCAACCGACCTCGTAGCTAAACTACGAGCCTACCATAATTCTTCACAAACAAAGGTATATTTTTTTAGCTATATTCTTTTCCAACTTTACGCTATACCATCCAGCCTATAGGTAGGCCTATGTATGACATCGAGATATCTAATGTCAAAAAACTTCATTGTCCAATTTTTTGCACTATTAATATACATTGCATATTGAGTGGCAGAACTTAAAGCCTCGCTTTGTCCTAGTGCAGTGATTCTCAACCCATGTGCCGCGGCACTTTTGTGTGCCGCGAGATTTTAAAAATGTGCCGCGAAAAATTTAAAATATATATAACACATATACAAAAAAAAAAATTCAACGTAAATATTTATATATTGAACCAGCATAATATTTTTATTTAATTTGCAAACGCTTTTATCAATCCCAAATTATGATAAAGTCATGTTTATGTATTAAAAATTGTCTCTTTATGTGCCGCCTTTTTTCTTTATGTGCCGCCTTTTTTCTTTATGTGCCGCCAGTTTTCAGAATAGTTAAAAATGTGCCGCAGGTGAAAAAAGGTTGAGAACCACTGTCCTAGTGAGTAACAATGACTAAGTGAAATTTTTTTTCTGAGTGAGAATCCAACCAACACTTAAGTCAGAGGCTGTCCCAATATTATGATTTTTACACTTCCCACTGTATCCATATAGCTAGGTAGACAAACGGAACTTATTGTTATGACACACAGTTCCCCGTTTTTGCCCAATTTCCTAGACATTGTGTGTTGAATGGCGGAACTCAGCGCCGCGTCTTTTAACAGAACAAGGAAACGAAGATGATTGGTTCTCTCTAAATCATTCTTTTTAACATTTATGTTTTTATAATAGGTAATTTATAATGATTAATTAAATCATTTCTACTAATTAAATAATTTATTTTATGTCTACAGGTTGAACATGCTAACCTCAAATGGGTAGGTCTAGACTTAACCGAAGGTGTTCTAAGAGACAACCTGGCAGCCGGAGTCCTGGAGCCAGCCATATCTAAAATTAAATCACTCAAATTCGCAACAGAGGCCGCTATCACAATTCTACGTATCGACGACATGATTAAATTGGACCCAGAACAAAAGGGGAAGAGCTATGAGGATGCGTGCAACGCTGGGGAACTTTAATAGTGTTAAATTGATATAGTCAGTAATTGTTGTATTAAATTTCTTTTGTCTTAAAATGTATATATATTTTTTGCCGTTGTATATCTGTTTGATTTAAATTAATCCTGACTCTACTAAAAAAGTTATTTAAGTAATCATGTTTTTAGGTGTTTTTATACATGCGCTATGATTACATTGTAAAAATAATTGTTTATGCAAATTTTAAGACAAAAGAAGTGCTTTATTATTTAAAGTATGGAAAACCAAACTGCGTTTAAATACACTTAAGCTGTATTGCGATTAACAAAAAAAGGATAATGTAATGTCTTAAAAAAAGCAAGTATTTTACTAAGTAAATATCCTTATTCTTAATTCATTATTCTTTTAATTTCGACAAACCTGTCACAAATGTATAATTGTTGAAAACTTTATTTTCAGTAACAATAAATAATTATTATTCTTAAATTAACTTTTATGAGGTGTTTATATTTTGTGTTATTTAAACATTTTCAATTATAAAACAAAAAATCTATGACAGTATAATGTGTGATGATTTTACTGAACTTTTTTGACAAGTGAATAAACACTATTACAAGTTCAAAATTTTCAGTTTTAAAATTACACCGTATCAGCCATTATATAATCTATAATGCTTATTTCTTTTAATCAGCCCTAATTAAAATAGGCAAATACCATTTTTTTTATTTGGTCATACAATGAGTTTGTTATTATCGCTAGAGATTCAATAGATACCTGACATTACATGTGTGACTAAATTATATAGGTTATTTCTAAAAACAATAATTTTATTAATACATAATGATTATTCTGTCCTTTGCTTACAAATGCTATTTTATGCGCCAGGAGATATATATTGTATTAATAAAATAAATAACTTAATACATAATGTGTTTTATTTAAAAATATTGATTGTTTAGCTTCATATTCCGCTGGGGATTCTAGTGACTAATAAGGAAATGAAAATATTAAATATTTTCACCCTTATGCCCCTGCGTCACGAATCAATCAATCCATTTATATTTATAGTATTGCAAAGTAGTAATTATTATAGTCATTTTATAAAACTTTAACTTAATGTAAATTTTTGCATAAAGATTTACATTAGTTAAGGTAGGTTTTTGTGATTTTGCCTTATATTTTACCTATTGAGTGTAACAGTTAACTCGTGCTTTGGTTACGAATATTTGAGTACCGAAAAAAGATTACACGAATAAATAATTGGCAAAAATACCTATAATTAAATACATTTAATTTTTAAACTTTAAAAAAAAAATAAACATTGATAACATAGTTTTATCTATTATATTTAAAAATATGTCACTGTGACAGCTATGCAGATTACTTTTGATTTTGACTTATACATTTTTAAATAATAAATATTGAAGATGGTATGAACTAACATATTTGTAATATATTTCTGTATTTACTCTAATTATATATATTTTTTAATTTTACAGGTTAAGGCAGTACTTTAACTGGACTTCTTTTTGACATGCATTCTCCTATTGTCTTTTTTTACCGTACAATCTCCTTCGTGAGTTCTCCATACAAGGTGACATTGGCTAAGTGGTTGGTGCTCAACTGGCACGCTCGAAACGCCATAAATTAAGAACTGGACTGAATATTGATGAAACTTTCTTATAAGTATTAAACATAAAATAATTAAGGATAATGTTCCTTTTAAGGAATCTTGTAACTCGCACTTCGAAATTAAAATATTCCTGTGTACATTTCTCGTCTGCAGTTCTACCAAAGGTCAGCAAATCCTAAATTATTTGTCACAATGTATAAATGTTAATAAGTTTTTTTTACATTTGGTGTATATATAAAATGAATATTTTAATATATAAGATTAAAATCTTTCAGGAAGATAAAATCAAAATAGGAGAATATGTTATAAGTTATGTTAAAGTTGGCAATGGTCCCCACAATATATTTTGCGCACCTGGTGCTTTGAGTACAAAGTGGACTGATTACAAACTACAACTACAAGGATTTATGCATGACAAGTTTACTATAGTTGCATGGGATCCTCCTGGTAGTGGAAATAGTTACCCTCCTGAAAGAGAATTTGTTGAAGGTTTTCTAGAAAAAGATGCAGACATAGCTCATGAATTAATGAAGGTTGAACTATTTCACTTAAGAATATATCATTATTAAAAGTTGGTTCAAATTATTAAATTTAAATTGTCATTTTGTTAAGGTCCTGGAAATACCAAAATATTCAGTTTTGGGATTCAGTGATGGTGGCAATACAAGTCTCATTTTAGCAGCCAAATATCCAAATGTTGTAGACAAGTTAGTTGTATGGGGAGCCAATTCATTTATACTCCCAACTGAACTAGAGGTTTACCATAGTCAGTACACTTTTTATTTATATACTATTTGCTTTTCCATATTAATATGAAATTTAAAGAATAAATATTATTGAAATAATAAATGCTATGATTTTGACCACACATAATTGAGGATCTCTCTCCACTTGGGGAATGATTTATTTTCCCTATTTCTACTTGTCTATATACAAAATAAAGTAGAAAGTTGTTAAAAAAAAATTATAGAGTTGATCTGTATTAGAACAGCTGCACAGTTGTGGGTTCAATTCTCATGATGAATGGATTACATGTACTTGCTCTGGTGGCATGTCATGCATCACAAATGCATAAACTCTCAAAACTAAGGGCAGTGTATGAAGATCAAAGTTAACTAGATTCTTTATACCTACCCTTACTTTATTGTCAATTATATTATGAAGAAAAATATTAATATTTATTTACTTTTTTAGGTATAAAAGACATAAATAACTGGTCAAAAAGAAAAAGAGAACCTTTGATTGAAATTTATGGTGAACAAAGATTGGCCAATTATTGGAATAGATGGGTAAAAGCTATGGATCATATATATAGAAAAAAAAATGGAAATATTTGTTTAGAATATCTAAAAATGATTAAATGCCCAACATTTATTTTGTATGGAGAAAAAGATCCACTTGTCGATAGAGTACACGTGTCACATTTACATACAAATATTGATGGATCAAGGTAAAAATTAGAAGATATATAAATCATTTGTCATGTAAGATAGTCCATTTCCATTTTTCTTAAAATCATCTTCACGCTGTATCCCGCACAGCAGGGAAGGCAGAGAGTACCTAGTGTTAAGAAACTGCGTTCCCCACTTTCTGTGGAATTCTGGAGGCATTGCGTGTTGAGTGGCGGAACTCAACGCCGTTCTTTGCCTCGACACCAGAGTGACGAAATGAAAATATAAATTTAAAGAAATATTTCTTTCCCTCGAGTGGGTATCGAACCCACACCATTTTTCATTTTTAGTAATATAGGATTGTGTTTAGTACCACCATTTAACATCCAATGCCTCAAGGATTTGAATTGAGAATAAAATTACACATAAGCCACATTGCTATTAATCCAAAATGGACGCTGCAACAAAATGGATATCAAATGAAAGGGCTTCATTTGTAAAATACAATACACATGGAAAACGCTTGAAAGCTTGTATTTAAATAGGGTTTTTTTTAATGAATATTTTATTTAATTTTTCAGAGTACATCTTTACCCAGAAGGAAAACACCACATTCATTTAACCTACACAGAGGACTTCAACAGAAGAGTACAAGAATTTTTATTGAATTAAATGTCTTAAGTAATGAAGCACTTATAAAATTAAAATGTTATTAACATTAAACATAAGATTTTTTCTCAAAGCAATACATTAATTTTTATTAGTTTCATTACACTATTCCAATATTCATAATGTATATTATATGTAATATTGGTCGTTTCAACTGTTAAGGTGTAATTTGAAATAACAGCGTGACGTAGGTATGTTTATATATATATATATATATATATATATATATTCTTTAAGGATCCTATTCACTTTGGTATAATGCATTTAGAACAATGATTTACTAGTTTAGGTATTAAAGAATAAATTTAGCAACAATAAATAGTGTTTAACTTATTTAAGCATTTAGAGTCTATTTAATTTATTGCAAATAATTATACATCGGATTATATGCACTATCAAAATGCCAAAATATGCATGCAAATAGACACTTAAAAAGGGTGAAATATGCACAATAAAAAAACGATTTAAATTGGAATTTACGTTTATTTATAACTTATAAATTAAGGGACAAACGTCACAAGTTTGCTGTAGAAAACCTAGAAAAATATATTATTGCTTATTGTCACAAAAATTATAATAAATAAGTTATATCATTCTAGGTTTTCTGCAGTTTTTACAACTTATATAATTATAACTTATTATGACGGCATTAGCTTAAAATTAGAAAGATAAATACAGCGATACAAAAACAATTGAATTGCGTGACGCGCGTGAGTGAAGTAGCGAGTGCCCTGCTGTACAACTACTGGAATAAGCACTGTTAATGAAATTGTACCAAAATATGCAATAATGCTATAAAAATAGAAATATATGCAAATATGCATTTACATATTTGCATATGCAAATGTCTACAAATAATATATTTACTGAATTTATATGAAAATTAAATATTTTGTTCGAAAAAATTGCTACAAAATAACTGTAATATTTTCCAAAGTATGGATATTGTCTTTAAAATAATTATGTTAATAGAACACGATACTCATTCAATTGGGCAAGAAAATAAATGTGTAGTTCAAGCGGGCGAAGCGGCGAGCGTGTCGCTTGTATAAAATATATATGGAATTATTTGTATTTTCATAACAAAATATATGAGTATAACATAGAATAGGCAATTAGCACACTAGTATTCATTTTCGCACATTTATTTTGTCTTATATTTGTCAATAATTAAAACTTGTATAGTGATAATAAAGACATGGCTTAAAAAACCGTGGTTCCACGAACAAAAAAGGTCGGTAACAATGTCTCTGCAATTACCAGATCATTGTCCACCAGATCAAAAGAAGATATACTAACTTCACTTGAGCAGGCTTGAGGCCAGGCTGTAAAGGCGACTGGTCGTGGCTTAGATCACTACTCGAGGAAATGAAATATTTACTTAGATTGATATTTCATCTCTTCGCTATGGTGTCGAGAATTCGGCGGCGAGTGGAGAACGGTGTGTCTTAATATTAGGTTCCCTCTGCCCACCAACTTCAATAGATTAATATCAGATAGAAGAACAAGAACAGCTAGAATGACCTCAATATTTTTAATATAATTGTCCTTAATAATTATTATGAAAATTTATCAATACAATTATAAAACTTTCAATACCTAATTATTTAAAAATTAAAACATTACATTATTAACATAAAAAAACGGAGGTTTGTCATGGCGCACTGTAAACTGTTCCATTCCCACTCGAGGAAATAAAATATATAATATTTTTATTTCGTTGCTATGGTATCGAGGCGAAGCGCGGCGTTGATTTCCGCCGCTCAATACTCAATGTCTCTAGAATTCCACAGAAAGTTCCATAGAAGAGGAGTCGAGTTTCTTCACACTACTTTCCCTCTCAAGGTGGCGGTGACGTGCGGGCTCTGGCTAGAGTTCTTTTAATGGTGCGTTTCGCGTCTATGTACTCCAGTACTACTGTTTATACTGTCTTCAGGAAATTTAGATTGCTGCCATTCCATTGCAGTCCTCCCTTCTGCTTTCCGAATCACTGCATTTTATCATTCCACCACCATGTCTCCTCCGCTGATGACGCCTCCTCCCTTAGAAGCGCCAAGAACTCACCTGCCCGCCGCTATGATTGCCGACTGAGCTAGATCTTAAGCATCCTGAGCAGTCTCAGTGTTAGTCGTAACATTTTACTTTTCAGGAGTTACGTTAAATTTCATGCAAGATAAGAACATGATGTAGAGTCGATTGCGACCCACTCTTATACGTAATAAGGTGCTGAGTCTTCTTTTGGACGAACGTTTCCATGACGGCCAGATCAGACGCAATGCAGGTGCTTAGATCAGATCAGACGCAATACCGTGGCCGTGATACGTGAAGTGATGGCCCAGGAGCCTTACTGACGTGGCAGTTCATGTCTAGAATTTTTGGTAATTAAATAATAAGAAATACTTTTTTGATAAGGAATGCAATTTTGATATCATAATTGATAGCAATTTCATATGCATTCTTATTATATTTCATATTATATTCTATCGTAATCTATTACACGCATTTATATCACGAATTCCGGGGACGGTTGGGTCTCCAGCGATCACTTGGAAGCGATTATCATCCTAGAGCAATCGAGATAAAGACTGACATAAAAAAGTGAAAATTTTGCGCAACCCTAAAATATAGTGAACGTGAAGAAGTTTTTTTTTTTGAGAGGACTTTAAAATAATAAAATGTAATTTAGTAAAAAATGTATGTTGTGATCTAAGTACTATAAAGTTACAGTGATTGCCACTGTCACGCGGAGTACGGTCGTTGGTAAAAAAGACAATTAATATTTTATTTTAAAACTAAATACGCCTATATATTTTATTAATATTAAGATCTGATATAATTTAAGCGAACCTTCCGATATTTGCGCGTAAGTACGATGTTTTTATACTTTTACCTATATTAAATATCTATACATAATTTTATACTTTAAATGTTTTATACTTGTTAAGATTTAATGTATAAATAGAGATTAAAAAATAAATCAGCGTCACGCTGTATCTCGCATACACCAGGGTAGGCAGACGGAACCTAGTGTTAGACACTCCGTTCCCCACATTTGCCGAATTCTAGGGGTATCGCATGTTGAGTGGCAGAATTCAACGCCGCACCTCGACACCAGAGCGAAGAAATCGAAATAATAGAGTTCCCTCCATTTCTCCAGGATCCCATCATCAGATCTTGGCATGATCACCATGAGACCACTTGTGAGGTGTGACCCTTTCAAACAAAAAATATATCCAAATCATTTGGAGCATCTTCGAAAAAACACTAATACGTACATAAAAAAAAGATTCTGATGAATTGAGTACCTCCTCCTTTTTTTTGAAAGTCGGCTATAATAAGTATAGATTGCTATATATTTGTAGGCAAACTAATGCCTTGTTTTTTTCAAATGCCGATAACTTTTTTTTAATAAACCGATTTTGATGAAATAAACTTTAAGTGTTTTACTGAGTTAAAACGCAGCAATTGGTTAAAGTTTTAAGTATATTAAATCAGTTCAGTATTTTCGGGGATAAACGTGATCATACATACAGACAGACAGACGAAATTTTAAAAAATATATATTTTTGCTTCTCTATTATTCTTTTGAAGTAAGTGTCCCTCTATCCATTTCAGTCAAAAACTAAACTAAACTAAATGTACAGACAAAATATTTTTACTGTTTCATTGTATAAAAAATAATTAGCATTTCCAACTTTTAATCTTTTTTTATGATCACTTATAAATTTTTCGTCCTTTTCTTAAAATTATAATATTATATATTTAATTCCACCGAGTGGGAATCGAATGCACAACCGTTACTATTATTTACAAGCGCACGCTTATGCCCTTCGCAATGACCCTATGTCCTTTCAATAATATTCTTGCTTTTATTATCATAATAATTATTACATTGTTAATTACAAATCACGATTGTTCACAATTGGCCCAGGCCTGATCAACAAGTATATTATATGGCCTCTTCAATAAATATACTTGTTTAAATAAGCTTCGTCAGATGTGTTTTAAGAGTGTGTAAACAAAGGATTAAAAACGTTCTAAAAATACATATATAAGTCGGTGAGAATAAAAATCTAAAAATTAAAAATTTCTAGACATTTCAAAAAGTTATTACAAAGTTTTATATAAGTTGTATTTACCTACAGTCCTGAAATTAGTACAGAAACCTCGGTGGTCAAGTCCAACTCGCACTTAACCAGTTTCTTTTCTTATTAACAGAAAGAGTAGAGTGGAGTTTGAAATAGAATAAAAAAAAATAAGCAATAGAATTGGAAGAAAATGACTATGAGCCATACTTTACGTCAGATGGTAAAAACAGCAACTGCCGCTGCTGTATCTGCTTTAAAGGTACTTTTTATACGCCTATCTTTTTTCCTTTTGATCTTAACCTCACTTTTCTATCAGCAATACATAGAGAGAACTTAGGACTAAGACATTCCATTCTCCGCTTTCCACACAAATTTCAGACATTGAATGCTCGTAGTCATCGTGTTTGCTGATATATGATATAAATGCTTATATTAAAACAATCTTGATTTTTTTTTCAGGAAGAACAAATAAAAATAGGAAAGTTCAATATAAACTACACGAAAGTTGGTCATGGTCCCCACAACGTGGTGATGATACCAGGCGCCTTGGGTACTATCAGGTCGCACTATGAGTACCAAATAAATGGTTTTAATAGAGAAAAATTCACCCTTGTAATATTCGACCCACAAGGATATGGAAAAAGTGTTCCTCCAGAAAGGATACTGACTAAGGAGGGATATCAGAGGGACGCGGACACTGCCTACGAACTTATGAAGGTACGTGTCAACTTGAGTTATTTTGCTTTGTGCTGTATAAACCAGTTAATTTAACTTTAATTAAATTAATATTGTTTTTCTACAATTGCGTCAAACATAAGTCTCTGTCAACGAAAAAAATATATATGCGAGCGTTGAAACTATATTACGTTTTTTCAAAACTACTTATAGGGTGGGTACCGCCGAATAGAATGTGCAATCAACAATCCTATAAAGATTTGGGTCGTTGGGCTCGTCCGAGTGAAGTCGGTCTTGTCGATCACGTTATCAGGGTGAACGGAGGTGGCGGGGTCTTCTCTCCCGGTGGAGGTCTGGCTTTGCTTTTGCGTTGGCGTTCGGGTTCATATAGAAGCGGAGTAAAATGTAAAGTCGAAGCAAACAACATACAATGTTACATTCTACATAATCTGTATGCGCCCCCCTGTTGTACGCATTTTCACATACTATATAAGAACGCCTTCAGATGGTTCAATACAAATTTATTCCCTTCTCCGAGGCCCAAGGGTCAAAGAACCTTATGATTAGCATTCAGAGGGAATCAATACCCTCACTCCCTCGTCGACGCGCATTTCATCAGGGAATTGCTACACTGTTAAGACCATTCCGGGTCAAGAGCAGTTTAGTGCTTTCAAAAAAAGAAGCACGGACTCCTATAGTCAACAGACATATGGAGCGTACGCAGGTGATTATGATTGGAAGCTGGAAAAATTACTACATCGGCAAATAAATACACATGTTAACAAATATTTTTTTACGTTTCAATTTTATAATTATTTCATGTAAATTTCATTAAAAGCCAGGTCCCATCATGGAAAACATTTAATAAAATTATCTCATTAAAAAAATCTTCTACAAATGCTTTTCAGCATTTAGACATACCTAAGTACTCTGTTATGGGGTGGAGTGCAGGTGGCAGCGCCAGCATGCTCCTCGCCGCTCAGCATCCGGATGAAGTGAAAAGATTAGTGATTTGGTGTACCAATTCCTTTTTACACCCAGATGACATTGAGAGTTACAGACGTGCGTATTTTTTCTAATAAGCTTACTATAAATGTAAATAAATTTATAAGAATAGTTTTTAACAAATAATAAATATAATATATTTTTAAAAAGTCAGTTTGGGACAAAAGTAATGGGTTTTTAACAAAACAATCTCTGATACATAAAGAATATAGTACTAGTTATATCACGATTGGTACAGTTAAAAATATTTTTTCTAGAAATAAAGGATGTTACTAAATGGGGTGAACAAATTAAACAAACTATGATCGAGACATACGGCGACGAAGGATTTCGCTCTTTTTGGAAAAAATGGGTAGACAATATGGCGGCTATCATGGAGAGAGACCCAAATATATGTAGAGATCAATTAAAAAATATAACATGCCCTACATACATATTGTATGGGCAAAAGGATAAACTTGTCCATCCAGTACATTTCCCATTATTATGCTACCATATCAAAAACTCTAAGTGAGTATAATTTTAATTTAACTCTGAACTGAAAACAATATCTTCACGATGTATCTTGCACAGATCAGAGCAGGCAAAGGGAAACTAGAAACCTAGTGTCCCCAACGTTTCCCTATATTCTGGGTATTGTGTGCTTTTAGATATTTTTTTCATTTTCTCTGAAAGATGAAAGAAATCTGTATCTCACACGAAATCTGTATCTCAGACTACGTACAACAAGATCTATATCTACTCTGATCTATATCTTTCTATAGATCAGTTTATAATTCCGATTCATAATTCTTTTCTATACTTTGCACTTCACCCGTGGGTGGTTTTTTTACCGTTCGTTCGCTTTATAATAAATATCTATTTTCTTATCTTACCTTGACCGCCTATTGTTCTTTGTAAAATATAAATATATATTGTATATTTCTTTTCTTGTATAATAAAGATTATTTACTTCTCTTTGAATAACAATGAAATGATGTTATATTGCATTATTAAAATTTCAGGTACTTCTTATATCCACAAGGCAAACACGATATTCATATGAAATACGCTAACGATTTTAATCAGAGAGTTCAAGAATTCTTAGAGGAAGAATAAATTCCAAAAAATATATAAAAATAATATCTAATATTAATATTTTACTTTTAATAATTACGATAATTATATTAAAAAAAATGTTGTTTTATACGGCTGAAAGTACCCCATATTACCTTACCAGTACTTACCAGTGTTGGGTGGGTGCGTACAGAAACTTTCAGGCTTTATAAAATAGATATATAAAATAGATCGATTATCATGCAACACACATATTCTTAGAGGTATTTGGTAGGACATTTTTACTTATTAACAATTTATAAATTAAACTTCATTAATTATTATATATTTTCTTATAAAATTCATAATAACTTAGCAGGGGAACAAGAGCTGAGTATAG
>JBAIZZ010000030.1:0-60528 GCA_037355905.1 Heliconius aoede
ACTTCACGCTGTATCACGCACACAGCAGAGCAGGTTGGGGGAACCTCTGTGTTAAGACACTCCGTTCTCCACTTTCTGCCGAATTAAAAAAGGGAAAGAAAAGGGAAGAAAAATGGAAATATAAACATAAAGAAATAATTCACTTCCTCGAGTGGGATCGGACCCACAACAGTCGCATTTACGGGCGGCCCACTTGTGCCATTGCGCCACGACGGCCTCTAATAGATCTGTTAGATCAACAAGTCTGAAGCAGGATGGCCGAATGTAACATATGATATTTATATTACCTCGCATTATACCAACTCTATTTAACATGTTTGTACTTCAATATCATATGATTTAATTGACAATAATAATTTATGATGATAATTATAAAATACATAATAATTATTTAATAAAATAAATTAGTATAGTAATTTTATTATTATTATTATTAAGTATAATTATTTAATATAGAGAAATGGAACGTGTTTAAATTGGTAATTGTATTTTTAAAAGAGTATAAAATATCGTGTATCGATTGAACGATGTACCCCGATTGTCCCCGTCCCGTGACGTTGTCAAAACCAGTCCAGGTCCATAGCAATAAAGTCCATTCGAAATTTGTGAACATCGCACAAAATTTACACTCTAGGAATTTAAAAGACCACCGGTCCTCTTGAACAGTATAATATACCCTACTGGCAATATACTCGTATTATACAATAATAATATTAATGTAAAATTAAATAGAATTTGTTACGATAATGATAAAAACTTAATGCATCAAATCATACGAGGGATGTGTAATAAAGACTTATGTGGATTAATAAGAAATTAATAGTCGTATGTGTGTTCTTTACTGATATTCCAGTTTCCACAATCAAAACACATATATCTTCCACAACAGTCGCTGAATCGTTACTGAAGGAGTGCGTTAACAAATGTGATATTTTAAATTTAATGTGTTCGACTCAAGAGACATTGTTAAGACATTCAAGTCACTAGATATTGATTAACACTACATAAACACATCATTTTTATATATAGATATGTCAAAATAAAGAAGTTATTTTGTTCGTCAAAATGTTACAAAATAATAGTTTTATTGAATTGGTTATAGTTTCGTCTTTAAAATTACAACGGTATTAGAATACAAAAGTAGTTCAAATTAGTGCATTGTAAGGCGGGCAAAGCCGCGAGTAGGACACTAGTATAGAACATAATAAATAGACAACATTTAAAATAATTCCCTTTATTTAAATATCTTAATAGATATTTAAATAAAGGGATTATATATATATTAATCGTACTCTGTCACACAAGTCACAGTGGTTGGTCGTCACGTCAATTGCAGATGTTAATTACTTTCTAGTACAAGTATTGAATACTTTCGAGACATAAAATACATAATTTAATATATTTTAGTAAGATTAATATTTTTTACAATTATCACGCATTTCATCGTCGTTGCGTAAGTACAGTGTTAAATAAATACTTTATATATTGTTGTTAATATTGTATAATTTTAATATTGAGGTTGCATGACTACACTTTTCCGACTTTGTTTCGAGATCCTAGAATTTAATGGTAGATGATCCAGGTCATTAATTTTCTGATATCATCAGAAAGTACTCATAAGTGCCGATGAGCGTTTTCGTTAAAACTCTGGTAAAATTAAGTACCGCCGCTTTTTATTTTGTTATACATTCATTTAATGAATATATAATACATGTAAATAATATATATTCATTTAGTGAATATATAAATCACAATTTTTCTTATATAATGTAAAGAAGGAAGTTTTAGCAATTGCGTTTAAAAAATTTGCAGAAGACCTCAAAAATGGAACACATTTTACGTCAGATAGTGAAAACAGCAACGACCGCCACAGCCTTTCCCGCACTAAAGGTAAACAGAATATTATTAGTTTTAGATCGGTAGATGTAGATAATTTAAATAAAAATATTTTTCCTATGAAATCAAAACATTATAAGACAGTTCTATCAAAATAGATTTACAATTAAATAATTAAATATTATACTTACAAGGGGCACGCAGGGGCACACGTGTGAAACTGTAAACGCGACAGGTTCTGGGTTCGATCCCCAATCAAGAATATATTTTCATTTCTTCGCGCCGGTGTCAAAGCAAAGTGCGGCGTTGAGTTCCACCACTACTTTCGCAACACGCGATGCATACAGAATTCGGCGGAAAGTGGAGAACAGAGCGTCTTAACTATTATAATATTATTTAGTAATTTTAGGAACAACAAGTAAAATTAGGAGAATTCAATATAAATTACACGAAAGTTGGTCATGGTTCCCACAAAGTGGTGATGATACCAGGCGCCTTGGGCTCTGTTAGGACGCACTATCAGAACCAGATAAATGGATTCAATAAAGAAAAATTTACCCTTGTAATATTCGACCCTCAAGGGTATGGAAAAAGTATTCCACCAGAGAGGATATTAGCTAAGGATTGCTACCAGAGGGATGCCGACACTGCTTATGAACTTATGAAGGTATAGAATATATCAAACTTAAGTGATTTTTTGCTGCACAAAATAATTAATTTAACTTTCCATGGAAGCTACTCCTCACCAATCAACGTCCACACTTATTTTATTATTTATATTAATTATATCAATTAATTTTATTATTATAGATAAAATTAATTAATTAATTATATTATTATAGATAGGTGTAGATTACATAATAAACTGTACACATTAAGTGATAAGTGTTCCAAATGATTTAAGCTCATTAAATACGACAATTATCATTTTTTTTTCTTTTTCTTTTCAGTATTTAAACATACCTAAGTACTCTGTTATGGGGTGGAGTGCTGGTGGCAGCGCCAGCTTGCTCCTCGCCGCTCAGCATCCGGATAACGTAAAAAAAATTGTAGTTTGGGGCACTAACTCCTTTTTACACCAAGATGACCTTGATATGTATAAAAGTGTGTCTTACGTATATATTTATTGGTTTTGCACAGTACCGTTACAGTAAATATATAGTTGCACAAAGAAATTATAATTTAAAAAACTTATTTTTCTGTTTGAACTTATTTGAACTGTTTGAACTCGTCTTAAGATACTCCGTTCCCCAGTTTCTGCCGAATTTTGGAAGCATTGCGTGTTGAGTGGCAGAACTCAACGCCACGCTTTGCCTCTACACCAGAGCGAAGAAATGGAAATATAAACGTAAAGAAATATTTCACTTCCTCGAGTGGGGATCGAACCCACAACCGTTGCGTCACAGTCACACCCTTGTGCCACTGCGCCACGGCGGAATTAGATAAGTAAATATAATTTATAAATAGTTTTCTTTTTCATAATAACAAAGGTAATATTATATAATATAAAATAATATTTTAAATATTTATATAATTTATATAACGATAGATTTTCTTGATTATTCCTTTAAAAAGAAATGGATATCATTAAAAATGTTAAAAATATCTTGTACTTGTAATATATATAGATTGAATTATTTGATAATTCATGATTAGTTTTTCCTTTACCATTTTAATCCTTTTACCATTTCATAATTAAAATTAATAACTGTATATCATTAATCTAGCTAAAATTTTTTTTTTTTAGAAATAAGGGAAATCTCTGCGTGGGGCGTTCATATTAAACAAATTATGATAGAAACATACGGCGAAGAAAAATTTAGTAGTATGTGGAAGTATTGGGTAGACGTTATGGTGGACATTTTCAAGGTGGATGCCGACATATGCAGCGAGCAGTTGAAAAATATTACATGCCCTGCATACATATTATACGGACTGAAGGATAAACTAGTCCATCCAGTGCATTTACCATTCTTATGCCACCATATTAAAAACTCTAAGTAAGCATCATTTTTATAATGTGATTTATTATATTATTATAGCAAATTATCTCTTTATTTTTATCGTTGATAATCGTTTTCAATTTTAGTTCTTTATGCGCCAATAAATATTGTTAGTGAAAACTGAAAATTATGTCGTGAAAAATCTTCGATTATTAATTCGCTTTCGTGTCGACACAGGCGCCAACTCTAAGTACATATAAGCTTCGTCTTATTAAAACTTTATTGAAACCTCGAAATAAACGGAACAGTTAATTTTTGTTTTCATATAATTCCAGATATTTCTTGTACCCAGAAGGCAAGCACGACATCCACATTACATATCCTGACGATTTCAACCAGAAAGTTCAAGATTTTTTATTGGAAGAGTAATAATTTACCTGTTACACAAACGGTATTAAAATAATAATAATTAAAAACATTACTTTTAACAAGTTTATTTTTATTATTTATTAAACTATATTCACTTAATATATTCGAGTTGTTTGATTTATCATTCTCCTTATCAGTCTACGTGCAAATTGCGGTCTGAAACTTATATTCTTGAGACTTTTCTCACAGGTCTCACGAAGCTGTCAAAATTTAGCTATATTCATTTTGATCATATTTTCTTTGTAATTAAACTAATATTTTTAATTTTTCGTTTTACACGTGATATTCAGAATATGAAATAATGTTTGAATTTTCCCTGTATGTAATATGTTGCCTTATGTTTATACTAGCAGTGTCCGCGACTTAATTCGTGCATATCATCTTTCTCTACTATATTAAAAGTGTAAAAAACTGTCTGTTTGTCTGTGGTTATATTTCATTTTGACATCCACATCTGATGTGGAATCGTAGTGGTCCATCTAAGATATAATAATTAATTAATAACGTTACTGAGCGTGATGTCATCCTTCGACATATAAAAATTGAATATCTGGGACACCTGATGAATTTTATAAAAAAAAAAAATAAGAAAGTGTTCATCAGATAAAAGAATTTATTTAAAGGCGGTTCATTTTATTTTATAAAATGTAGAAGGCGGCAGGGGTTCCTCATTAGAACCCTTTAGAATCCTTTTCCAAATTGAGCTGCGCGTATTAAGATTTTTTGGACATAGGTATTGAATTCGAAGGCGGCAGTGTCTATACAATTTTGTACTGCAGTCGGTAAATCTAGTTTTACTAGGCGTATGTATTCATCAGCTCTGTGACTGCGATTCTGTAACCAAAAAATAATAGTCAAATACAAAACGTCCTCTTATTTCGAAGTCGGTTAAAAAAGTAAGCTTAACCAATTACATTCGAAAGAAAAAATATAAATAAAGTACAAAAAGCCAACGGCACGCGGTGTTCCCAGGCGGTCACCCATCCAAGTACTGACCGCGCCCGACGTTGCTTAACTTCGGTGATCGGACGAGAACCGGTGTGTTCAACGTGGTATGGACGTTGGCAACAGTACATCTAAAATAACTATACACTAACTTCATTTAACAAAGAAAGATTAAAGCTCACAATGCAAAGAAATGAATGTAGTAAATATTTAAATTCCTCGAGAGTTCCCACAAACCCAAAAACCTGTCGCGTTAACAGTCACACACTTGGCTTCTGCGCCACGACTGGCCTCAACTGGACTAATTTCTTACCACTATTTGACATAAAATAAATAGTTTTTGTAAAAATCACTAAAGTCATTGATTGATTGAGATTGATAGCTTTACTCTGTAAAAGTATGCAAAGTTCTGTCTGAGGTAATTTAAATACTCTTTGGGAAATCTTAAGACCCCCACCCCCATTCCCATGTATTAATAAATTTCCGAAACATAGTTAGTGCAAGCACAGAAAGCTGAAGTGGAAAATTTAAAAAAAAGTATAAAGCGGGGAATAATCGAGAAAACCGAATAGTAGAAATGCATAGGTATTTCATGGAAATAAATCATTACAAATTTGTAATACTATGGTTCTTACTGAAGTTGTAATTTTTACATATCACAATACAATAATTTGAGTATATTGAGGCCTATATTCAGAAAAGGACAAAAACAGGTTGATGATTATAATATCTAATCCCAAAGGGGTACTTTATGCTCCTTTCCACCTCTAACCCTGTCACTGCCAATAAAAATATGTATGGTTTAGGGGCCGTTCTCGGAGCATTGAAGTAGATTGCCTCGAACTTCTTATATAACGGTTATTTGGAAATCACAGATATACACTTTAATTTTATTTATATGTACGTATTGATTAAAATTTAATTCAATTTTTTTTTTTTACAAAAAATGTCCTTGTTTGCAAAGATTATTTGTATTATTATATTTTTGTTAGACTTTTATTTATAAAGCTTTTTTTTTATAAAAAATAAATTTATATAAAATATATATTTTTTATTGCATATATTTCATATAAATTTATGTTTTATATTTGCAATTGCAATAAATCAAATCAAATCTAAGATTTTATTGATAATATTGGTTGAATCTAAAGTACTTCAAAGTATTAATATTACATATTAAGTAGTAGTTGACCAGTCAGTAGTGAAACAAAGTGTGACTGTAAATGCGACTGGATGTAGGTTCGATCGCCACTCGAGGAAATGAAATATTTATTTAAATTTTTATTTTCATTTCTTCGCTCTGGTGTCGAGCCAAAGCGCGGCGTAGAAACAGAACACTTACATTAAGGAAACATTCACCAGCACACAATATAACAAAAGTCGTTAAAATTAAAACAGATAATAAATAATTACATTTTTATAATTTTATAAGAATTATATTTATTATCTGTTCAAAATTTTAACGACTTTTGTTATATTGTGTGCTGGTGAATGTTTCTGTAATATAATTTTCTGTTTCTACCTATTATTTCTTTTTTTTTTTTATACAATGTGGTTATTATGTATCAATGTCAAATGGTAATGTTAATGTCAACTTATGCATGTAGCTATTAAATTTGTTTTTATTTTGTTAATTCTTTTGTTTATAATAAATTTAGTTTTTATACGTTATATTTTACATTTATATATTTATGTACATACATATTTATACAAATACTTATTTTTATATATTATAAAATTTATTATGAATTTTAATGAATCTTCGTCTTCCGAATGAAATATTTATGTGCAAATAGTGTAACAACACTTCACTAGGTGATATTGTGCTTTTGTCAAATAAATTTTTTCAGGTTTTCGAAAATGATCCAACTTCCTTGTCCTTAGTGCATATCAACGCACAGACCATACTTGCTCACTACACTCATCTTCTTGCATCATTTGGCACCAGCGTGGTTGTCACTGATACCTGGCTTATACCGTCATTATCATCTTCTGCTCCTACCCAGGTTATCAGCTTTTTCGCAATGACCGCACTGGAAACTTGAGCTGGACTACTAATCTAGTTTGCTCATCAGATGCGTCAGTATTCATAATCAATTATAGCTGGGCTTGATCCTTTCCCGGTCTGAAAGCTATAATACAACAAAAGAAATTGTCATTTAAATTCGTCCAGTAGTTCAAAAGATGACAAATAGACCAAGTATAGGCAGACAATAATTTTAAAACTCATAGACTCGTACTCTATTAGTATTTAATTGTACAGCTATTGAATGTATACACTGTTTTAGTGTTTTATTATAAAACATTTTAACGACATAAACTGTTCACATAATATAACAAATTGTAAAAGCGTTCTTGCATTGGAACTTACAGTTCCTGATACTAGCGCGTTCATCCAAACAAACACTTCCTTTTTATAATAGTAGTATAGATATTTTATTATTTTAAAATAATCTTCTTTTTTATTTTATATATCTTCGTTTTATATCCGTTGTATTTACAGTGCTGTGTAGTTACATCGATTGTCACGTCGAGTGCGCACGTCAGACACTTTCCAGAAAAAAAATTAACACATTTTTATTTTTTTTAATTTTTTTTATTTAAATCAAATTTGTTATATTTTAGTAGTAGTATTAGAGTCTTATATAATTTAGGTCAAAGTTTTTCATCGTAAGTGCAATATGAAATTATTACCTTAATTGATACACATTGATATTCGAAAATTATTTCCTTGTATTGTTAGAATAACAAGAAAATGAAATATTTCATATTTTCATTTTCTCGCTCTGGTAACGAGTGATTCAGTGGATAGTGGAAAACGGAAGTATAACGAAGTGTTATGATATCTTTTCCCTCTTCCTACCCAGCTATATGTGGAATACAGAGTGAATCTAAAAAAAATCTAATGTGGGACCCAAGCAACTTATCTAAGCCAGATATGGATCTAAATCCACGGTCTTAAATCGAGAATATAGTGACTACTTTCTTCTTCTTTTTGGCTACACCACAAAATGCGAAACGTCTGTGGCAAGTTTTCATCCCCACTTGTTAGTTACAAATTAAAATAATCGTGTTTTCCACGATTCCACGGAAACTTATATATCTTTTTCTCAAATAATTTATAGAAGGAGTTTTTCAACTCTTCAACTCCTTTCGGAGGAAAAATAAATAAGAGAACTGAACTATGGGACACATTTTACGTCAGTCAGTGAGAACAGCCACCACCGCCATCCTTCCTGCGGTAAAGGTAAACAGAATATTTTTACTTTATGATCGGTACAAAATACAAAATAATCCTATCTAAATATAATTACTTAGCTTCACGCTGTATCCCTAGCGGGGTTATCAGAGAGAGAGCGGAACGCCAAAAGCTACGATCTCTACATGCGCACTCTTCCGCCTCGTCCAGTGTCATTAACCTTTTCATCCATGACCTTCGAAGGTCAACAGAGGTCTCCCTTTACCTCTCTTACCGCTCACTTTTATTTCACGTACCCAACCCAGTCAATCATTTCACATACGCAAGCCAGTTACGCATACGCTATTTATTTTCAGGAACAACAAATGAAAATAGGAAAATTCAATATAAACTACACGAAAATTGGTCATGGTCCCCACAATGTGGTGATGTTAGCAGGAGCCTTGGGCTCTATCAGGTCGCACTTTAGGTACCAGATAAATGGGTTTAGTAAAGAAAAATTTACCCTCGTAATATTCGATCCTCTTGGATATGGAAAAAGCGTTCCTCCAGAGAGGACACTGACCAAAGAGAGCTACCAGATTGATGCAGATACTGCTTATGGACTGATGGAGGTATGTAAAAATATTTCATTACATAATAAATGAATTCATGCTAAAAAAAAACAAATAATTTCACCATTTTTGCCCATTATATGTTCGATTTCCATTTGAGGATTTCCACTGTTTTAGTTTTTCATTAGAGACATCGGATATTCCTAGATACAAATATCCAAAAATATACATAAAAAATTGCTGTCATTTAACAATTACATTAATTTATAAATATTATATATTTATTTTAATTATAATAAATTGTACTTCCTCAACAACAACAATGTGTTTCCAATGATATTGAAGAAATAAATAATATTATTTAAACGCTATTAGGTATTTATATTAAATGAAATATAGGTAACAAGTTTTAACTTTTTCACAATCCAAGATATATGAAAATAATGATACGATAGACTACGACACCACACTGTACACTCAGTGCATACTTCGAGAGTTGCTGTAAGAGTAGGAGTGTCTCTATTGGCAAAATTTATTATGACACGATAAAAGTGTTGCCTCAGCCAGTGTGTCAGCATTTTGTGGCCAAGTGTCACCGCGCATAATAAACGTATTATATTATCCCAGCTTGTGAGTCAGTTCGGATGAAATTTCGATACACTTACACATTGACTGAGTAGTGTCAAAAAATCCGTACACTCAGAGAGAGAATCGATGTGTATGACACACAGAATTTAGTAATTTCATTCTTAGTGTCCGAAGTAACTCGACCCCGAGTACAGTGAGATATATCAAAACGATTAACTTGACTTAATATAGTCTTCTAAGACTGTTTGGACTATACAACACCAAAACATAAGGGAATATCTCGACATGAACAGCGGCGAATAATTTCTTTACATATAGGAAATCGGCAGGTGTCCCAAAAAATTTTAGCTCGTTAATTAAATCGATATTCAACATATGTACTGGTTTTTTTTTTCTTTTCAGAATTTAAACATACCTAAGTATTCTGTTATGGGGTGGAGTGCAGGGGGTGGAGCCAGCATGCTCCTCGCCGCTCAGCATCCGGATAAAATAAAAAAATTAGTGATTTGGTGCAGTAGCAGCTTTGTACACAAAGAAGACGTTGAAACATATAAAAGTTCGTATTATTTAAATATTTTTTGGTTGGAAACAGTTAAGTGCTGTTGTAGAAAAATTATATAACCTCAATCCAAATAATGTATTCTTATAAGACCATTTTATATAAATATAAACCGACTTCCAGCTTTCATGTGTAAATTTAATTAACTATTAAATTATGGAAAATAATATTTTAATTACCTGAAATTAAATAAAATTTAAAAATAATAAGTAAATATATACCTATTCACCATTTAAAATCCTATATTATAGGAATCAATTCAAGGAGCGTCAACATAGTTATTTTTTCACATTTTTTTCTTGTCTCTTCTTAAATAAACCAAAACATCGTCTTTCTGTAGACATATATTAATTATATTTTTTAATTAGTAAAGTCTGTTAAAATTTTAGCTAATGCGTACACACATACGTTTTTACACATAAGGTTTACGTTTAAGGTTTACATAAGTTTTAATATTTTTACAGCGCTCCAAATGTTGGTATTGCATTGGTATTAATTTGTATTCATTTATAAATCCGTCTATAATATAATATACAAGTTAATATGAGCAATTTCAATGACACCTACAATGTATCATAAACTTGCTCGAATAACATCATATTATACAACTAGCCTTCTATAAGTCCCTTTAAAATTTATAATATAGTCGCCTACTTAACTCCTCACTCATTGAGGAGATGAGTCATCATCAGCTGTGTAATATCATTAGATGATGGAAATATGATCATAATAATAAGCAATTATATGTTGTTACATATAATTACACATACTACATGGCTGCAAAATATCAGGGTATCCCTTGATTTTCATAGAAACAAAGCAAATATAGAGCCTTCTCCTTCGTAAGAAATGGAGTCAGTTATAAAACTTCTTTAAATTGATAACTATATATAGAAAATAATGTAGCTGCTGAATATTCTTTTAGAAATTAAAGAAATTTCTACATGGGGCGAACATATAAGACAGATTATGATCGAGACATACGGCGAAGAAGAGTTTAGGCGTAAGTGGAAAAAATGGATGGACAACATGGTGCCTGAACTGGAGGTGGATCCCGATGTATGCAGCGATCAATTGAAAAATATAACATGCCCTACATTCATATTGTCTGGGCAGAAGGATAAACTGATTCATCGAGTACATTTTCCATTCTTGTGCCACCATATCAAGGACTCTAAGTGAGTATTATTTTTTTATCTAATCCTACTACTTCCAGCTTCAGACTGTATGCCGTACATAGCAGGATAGGCGGTTCCTGTTGTTAAGACACTCCGTTCTCCGCTGTATCTTTTTAATATTTGTAATGTAAATTTTCCATATCACTATTATCACTACCGATTCGAATTATTTATTCGCCAATAAAAATTGTAACTGAAAATTGTATTAACGTTAAGAGTATCCGATTAATATAACTCGCTTTCGCCTCAACTTCGGCACCACCTCTCAGTCAGGTGCCAATAAACTCTTATATTAACACTTACAAATATTATTTTTGTAATGTTGCAGTATTATTCACGCTGTATCCCGCATATAGCAGGGTAGACAAAGGGAATATTGTGTTAAGACACTCGTGATCGCCACTTGCTGGTGAATTACTGGAAGCATTGCATGTTGAGTGGCAAAACTCAACGCCGCCCTTCGACACCAGAGCCTCAACGGCTGTTACATCTAAAATATAAGCAGAAAGCTAAACTAATTTTCTTTTGTTTTTTTATAATTCCAGATATTTCTTGTACCCAGAAGGCAAGCATGACATCCATATGAAATACGCTGACGATTTCAACCAGAGGGTTCAAGAATTTTTATTAGAAGAGTGAAACTAACTTGTTACGCAAAAATAATTATGACACTTTACTATTAACAAGCACGCATTAAATCTTGATAATGATTGACACGTTGTTTAATTTATCATCATCAGTCTTCATCAACTCCTGAACATCCAATGGCACGTCGTCGAGTGATATTCTTTCAATCACACACGCTTATGTCGTTACTCCACTTAACCAGCTAAGTGGATGTGACTTATATTCTTCAAGCATTGGAGAACCTTATGCGGTTGCTGATTAAGACATCGCTGTATGATTGAGTAGCAGCGCTCAACACCGAGTTCAGTTTAGCGGACGTGGGAAATAAAAATACTTCGTAATTCGTATAAATCGGAACATTGATGATCGAACCCTCAACCATCACGTTTATGAAAATTTACTCATATTATTTTGTGATCAGAATGTTAAATGATAAACTTACTAATTCCTACTGTCGATTCTGACGTAGAAAAATGAATCATTTTCTCATTCTAGTAAAAAAACAAAGCCATGGCGTTGAGTTACACCACACCACACACAATGTCTCGAAAATGAGGCAAATAGTGACGCGTAATATCTTAATATAAGGTCGTCTACCCTCCTACATATATGTAGGTTGCAGCTTGAAGCTAAAAAAGGAAGGAATATTTATTGTATTAACATTAAAAGTTTACATAACAAATACTCGAAATTATTTCTTTATTATATTATTTTATGCTTTCTTATTTTATGGAGGTTCTTTTTAATGTAGTTTTTATTTTTTTTATTTTTAGAGTCTTATTAAAGATGCTATAGATTACAGACTCTATTAGACAGTGTGATGTTCGGAGGTCAGAAGGGGCTTTGAAAATAACAACTGCGCAGCGTCACGATAAATGTATAATATTTATTACGAAGACTACATCGCGTCGAAATTCTAGTCTTAGTACAACGCTAAGTGATTGAAAATAAGACCTGATGTTGATGGCGATGATGATGATAATTATGTTGATAACGATGACAATAATGATAATAATGACGATGACGGCGGTGTTGATTATGATGATGATTAAAAATCATATTGCTTATTTAAGTAAGCATTATCATTTAATTGTAATTATTCAAAATAACATGGTATTATTATTTATATTTTATGGACCCCAGTGGACAGGACTCTTCCAATAAAAAATCTTGAACTTTCTGGTTAAAATCGTCAGGGTATTCCATATGGATATCGTGTTTGCCCTGTGGATATAAGGAATACCTGAAATAATAAAAGTGCAAAATATTTAATTTCAATTATAATGGTCCCTTATTTTTTTTTAATTTTGTTTAAACAGTAACAATGTTTAATGTAATATGAATATTTATTTTGGGCATGAGACAAAATGTTAACAAAGAAACACTATTTGTAAAACTTTTACGTAACTTTTTAATTTCTTTTTAGTAAAGTTCAGGTTTGTTCATGTTTTAAAATTTAAAAAATAACATAACAAAACCAAACACTTTAAAATTAATAAAACAAGAAACTTAATAATAAAAACATCAAAAGTAACAACAGATACACAACAGTATTGTCTCATAAACAGGTTGACCGATGATAGTAAAATTGGCGGATATAAACTGATCGATGACAAAAAACCATTTTAATATAAAATGTCCACAGTATCTGTGCTGTATAGTTTATTTTATAATATTTAAATGCAACTAAGTTAGTCCTCCTTTGTCCGGCTTTTGGATGTTTTTAACATTTTATTATTTATTATTAAAAATTATGAAAATAATATATGGTATTTATTTTTTTAGAAAGCGGAAAAGGTATTTATCGTGAAGATTCAAACATGATACTCACTTAGAATGCTTGATATGGTGACATAAAAATGGAAAATGTCCTGGATGGACAAGCTTATCCTTCTGTCCATACAATATATATGTAGGACATACTATATTTTTCAAGTGATCGCTGCACATGTCGGGCTCCTTCTCCAATATATTCAACACATTGTCCATATATTTATTAATAAGATATATGAATTTTTCCTCGCCGTATGTTTCTATCATTGTTTCTCTAATTAGTGTTTTCATTACAGAAATATTCCTTAATTCTATAAAACACAAAGACTTATTAACTACATTTATCGTGATATAACAAGTACTTATTTATTAATTTACATTATGAAACTCTTTATGATTAGTTGTTAAAGTATACTGTTGCTACTTGTTTACCAAAAATTAAAGTAACCTTAGCGAATTCTGAAACTACCTCCAGTGAGAGAGAGAAATGAGTTTTCGGATGAGACAGAATCAGTTTGTCCTGACGTTCATATTAATATAGACCAGGGTAATAAGTCCAACGTAGGTTCAAACTCTTTAATGATCTCACGGCTGTGTACCTACACAGCCGTGAGGCCGTCATGGTGCAGCGGCACACAGCGTGAAGCTGATTTGATTTTGATTTGATAAGCACACAGCCTGTTCATAATGTAACGCAGTATGGACACTACTCCTGACTCCTGAAAATCCATCACAGTGTTCGAAGATATCCAATCCGTAAGATACGAAAGCATGAATATGGGAATTCTAATAATAGTATTTTGCCATAATTATATTAATTTGTATATTTTTGCAGTATACAGTTATATATTTTATTATTTTTATATACTTATATATTTTACAATATATTATTGGTCGAGGGATGTAGTGATTATTAGGGATTAGGGCTTTTTTTTAAATATACATTGAGAGCCAGTCGTAATTGAGTAATCGCGCACGAGTACGTGGACATTAGTTTGGAATTTAATATAATACATCGCGAAAATATTATACATTATTTAGTTTAATTACTATTATTTTGTTTATTCTTATATTTATCCTATCAATACATACTTCTATAATTGTCAATGTCATCTTGATGTACAAAGGAATGTGTTCCCCAAATTACCAATTTTTTGACTTTGTCCGGATGTTGAGCTGCGAGAAGCATACTGGACACGCCGCCTCCACTCCACCCCATTACAGAATACTCAGATATGTCTAAATACTGTAAAGAAATAATAAAAGACTTTTTTAAAACTGCTTTGTTTGACTTAATATAGTTATATCTTTGAGACAAAAATAGCCTTTATTTATTGATGAACTAACACAAGCTTAAATATAATTAGATACAATCCACTATCAGGATTACACTGTCATTTACTTATCCTCTATAATATATCTATCTAATATAATATTTTCCATTTTGTCAGGTTGTTATAGTTGACATAGGCCTTTACCTACTCCCTCGAATTATCGCTTGCATTGACTAGAGCATCCAATATTTGGATAGTCTGTTATAATAACAATTTGCATAAACAATAATATAAAACTATAGCATAAACAAATCAATAATTAAAACTTCACCTTCATAAGGTCACAGGCAGTGTCCGCATCAATTTGGAAACCTTCCTTAGTCATTACCCTTTCTGGGGGGACACTTTTTCCACATCCTTGTGGGTCGAATATTACAAGGGTGAATTTTTCTCTATTAAATCCATTTATTTGACACTGATAGTGTGACCTGATAGTACCCAAGGCTCCTGGTATCATCACAACATTGTGGGGACCATGACCAACTTTCGTGTAGTTTATATTGAACTTTCCTATTTTAATTTGTTGATCCTGCAAATAAATGATTTGCTATTATAATAATTGTGTTTGTACATATTATGTAAAGTATTTTATTTCTTGCGCATTTAGGCAGGAATCTCTTATATTTTATGTAATCTATACAAAAAAGTTGAAGCCCGTGACATCGTTTGCTACGATTATAACGTAAAATCTTTTCATTCCGTACTCGTACGCGTTTTAGAAAATCCTCTCTTACTGAGGAACCAAAGTATTCATACTTGGTTAGAGTTTACTTAGATACATTCTTATAAAAAACTTGGGACCTCATTGAATTGCGCCGTAACGGAGCCGCTTGTAGCCTAAAATATAAATACTTCTGAAGCCGTAAATGTGAAAAACTCAGGGAAATGAATGAAAATTAAATATATATATATCATAGTGTTGGAGTGATACAGCATCTGCCTGTAAACGTGTTTATGGGTTCGATTTCCACTTAAGGGAATGAATCATTTTTGATTCTGGAAAGACAGTGTAACGTTCATTCTGCCAATCAACACGTAATTTATTTGATTTGAGCGTACACGCTGTCCAACCCTTCTTTAATTTCATACTGAAGGCTTGCGTTTGACCGCCATCAAGCCTGACACCGTGCAAGTGTTGGCGCGATCTATGATGCACGCTCGCCTTTCAAATACCTATTCACTCTGATTTTAAAGATCCCCACATTATCTATGAAAGGGGAAAAAACGTCGATTGTTATAGGCTGGATAAAATGTGAAATTATAATTTAAAAAAAAAGTAAGCTTATTGAAGTCAAGAGAAGCCCATAATATCATAAATTTACCTTGGAAGCATTGACAACGGCGGCAGTTGTTGTTTTCACTAGCTGACGTAATATGTGTCCCATGTTTTTTTTTCTTTAAATTTTATTCCTTAATTTTTATTATATTATTTTAAAAATTCCCTGTAAATAAATAAAAAATGGACGTCGTTCAGATTACATAAATATATATTTGATTTAGTTTCTCTCCTTGAATACTTAAAACGTACTCATTCATCGTCATTGGTGGAGTGCATTGGTGCTAAGGCTAGTCGTGGCGCAGGCGCTCTGTAGTCATGGTTGTGGGGCGATCTTCACTAGAGGAAATTAATTATTTATTTAAATTTATATTTCCATCTCATCGCTCTGGTGTCTTGGCAAAGCGCGGCATTGAGGTCCCCCATTCAACATGATGCCTCCAGAATTCGGCGGAAAGTGGGGATCAGAATGTTTTAATTCTGGGTTTTCCTTTTGTATTTTTTTTATATTCCTATTTAATTTATGGACGTCGTCATCGACTTGCATCCTGAGCAATTCCAGAAAACAATTTCTGGAAAGCTTCTGGAATGCTTATCACTCTATGACGTGCGTAATTTAAAAAACATCTGCTAAGGGAAATACTAAATCAATTTTTTTTTGGGCATAAGCGCATATTTGTATCTTACGAAACGACAGAACGGACGAACTGAGATCCACAGATTTCCACTGACTGAGATCTGATCTCTGAATAATCATCGATTTTATCGAATTTGAAATTCCTTGATTGAAATAAAAAATATTTAATTGAACACGTGTTTCACGGCTTATTATAATTTACCCCCTAAACTGAAAAAAAAATCCAGTTTAATAAAAATAAACGTATTTAATAAATTTTCGTATGATTCTATCGGGCGAGGCCGCCTGAGTCTCCTAGTATGAAACTGAAAACATTTTTATTAAAAGAAATTTCGATGAGAAATCATCCAATTTAAAAAGTATGTACATAGATTTATTGGATCAGGCTTGCATTTTTATAAATCTTGGCATCCCATTGAATTCCGGATGCAATACATAGCAGTTCTAAGAACAGACAAATTAAAATCGATTTATCGCAAACTCGATTTCTTTTCAAATACAATTTGAAAGATTTTTTTTTTTAATTTGAAATATTTTTTACGGTGACGTTTACTGAATGACTAATAACAAACTCCGTGTATTGTAATTACACTTATTTGTACGTTCATTTTAAGAGTTCTCTCTGTATAAAACATTTTGGACGCCATGTGTACAATTAAAAAAAATATTGTGAGATTTTGAAATATTAATAACGTATTTTCTTTATTAAAGTAAGAAAGTAATAATTATTCATTATGATTTATATATTTATTCATTTTACTTAATGAATAGACTAATTATAATTTGAAATTTAAATTAATGTATATATCCAAAAAGGATACATTATGTAAATGAAAAAAACTAAACTATAATGTGAGAAAATATTTTTTTTCTATACTTTATGTTATAGGAAATTATAATATATAGGCAAAACACAAAGTTTCAAAGGTTCAGCACTATTCAAGTACCAACTAAAGGTTTTTTTTTAAATGATATTTATATTTTTAATCAAATATTTATATTATTAATTGTTATTAGTAAAACAAGTTAATACATATTATTAATGCAAATAGCTCTTTAAGTTTTTTAATATTCTTATTTTACTCAATATATTATCAATACTCAATATATTAATTAAGTTAATTAACTATTATTTTTTATTCGAGGCCATCGTGGCGCAGGGTCAAAAGGGTGTGATTATTACGCGACGGTTGTTGATTTGATCCCTACTCGAGGATGAATTATTATTTATTAATAATTTAATTCTTTCGCTCTTGCACCAAAGCAAAATCCCGGCGTTGAGTCCCGCCACTTAAAACCACAATACCTCGAAAAATTCTGCGAAAAGTGGGGAACAGAGTGTCTTAGCACTAGGTTCTCACTGCTTACTCTGCTGTGCGTGGGATACGGCGTGAAGATAATTTGCTTAGATCTATTTATTAATTATTTATTTTAAAAATATTAATTATACAATTTATATTTATATATAATTTTTATATAACAGCGTACTTACGTAAAGATGATGAAATGCTCCCTTTAATTATATTATATCTTGTATCTTGTTAACAATTGGTAAAAAAAATAAAATTTAAAATAATTAGTGAAGGAAGAGATAACTAACGTCCGTACTCGACGTAACAATCGCCTTAACTTCATAGAACGTAGAAAAATAGATACTTATAAACATAAGACATTGAAGAAATGTGCATAATTCATGGGAATTATGTAAAAATGATTTCAAATAACAATTTGTGGCGATCAAAAGAAAATCTAGTAACAAAATATGGGGAAATCCATGGGTGTAGGAAGGGATGAGCCGGGTGAGCCGTGCTGACTCCAGAATAGTCTGAAACCTCCACATATGTGGTTAAATCCTAAAAAATAATAGCCTCGAATAGCAAAAAACGCGTATTTCGATACTACAAAAGGAATCAAAATGAATAGAAGGCTTCTGGTTAATCTAGAATTATAAAATTTGGAAGCTAGCATCAACCAATATTACTAGTTCATGAAAATATCTGAAAATTAAATATTTATGGTAAATCATAAGAAATAATAGAGGGGCAAAATTTGATATTAAAGCCACTAATTCAAGTGACTTTATTTTTTTTAAACAATTGCATCTGTTGATAAATTACCGAGGTTAAAATCGGCCTCGCATCCTTGGTCTCTGTGAAGACCATGTAATTGCAAGGATTATTAATTCAGCCATCACGCCATTCATGTATTGATTTTCCTGCATTGTATTTAAATTGCTGCGTAATAGAATACTTCTCTCTGATCACGCGAGTCCGACTCACACTTAATTACTTGATTGACTTGATTTTTTTTATCGTGTTAACGGAAATCGATAATCATGATGACCAGTTTTACTAAATGCAGGGCACTTTCTGACAACATCAGAAAAATTTTATACCTAGAACATCTGATGTGAATGCAGCCAATTTCTATAAATATAGCGCTACCTAGTATTAAAAATCTTGACTCTAAAGAGTTTACGTGATATTATTAAAAGAAACCGGACAAGCGCGAGTCCGGCTCGCCCACCAAGGGTTCCATAAAGAAATTTTAGGTCTCGAGCTTTTTTTACACTTCAAGTTAGGTTTTTTTTATTGTAGATAGGCAAACATTTGTCCGCTATCTCATCTGGTGGTAAGTGACGACGCGAAGGGCCAAGTTATACACTTGACGGGGAACAGTTTAGCCGCTCTTCAGCTGTTCGCATTAAGAAAGTGGAGGCGAAGCGCTTCGTACGAAAAGGTGGTATATTGACGTTATATGGGTGAAAACCCTGCCTACGTCTAGTGCCGTGCAGATGGAAAGGAGAAGAGGGTATTAAGTAATGCAGCGCTGCTGCACAATCTCCAAAATGCATCCTATACTTAACGTCACATCAGTTCAAATTAATAGATGTGACATTGCATTGTACCGATTTGACTTTGTCTCTGGGAGGATACTAAATAATTTATTTAATTTTGGTTAATAGTTTTATATGATTTCATTTTTCCTGAGATCTAGCCACCTAAGAATGATGTTGATGACGATGACAATAATGATAACAATGACAATGGTGACGGTGATAAATATGATGATGAAAATGAATATAAATCATATTGCTTATTTAAGTAAACATTATCATTTAATTATAATTATTAAAAATGTAATCGTGTTATTATTTATATTTTTATGAACCAAGTGTTTTACTCTTCCAATAAAAAATCTTGAACTTTCTGGTTAAAATCGTCAGGGTATTCCATATGGATATCGTGTTTGCCCTGTGGATATAAGGAATACCTGAAATAATAAAAATGCAAAATATTATATTATTATTATATTATTATAATAGTTCCGTAATTTTTTTTTTCTTTTAACAGCAACAATTTACATAGGTGTTAAAAGTAGCTATTCTATCCTTATTCATTTTGGCATGAGACAAAATGTAAATAAATAAATAGTGTTTATCAAACTTTTGTGTAACTTCTTAGTTTCTATTTAATGAGGTTCAAGTTTACTCATGATTCAAAATATAAAAAAAAAGAATATAACAAAACCAAGTTTTATTAAGTATAAAACAACTTTACACTTAATAAAACTAGAAACTCACACTCACAACAGTAATATTTTATAAACAGGTTGACCGACAGTAAAATTGGCGGATATAGTCTGATCGATGACAAAAAATCATTTTAATATAAAATGTCCGCTCAAGTTTGAGAACAAGTTGGCTTTTGGGTGTCTTAATGGTAACAGATTGCCCCTTGCATACCCCACTATGTGCGGGATATCGCATGAAGCTAAAAAAATTTCCTTAATCGAGTAGACTAAGTATGGCGCCGATAACCGCCACTCAACACGCAAAGTAAAAAAAAGATTCAAATATGATACTCACTTAGAATACTTGATATGGTGACATAAAAATGGGAAATGTCCTGGATGGACAAGCTTATCCTTCTGTCCATACAATATATATGTAGGACATACTATATTTTTCAAGTGATCGCTGCACATGTCGGGCTCCTTCTCCAAGATATTAAACACATTGTCCACATATTCATTGAATAGATGTCTGAATTTGTCCTCGCCGTATGTTTCTATCATTTTTTGTTTAATTCGCTCGTTCCATAGAGAAATATCCCTTATTTCTATAAAAACAGACTTATTAACTACATTTATCGTGATATAAAAAGTAATTATTTATTAATTTACATTATGAAACTCTTTATGATTAGTTGTTAAAGTATACTGGTACTGCTTGTTTACCGAAAATAAGTAACCTTAGCGAATTCTGAAACTACCTCCAGTGAGAGAGAGAAATGAGTTATCGGATGAGACAAAGTCAGTTTGTCCTGAAGTTAATATAGAGTAATAAATCCATAGTAGGTTCAATCATTTTAATGATAGGCACATAGCCTGTTTTTAATAAAGTAATAACATAACGTAACCCAGTATGGACACTCCTCAAGAATCCATCACAGTATTTGAGGATATCCTAACCGTAAGACACGAAAGCAAATATTTGTAAAGTCTAATAGTAGTATTTTTTCATAACTATATTAATTTGTATATTTTTATGAGTATATTATTGGTCGAGGCATGTAGTGATTATTATAGATTACAGGTTTTTTTTAAATATACATTGAGAGCCAGTTGTGATTGAGTAATAAACGCGTACATCAGTTTGGCATTTTATATTACATATTATTTAGTAAAACTACTATTATTTTGTTTACTCTTACATTCGTAACAATACATACTTCTATAATTGTCAATGTCATCTTGGCGTAGAAAGGAATGTGTTCCCCAAATTACTATTTTTTTGACTTTGTCCGGATGTTGAGCTGCGAGAAGCATACTGGACACGCCGCCTCCACTCCACCCCATTACAGAATATTTAGATATGTCTAAATACTGGAAAGAAATAATAAAAAGACTTTTTTAAAACTACATTACATATTTTATTTTAATATTTATTCATTATAGCCTTTATTCATTGACAGACTAACATAGGTTTAAATATAATTAGATATGATCCACTATTAGGATTACAATATAATTTACTTATCCTCTATAATATATCATATCCTATAATAATATAACTATCTAATATTTTCCATTTTCTCAGGTTGTCATAGTTGACATAGGCCTTTACCTACTCCCTCGAATTATCGCTTGCATTGACTAGAGCATCCAATATTTGGATAGTTTGTTATAATAACAATTTGTCATAAACAAATAAATAATTAAAACTTCACCTTCATAAGGTCATAGGCAGTGTCTGCATCAATTTGGAAACCTTCCTTAGTCAGTATCCTTTCTGGAGGGACACTTTTTCCATATCCTTGTGGGTCGAATATTACAAGGGTAAATTTTTCTCTATCAAATCCATTTATTTGACACTGATAGTGCGACCTGATAGTACCCAAGGCGCCTGGTATCATCACCACGTTGTGGGAACCGTGACCAACCTTCGTGTAGTTTATATTGAATTTTCCTATTTTAATTTGTTGTTCCTGAAAATAATGATGTGCTATTTATTATAACAATTGTGTTTGTACATACTATGAAAAATCTTTTATTTTTTTAATTTAGGCAGGATTTCCTTATATTTTATGTCATTTATACATAAAGGGCTCAAGCGTGTTATTGTAAACGTGAAAAACACAAGCCTGATGTTAAGTTTTTAACCGTGTGATCCCTGCTTAGAATCATAATAGATCCAGGGGATCACCCTGGTACTGTCGGTGTCGTAAGAGGCGACTAAAGTACGTGTGGTAGAGTCACGTCGCCAGTAATGGCAACACGCATGGGCAGAGTCGACCGGATTAATACCACCCCTGGCATTTAAAACTGGCGTGAAGTAGTTGGCTTTTGCCACTACGTTTCACATTAGGTAATTCCGGGCCCCGGCGCTCAACCCCACCTAAAACACACCTGTGGCTCCTCTGGTGTTGCATGTGGTCATGGGCGGCGGTGATCGCACCACAGGTGACCCGAACGCTCGGTTGCCGTTATATGCTGGATAAAACGTGAAACTATAATCCAAAAAAAAGTAAGCTTATTGAAGTCAAGAGAAGTCCATAATATATTATTATAAACTTACCTTGGAAGCATTGACAACTGCGGCTGTTGCTGTTTTCACTAGCTGACGTAATATATGTCCCATTATTGTTTTCTTTAAATGTTATTACTTATTTTTGATTATATTTTTTCAAAATTACCTATAAATAGAATTTTAGAAAATTGACTTAAATACAATTAAAAAAGGACCTTGTTCTAATTACGTCAATATATATTTGATTTCGTTTTTCTCCTTTAAATACTTAGCGGGGTAGTAAGAATGCGAAAAACGAAAGACTTTAAAGATCTTCTTTTCAACCGTATATGCTTCATTCCAAGTGATCAAAAACTTAAAATTGACGCCACTACCAGGTTAACCTATAAAGAAATGGCACGACCCATAAAATAACAAAAAAAACGGCCCAAGGTAAGGAACTGAAGTGTATTTGGAACGGTGTCTTAACACTAGATTCCCAGGTTTCCTCTGCCTACTCTGCTCTATGCTGCATACAACTTCAACTTCAAAGCGTGCATCTGATTTGTTTTCATGTAAAGTAACTTGCTATATTATTTTCATCGTTTTATTACTAGTAATTTACTAAATATACTAATATACAGCCGTTTCAGTTTTGTTTCTACTATTAAATACTATATTTTTAATATAGAATTGTAATTACTGACCATGCAATCTACTGTACTATCAAACAATTAAATGTTAAATGTATACAAAAGAAAATACACCTAGTTCTGTTGTTACACAGTAGGTTGGTTCCAGAAAAACCGTGTAAAAAAAAAACATTGATCGTTTGCAAAAATAGGTGATTGGTGCCTAATCTCTAAAACCTATTAAAATTAGTGAAAAACGAGGATTTTTTAAAAACAAGTATCCATGTTTATTTAATTAAATCACATATACAATGTTTATTTTTACAAGCGTAGTTATCAAACATAAAAAATATATGCACTCTAATCTTAAAAAAATATGAATTAAATGTATGACAAGTTCAGGAACTACAAGTAATTATGTTATACAGCTATTTCGTTTACGAAAAGAATAGGTTATTCAATTTTTAAGGTAAAAAAATTAAAAAATATAAATAACTGAATAAATATAAAATAATTTTTGGCTTACCTTTTATCTATTATGCGTTAAATTTAATGTAACGTTGGAAAAACAAATTTGCCAATAAAAAATTTCTTTACCAAACACGTCTGATTGCATTGAGAATTCACAAAATATTATTGGAAGCGGGTATATACAAAAATAGATAGACGCGTTTTTAAAAAGCTCGTTAATTATTTTATATAATAATTCTTAAAAGTGCATATATGTGTTAAAATTTTAAATATCTGTGCTTAAGTCGATTGTTACTACACTCACACACTTGTTTTCTGTACCAATATCACAATGAATACGCCGGTGGATCAACTTTTAAAAGACATGGAAGAGCTCTCCTCTGTATTCACATCCAGAATGACTGAATTTGAGAAGAATTTATCACAATCTGCTTCTACGGCCTCCAACCTCACAATAAAAACCTTGACTGCCGAGTTTAATACCTTCAAGTCCTTTGTGTGGAAAACCCTTGGTCTTTTAAAGTCGCAAATGGAACTTGTAGTGGTTGGTTTGGATCGTTTAGAGGCGCAGTCTAGAAGAAAAGTTCTACTGTTCCACGGTCTAGAAGAGAATACTAATGAGGATGTTATGAAGAATATGCTCCAAGTATTATCCAACCACTTTCGAGATGTCAAATGTCACGTCCACTACAATGGAGTCGTGCCACAGGTTAGGTGTTAAAAAGACTCTGACCGGCCCATACTTCTTAGATTCAACAGCTGCCAGCTTCGTCCTAGCGTATGGAAGTCGAAAACTAAGTGAAAAGGCTCAAAGATAACTGTGACATAGTTTTTAACTAAATCTCGACAGGAGAAATCTCTTCTCTGCGTGAACTCAAACAATTAATAGAAAAAGGCTCTGTAATGAAGCCCACCTCTAGCAAATAGTCTGGAATCTTTGTTTATATCTTTTTAATTTGGCCGGTTAATAGTATATTCAATGTTTTAATCTTTTTTTTATTTTATTATGCCATATGTAGCTTTGTTTATTTTTTTTTTCTTGTTAACATCTATTCTCTCATCTTTTAATTTATTTCATTTTTCGTTTTTTTCTTTGTTTCGTTTTTTCTTTGTTTTTATAACTGGTAAGTTTTAACTAGTTTTTTTTTTTATATTTTAAATTTTGTGTAAAAATGTATTTTATTCAACTTGTGCAGGTGTAACTTTATTGTAAATATTTTTTTAAAATTTTTTTTAAATCTTTATATATTTTTATATATCAAATATTATTTTTATAGGTTTATTTTATTTATATATATATATATTTTTATAATAGAGTATTTTTTTAACTTATTATTAAAAAATATTCTATTATAACTAAAATCCAATTAAGTAGTTAAATCCAAGAACATACGTGCTTTGTGGAGTTGATGTTTTTTTATGTATGGAGTACAAAACTAATTATATTTTTTTGATTTACTAAATCGTAATAAAAAACATTATAATTTATATATTTATTCATTAAACTTCATGAATATAGTAATTATAATTTGAAATTTAAATTAATGTACATACCCAAAAAGGATGAGTTATGTACATTAAAAAAAAAACTAAATTATAATGTGAGAAAATATTTTAATTTTCTATACGTTATATTCAAGTGCCAGGTTAAGATTCCTTTTTTTTTGAAATGCTTAAAGCAAATAATTATATTTTTAATCACTTATAATAAATTAATTGTAATTAGTAAAACAAGTAAACAAATATTATTAATGCAAACAGGTCTTCAAATTTTTATATTCTTATGTAACTATTATTCATTATTAGAGGCCGTCGTGGCGCAGGCCTACTCTAGGGAATGTATCATTATTTATTAATATTTTGATTTTTTCGCTCTTGCACCAAAAGTAAAATCCTGGTATTGAGCCCCTTCACTCAACACCACAATACCTCGAAAAATTTATCTTAACACTAGGTCCTTACTGCTCTGCTGTGCGCGGGATACGATTAGCTTGGATTTATTTATTAATTATTTAATTAAAAAATATTAATTATACAATTTCTATTTATATATAATTTTTAAATAACAGCGTACTTACGTAAAGATTATGATATGCTCCCTTTAATTATATTATATCTTGTATCTTATTGTATAATGTTAACAAAATTGGGAAAAAAAAATTAAATTTAAAATAATTAGTGAAGGAAGAGATAACTAACGTCCGTACTCGACGTAACAATCACCTTAACTTCATAGAACGTAGAAAAATAGATACTTATAAACATAAGACATTGAAGAAATGTACGTACCATACATACCAAATATGTAAATATTATTTCGCATAACAATTTGTGGCGATCGAAAGAAAATCTAGTGACAAAATTTAAGGAAAAGCATGGGTGTAGGAAGGGACGAGCCGGGTGAGCCGTGCTGACTCCAGATAGTCTGATGTGGGCGTCACGACTGATGACTTATTTTGAGGTGGGCGTGATTCAACAAAGAAGTAAGGTATCCGAAACTTCCGAAATTATGAAGATATAGTCTGTGTTTTAAAACTTTTAATCTTTGAAATTTAGTTAAGGCTTCAAATCTTATCAGAAGATATAGAGATAGTAGCGCCAAATCTCTGCATACGTCTTTCACCCAATCATCAATTTATCAATTATATAGAAACTTCCTCCAGCATTCTCGTTACTGTGTTTTAAAAAAAAGTTATCCAAAATGTTGCTGTGTCTCTTTTTGGACTATATGCGTACGTATTGCCTGAGCACATTCTTCTTCATTCTTCTTATGTTATTTTCGATAACACCTATCATTCTGTACTCTTCAAAGCAAATTTTGTCAAGTAAACTGATTCCGCATATCCTTTATCAAGATAGCACTTTCACAGCACTTGCTTCTATTGCATATTCAGCTTCACGCTGTATCCCACACACAGCAGGGTAGGCAGAGGTAACCTCGGTATTAAGACACTCTGTTCCCCACTTTCTGCCGAATTCTGGAGGGATTGTTAAATGGCAGAACTCAACGCCGCGCCTTGCCTCGATACCAGAGCAAAGAAAAATGGAAATATAAACGTATAGAAATATTTCACTTCCTCGAGTGGGATTCGAACCCAGAACCGTCGCGTTTATAGGCAGCACCTCTGTGCCACTGCGCAACGTATCCAATATATTTAATTAGGTGAAATATAATTAAAATTTTGAAATAATCATAGCTAAAAAAGGCTATACGTAGCGTCGTTTACTTCTACGTCGTATACAGATTTGTTTGAATTACTTTTCACCTGTAAGAGGTTGCGACTGTACAGCATGGCGTGATACTGATAAAGATCCATTTGCCGATAAAACGCGAAGGAGAAAATCATTCTCAAAAGATTTGAGCCATGCCTAATTAAGAGAGAAATGAAATTCTAAATGCGCTAACTAGCGCGCCAAAATATACGACATTGACACTGGACACGGACCGAATATCTTACATATATTCTGAATTATACAAACAAACAAACAATTATTATTACACATTTATATCAACATAGCTGGTATGGAAATCACAATAATGTAAACTGAGATATTAAAAAACTTTACACTCTCTCAGATGCGCAATTAATATCTGTACTTATAATGAAATCGTAACTGATCGGTGTCTGTACATGGATAATGAATGAGAAAAACTGTTACTGAGAACATTTATCTGATGATTTAATAGAAATTTTGTCTGTTTGTCTGTGCCGAACCGAAAGGTTTAACGATTTAAATGAAGATACAATCTATAATACAATCGGATCATAATTAAAAAAGTATATAAATTTTATTTATATTATTATATTATATTTAATTGTTATTCGAATAAATTGCTACTGGCTATATTTGATATTGCTTGTTTTGATATCCTCTGGTGTTGCACGGAGTCGTCACTTACCATCAGGTGACCTGTACGCTCGTTTGCCTATATTCAGACGAAACCGCGGACAGATTGCTAGTATGCAATATAATATCAATAATTTTAAAATCGTCTCTTCTAAACCTTTTATATTACCAGTAGTTACAGTGATAGATTGACACGTCGAGTCGTCAGATGTCGTTCGTTAATTATAGAGAAAAATATTAAATTTTAAATGTACATTTAACTTTTTATAGTATTTTATTCACATTCATATGTTAAAAAAAAATTCACATATCGTTTTTCGTCGTTATGTAAGTACAAAGTAATAATTTATATTAAAACATGTTAATTTTAGGGTTATGTTTCACCATTTAAACAAGGAACTCTTATAGGAGCACTTTGTTGTCCGTCTGTCTGTCTGTCTGCCAAGAGCTTTAATCTGAGGAACGCTTGCAGATATCGAGTTGAAATTCAAACCAAATACCTAGACGGACGGCCCTATGATTAACTGAAATGAAATTTAGCGCATATTTCGACACTTTAAAGGAAAACAAAATTAACGGGGTGTTTCTGGGTTATCTAAAATTATGAAATGAGGAATTTGGCAGCTGGCATCAACAGGTAGTAGTACTAGACCAGGGAAAAAATCTGTTGAAAAAATGAATAGTACATTTGTGGTTAAATTCTTAAGTATTTTGACATTAATCAAAATCAAAATTAATAGGGTATTTCCGGTTTAACCTACGTTACTAAAAACGGCTGCATAACATAATCTTGCCAATTTTCCTTCGGGATGCTGAGGTTTCATATCAGATGTTTTAGGTATTAAATTTTGAAGGAAATTGATAATCCTTGCTATCACATGGTCTTCACAGAGACCAAGGATACGAGGCCGATTTTAACCTCAAGCCCCCGTGAACATGTTAAACTAATGCCTATTTTTCGTAATTTATTAACAGATGCAATTGAGTTTCAAAAAATTAACTAAGAACACTTTATAATGGCACACACTTTACGTCAGATAGTGAAAACAGCGACAGTCGTTCCTGCGTTAAAGGTAAACGAAATATTATCATTTCGTGTGTCGTTGGATAAAGATAATAAACAATAATTATAAAAAAACAAAATACCTGACTCAATACTGGATAACACTCAAAAAAAGCCCAATCATCAGTCGGACCTCATTAAATCAAAGCTCTTTGTAAATATATAGGTAATTGTTAAACAGACAACAATATCGCGCCGCGGCTCGAATTTTTTTAAATAATTGTAAAAAAAATATTTTTCTCATTTCTTTGCTCTGGTAGTAGAAGCAAACCGTGATGTTTATTTTCACCACTCAACTCGCAATGTCTCCAGAATTCGGCTAAAAGTTGTGAACGGAATGTACTAGGTTCCCTCTGCCTACCCTGCTGAGTGCGGGATATAGCGTGAAGCTGATTTAATTTCATTCTTTTATTTTCATTTATGATTTTAGGAACAACAAGTAAAAATAGGAAAATTCAATATAAATTACACGAAAGTTGGTCACGGTCCCCACAATGTGGTGATGATACCAGGCGCCATGGGTACTATCAGGTCGCACTATCATAATCAAATAAATGGATTTGATAAAGAAAAATTTACCCTTGTAATATTCGACCCACAAGGGTTTGGAAAAAGCGTTCCCCCAGAGAGGATAATGACCAAAGACATCTACCAGAGGGATGCGAATACCGCTTATGAGCTTATGGAAGTACGTATCAACTTCTTTTTTACATTCACGCTGTATTCCACATTATATATATTTTTTCATCATCAATGACAATTATGCGAGTATATATGTTTCTTTGTTTTTAGTATTTAAACATATCTAAGTATTCGGCTTTGGGGTGGAGTGCCGGTGGAGGGGCCAGCATGCTTCTGGCGGGTCAACATCCGGATAAAGTGAAAAAAATAGTGGTTTGGTCCACTAGCTCCTTTTTGCACAAAGACGACATTGCAAGTTATAGACGTGCGTCTTTTTAAAATTAAAATATATATTTAATGGTTTAACTTTAGTGTAATTATTGCGTTTAGCTGGTTTCCAGTGTTCCCTACCTACAAAGCCGCCCGGTGTGGCACAGGCATATAAGCGTGCAACAATAATCGCGTCAGGTTGTCGGTTCGATTTTCACTCTTGGGGTTAAAAGGAAGTCAAATAATTCATATTTTAATTTCTTCGCTCTGATGTCGAATCTAAGGGCGGCGTTGAGTTCCGTAAGTCTAGACATGCCAAATGCCTCCAGAATTCATTTAAAGAATTACTTAATGACCGAAGTAACACTAATTAATCTAACTAACCTAACAGCATTACCGTATACTTAATTATTTGTATTTATATGAGAAGTTAAATAGAACCCCTCGTGGGATACGGCACTGTTACTCTTTACTACGGGCTATTTTATGACCCATTTAAGAGGACAGTACCATAATCAACTATTGTATTCATATATGTGTTTAAATAAAGATATAAAGATAAAGATATATAAATAAATGGCATCTTAATTATATGATTAAGCTGTAGTACGCTGTGTACGCAATCATTATGTTTTACGACTCTTCTGGTAATATTTTCAGGGAAAATATATACATAGTCATAAAGTTAGTAAAGTATACCTGTACATATGTATAGATATACTTATTTATTACAAAAAATTTCAAATACTTATATAAGTATTATCTTCCTTAAACTAAATTATAACCCGTATCCGAGTGAGTGAATACAAAACTAAGAAATAGAATTTTTGTTGCAATTGCAATTATAGTTCTCAACACCTTACCATTCCATAAATGAAATTAATAAATAAGTATATCACATTCAAGTAGCTATTTTTTTTTAGCTTTACGTCGTATTTCACATACCAGAGTAGGCAGAGGGTTCCTGGGAACCTAATGTTAAGAGACTATTCCTCATTCAGACACTCCTGTTCCTCACTTTTCGCCGGATTCTTAACGCAATGCGTGTTGAGTGGCAGAACGCCGCTCTTTCCCTGGTTATTAGACCGATGTAATTAAAATAATAAATACTTTAGTCCGAATGTGAAATGACCTTTGTGTGTTTTTGTCAAATTTCATGTCACATGTCACATTTGTCAAATTTCAGTTTCAATTTTTTTTTTTTTTAGAAATAAAAGATATTTCTACGTGGGGCGTTCCACTTAAACAAGTTATGATCGAAACGTACGGAGAGGAAGGATTCAAACGTTTTTGGACAAAATATGTAGAGAATATGATGGATATAATCGAGATGGACCCTGATATATGCGGCAATGAATTAAAAAATATTAAATGCCCTACATATATATTGTGTGGGCAGAAGGATAAACTTGTCCATCCGGTACATTTTCCACTTTTATGTCACCATATCAAGAACTCTAAGTAAGTATTATTTTTAAATTGAATTAAAAAATAGGCAATTTTTCCATATACTCGATTAACTGGTTCCTTCCTTTCGGTTCTTTCATCATAATTTCATCTTGTATTTTTATGATTTCAGATATTTCTTGTACTCAGAAGGCAAGCACGACATCCATATGGCATACCCTGACGATTTCAACCAGAGAGTTCAACAATTTTTATTGGAAGACTAAATTTTGATGGGTGGCTAAATAAAACTTCAAAGAAATGAAGGCGTCCAAGAAAAAATAACTCATTCTGACGCTGGAAACTTAGAGGACACATAATGTATTTAACATTACAACACGACATATTATATGGATTTATGGATATTGATTTCTGCAGGTGTTGGTAACGCCCATAATGGCCCTACTGAGGCACAATAGAGATTTAAATATTTCCTAATATAAACATATACGTTAGTTTTAAATATAAAATTTTATCATATTAATTATTTCACATGTTCAAGTTGTTTTATTTACATCAGCCTGTATTTGTCCACAACTGGATATCCAACGGCACGCATGCCATTGAGATCAATTTTTATTAGAAACCGAATTTTTCGGTTTCGATCAGCTTTGACCAAAAATTCCAGTTTTGCCCATAGTTTCGGTTTCGGCCAAGAAAAATGTAACACTTGTCAGACGTCGCTCTGTTAATTTTTGTGCTTCATGAATAAAATAATACCCCGATGTCGAATAACCAAAATACATTAATTATATATATATATATATATTTACTTTATATCAGGCCCACATTTAATACCTATTTTTAAGGCCCATATTTAAGACCTACTCTAAATAACCATATACCAATGACACTAATAAAAAACTAAACATTTACTACAAGAATGCTTACTAATTATTTTATCTATCAATGCATAATGTGATTTTTATAACAGATCAATTACTTCCAATTTTTAAAACCGCAACCGCATCAATCTGTTAGGTGTCAATATGTATTATTAAGGGTTGGAAACAAAAAGTCAACAGAATTCCCATAGTTTATTTTTCATTTACTTCAAAGCATGTTTCATTTTAGAATAAAACAATTTACATTCAACACATAATTACATAATTTAAGGTGAAGTGACTTGTTTATAACATACTGTACAACTGAAGTCCAAGGACCACATATAAGCTCATAGCTGCTATGTCACACAAAACTTTGTTCACAGATACAAATTGTTATTTGCGACTATAATATATAATATAATAAATCGGACTCGGTTAGTTAAAACAAATATATCGTCGGCATCAGTACAGTACCTTTTAACCACTAATTAAATTTTAAAAACCTGATAGACTTGTACATCGAAGAACGCCGGCAGAAAAAGCACGACTCTTTGTCACGTTCGCAGAGCCGAGCGTGCAAGCGAGAGCGAGCAAACGATAGAGAGGCACGATAGGCTATGGGCCGTTCGGCTTGTGACGCATATATTTATTAATCTGTATAGTTTAAGTTAAAAATATATTGTAATTAACGAGTGCAAGTAAATGTTAATTTGAAATTGATGATAATTCAGTTATAATAATGATCGAGTGATAATAAAAATATACAATTTGTCATCAGTGTTTTCTTACAACGTTATCACGTAAAATTATCGTCCGTAAACAGACTTTAGAGACAACCAGGTTTTTCGTGAAAATTATTACTTGAAGTATCCCTCTATCTAGAGTTGCCATGATAAATTAGCTTCGTGTTTTTGTTGTTCTGTTTTATTGAGCCAGCAAGCATGATGGATCAATAAATCAGAACTATCTCAGTATGTTTTTAAAGTATACTTACCCTGCACTGACGCCGACAATACGTATAAAATAAACTAAGATTTCTTCAATAATATAAATCCAATCTAAGAAACTTTCGCACTTCCGCTGTTACAGGGCCGCCAACATCTAATGTCAAAAATATACTTTACAAAAATATTCCACCCACACATTAAATTACTGGAGATCGTTTTTTTCTAAATAATGGCCTTGCACAACCGGAAGTGGATGTTAATTTGACATTCAAATTATCCAACGTAGAAAAAACGCTTCAACAAAGACAAGTGTTTTATTTATTTATATTTTTGTTAATAAATATTTATTGCACTCGCTACATTATATGAGTTATCTATCAGCTATATGTATAAAAATGAATCACCGAAATGTATGTATGTACGCCTATTAATTCTGAACGACTGCACCAAATTGAATGATTGTTTTTGATTTGTGTTATTATCAGATTACAAGGTTTTTTATAAAATTATATGGTTTTAATAAAAATAAAATGTTTTTTGTCCATCAGGAAGTGGGGATTGGAACGTATTTGGGCAGAGTTGAAATCGCATAACGACACAGGCGAAACCACAGGCAAAAGATGGTACGCAATAGAAAAAAATCAGTTCCACATTTTAGTAACATATGAAGTCCCTAAATGTCATTGTAAACACGTTTACATTGAATAAGGCACTGTAGACTTTGGAAGCACTCCCTTACAACCTTTTCCTTTCGCCGATTAACTCCCATGTTATTTAGATTTACATAAACAAACACACATTAAGCGACCTACCACGATAAATACAATATGAAAATATAGTGACATATCACTATCGCAAATCCTATCTCATAAATAATTTCTCTAGTTACAAAAATAGTACACAGTGTATATAAAAACGGCATCCCATTGGGCTCAGCACCATGTTTGCACTGCTTACACTAATATGATACATTTAACTTAAAAAAATACATAACGATACAAAATTACAACATTATCACCGGGATTATTCACAGTTCACTACTATTATTTTCTTTGAGAGAGTCAGGGCACTCAAAACTGAACGCAAGTGTCCAATCACTCACACATACACCGGGCCCTGGTTGTCGTTGTCGTCTAAATTTATTTTGTTCGTGTAGCCATCGTCGAAGAATCTTCTGAAGGTAAATTCGAAGAATCCATGGAAAGTTTTCCCATTGTCCAACAATTCACTATCAGATTTGTTTGAGTCGGAGCTACCGGAGTTACGTAACTTGTCTGGATCTATGGGATCAAAGTTTGATGTGTCTGTAGGATAGTCTATCCTTGGTATGTATGGGGCTATTTGCCTTCTCAAGCCCTTTTCGAAGTCGATGCTTTTGAGGAATGGGTGGTTTTTAACTTCGTTGGCGTCCTTCCCGAGTCTTATTTCTTGTCCAGAGCAAAGTTGCAGTATGAGATCTTTGCTCTCGCGTGAAAGATTCGCTGCATCGGGTATGGAGAGTGTATTCTCCCAGTTAATTACCTGTAATTGAGAAGTGTACATCTTATGTATAATTATAAGCTTAATCCTTGTAGAATCTAATTCTATAGTTTCTAGTCTCTGGTACTCTGGATTTGTAATTTTTTTGTCATGACACTGTATCCCGCACATAGCAAGTTAGACAGGGAGAGCCTGAGAATCTAGTGTGTCAGGACACTCTATTTCATTAATATACTCCGTTGTCCACTCTCCGTCGAATTTTCGAGGCATTGCGTATTGAACTTAATGCCGCAATGAAACCAAAGATCGCGTTTACCGTCGGTCAATCACTGCCTCAAGTGGCCTTTCAGTAAAATATATATATTTAATTTCGGAGTTTGTTGTCGGGCTTCCGTTTTAATAAATGAAATAAATAAATCAATATATATATTTATATATGTTTGATTTAGTTTTTTAATTTTCAATTTTAATTTTCAATCATCATCAATTTCAAGAGGCCGTCGTGGCGCAGTGGCATAAGGGTGCCGCCCGTAAACGCGACGGTTGTGGGTTCGATTCCCAATCGAGGAAGTGAAATATTTCTTTACGTTTATATTTCCATTTTTCTTCGCTCTGGTGTCGAGGCAAGCGAGGCGTTGAGTTCTGCCACTCAGGCAGAAAGGCAGGCAGAAAGTGGGGAACGTAGTGTCTTAACACCGAGGTTCAAAGAAAGGTTCAAGGAAAAAAAAATCATCCATTTTGACAACACTTATTTTTAAGAAAATACGTAATTGGATTCCTTTCGCCTACAAGCCAAAAACCAAGCAAATACACGCAAAACAATACATAAACAAAAGCCTACCTTAAGTTGAGTTTCAGCTGGCGTGGCCGCCAAGAAGGGTGGTGAACCGACCAGCATTTCATACAAAATAACTCCCACAGACCACCAGTCACACAATTGTGTATATCCGGTCCTCTGCAACACTTCCGGTGCTATATAATTTGGGGTTCCCACTAGGGAATGCGCTAAACACCGCTGATGTTCCCTTTTACGCCGCCTTTCTAAAGGTTTTAGTTGGTGACACCGACATTCACCCATGGCACCCCATTCGCCGTCGACGGGATCCATTGAGTCTTGCCGCCCATGATCTGGAATTTGGAAATGTTTATTCTATTAGTAACCAGCTTGGACCTTATGATCAAAATAAAATATCCAAAATTTATGTATGACTGATTGTTGATTTGATAATGTAATTAAGCAAGTTATAAAAAACAAAAAAACTTTTTAAAAACGTAAAATGTAAAAACCTGATAAAAATAATTAAAAATATGTATTATTATTAGAAGATTATGTCAATTTCGAAAATTGATTTGAATTCTGTATTTTAATTATGTAATTATTTGACACTTTCGAATGTTATAACAATGTAGCTGATGAAAAAACAAAAATGGATTTGGCAGGTTCACACGCTAAGTTGAGGACAAAGCCAAACCACCGATATAGTGGCTTAGGTTTAAACAGTTACCATGATGTAATACAGACAAACCTATAGTCAGCCATCAGCCAGCCAGCAATATTAGTGAAGTAATGAACTACTATCAGTTAATAGAAAAAAGGACATGTTTACTCACCATTCCTCTGATAATATTTAGAGTTGTGCGTCCACCGAAAGCCCGTGCACAGACCGAAATCCGTCAACTTGATGTGGCCATCACGGTCTATGAGAATATTGTCAGGTTTTATATCCCTATGAATAAATCCCATTTTATGCACACTCTCCACCGCACACGTTAGCTCCGCTATATAAAACCTCGCCAAGTTCTCTTCGAAAATGCCCAATTTTATTAAAAGCGACATCAAATCTCCACCCGGTATGTAATCCATTACGAAGTATAAATTATCTTTGTCTTGAAAGCTATAGTACAGCTTCACGACCCATTCGTTGTCCGCCTCAGCTAAGATATCTCTTTCAGCCTTGACGTGTGCCACTTGGTTTCTCTTCAGGACATCAGCTTTTCTAAGGGTTTTCATGGCATAGAGATGACTAGTATCGATCTTTCTCACAAGCGTCACTTCCCCGAACGCACCAATACCAATAGGCTTGATTTTCGTGAACATGGACTTGTCCATCTTTGCTCGCTTCAATCTTATGTAATTGGATTCTTTTTGGGACAACATCTTTCTCATTTGATCCTGAGCCTCAACACTGAGACCAATTTTATTCATTTCTTTCTCTAACTGCATACGACGGTAGGTACGCTGCTTGTAACTTTTAAGAATATTCTCGACATGCTGCTCCATGAAGAATTTGAAAGCTTGCGGAGAATAATTTCTAACTTTACAGTCCCTTCTTTCATCTTCTTTTTCTTTACTAATGTTCTTTCTTTCAGGTATGGGTGACTGGTGTCTGATTTTCTCCGAACCGCCCTTTGGTCGCCTTTCTGATGACCCGTTTGAACTTTTATCTGAACCAGAGGGTGCATCTTTTAGTAAGCTGCAATTTTGGTTTTGACACTTTATTTCCATTTGGGACGTTTCGCCTTTGACGTCACAGTTGTTCGAGAACTTTTTATGTAACGGCGAATGGTGAGAATTGACTGTCGTAGTGTTATCACTTGGATTACCATATGGCGGTGGAGGAATGGGATGCATGCCTCTCTGTACGGCTAGCGCTTGCATGGTTATCGCGTAGCTGGGAGGTTCCGTGGTGGGAACGGTGGGCGTAGTAGCAGTGGGTATGACGGGCGGGGTCGACCCAGGGGAGGAGGGCTTAGGTGCTAGGGGGTAGCTCGGGGGCGTCTGCGCCTGCTTCTGCTGTATTGAACTTGCGTACGACGGAGGTGGCGGTTGGACTACAGAACTGGCAACGGGCGGAGGTGCGACCGGGGCTATTGCCGTTTGCAACACTGGCTTCTGGACCTGTGTGCTCTTCACCGATTGCATTATAATCGGGGGCTGGACCGCTTGCCTCGCTGTCCACGCCTGAATAGGCGTAGGGCGAGTCATGCCGGACGCTGAACCCGTGGACTGTGTCACGGTTATCGGACTGGGCGAGCCAGCCGATGTCCCACCAGAGTAAATCCCCGACGACGGACTTTTTCTATAGTCCTGGGACTGCGTGGGGCTTTGGCGGTTCTGAACGGACACAGAGTATGGAGGGGGAGGAGGGACTCCAGGAAGAGGATAGGGAGGCGGTAATTCCGCACCTCCTGCAGTTTGAAAGATACTTAACGCTTGTATTTGTTGTGAGAATTGTTGCTGAGCTTGAGGTCCATTTTGGACTATCATGGGTTGCCGGGCAGGGGGCGCGGGGGCTCCTGAAGCAACTGGGCTGGTACCCCGCGCAGGAGGCAAAGGTGGCGCAGGTGATATTCTTTTCATGTACTGTTGTACGGAAGGCGGTACAGGAGGCGTAGACGGACATCTTGGCGGCGGGGGTGGAGGTGGCTCTGAGAACCCTGACGGTGAATACTGCCTACTCAATTTCTCGTGAGGTAAAGGAGGAGCGTCAGACTGTCGGGGGCTATCCGATCTAGAACTACCCGCTCCAGAGTCGAGCGCCGGACTTCCTCTATGTAGATTAATTTCCCGTTCTAAGCTAGGTTTTCTTATAAGCTTCGTGCTCAGAACACTTAAATTACTTGATTTCAGCACACCATTGAGAGGTTCTTGCTTCTTTGAAAGATAATCAAGTGCTGCGTCAAAACGCCCACCTGTATACTTTAGGGCTTTGACAGAGTGATCCTGAAAAACAACATACATACAATTTATATTCTTATTAAAATACATATTTTATGGTCACATTTTTTTACATTTTGAATGTCTTATTCCAGATTAAAGATTGTGAAGTATCAAGGAGCGCGGTATCGCGCTCCGTCTGGCAAGTATGGCAGACGGAGCGCGATAGCGCACTCCTTATATACTTTAAAGTCGGGTTTTTCGAGTGGCGTCCCTTAATACTCAACATTAGTTTCCCATGTTCAAATATTCCATAAAAAAGGTTGTTGAGAACATATTTTGTTCCTAAAACATTAAAAATCCAGTTCTTTACTTTTACAGTACTTACATCTACATACAAAATTTTTTAAAAAGAAATCTTGGATAGATTTCTAATAAGACTTAATAGTATATTATATGCTTGCAAATGTATGAGAATAATCTATGATCTATTTATCACAAATTTACTTATGAATAGTTTTAAAACATATAGTTATGAATTGGGCAGTGAATTATATTCTTTCCATAATCCTGTAGGCACAGTAAGATGGTCACTTAAATTTTTTTTTTTTTGTTTTTGCTATCCGCGATCAGTCGCCCGACTATAAGCGGATTTGGTGGATTTAAGATATAGTTTTAAAGGTATGAAGGCCAACACCTTCAGACTCTTATATGACGTGGGCTCTCTTCAGTTTTAAATTCATTTTTATTTTAATATCAACATAAATATCTTCTTACATTTAATAAAGAAAAAGGTATAAAATGACAAGAGTGCTAAATATATTAAGCAAGCAATATTTATTAGGTTTTGTGGCACAGTACGAAGGTCTGGCTTTATAAATGGTCACAGATTTAAACCCCACACAGGAGAAAGTTTATATATAAATTATTTTTATTTCTGGAAAACAAAGAAACACAATAAATTCTACCATTGAACACAATGTCCTGAAAATTGGGCATTAATGCAATGCAAAAAAATAATCTTAACACTATAGAAACACACTTCCAGTCTAATCTACCCTTACTATATGAGAATAGGTGTAAGACAACAATAATATTTAAATAGTACTCACTTCATCATAACCCAATGCTATCAGCTGGTTTAGTGACTGAGGCAACACACTCAAGTCCTTATCCAGTCCATTTCCAGACGTTGAACTGAAGCCAGAACTGACACCTGAACTAACAGTGCTGGCAGCGGAAGAACCTGGAGGCTCCAAGCTTCCATTGTTAGCGAATGGCAGTAATGAGTTACGTATTTCGGCAAGCGCTTTCTGGTTATACCCTGATGAGCGCGTAGCCGTCTTGCCGGGCGCCGGCGGGTTCATGGCGCCCGCGCCCGTGCGCCGCACTTCTCACCCTACCCCTCCCATCACACGAGCACCCTGTACCGCACACTCACAGTTCGCATTTAATATTCAATATTTGCACTTTTATTACTATTTTGTTCGAAAATATTATTTCTTGTTATGTATGTTGTATTACTTTTCAAATGTTTACTTCAATTGACATTGTATTTCGATTTTATTTGATTGTCACTGAAAAAGAGAAAACACTATAGTATAATTAAAATAATAACTTGGAATCACTCAGTTTTTTGGTAAATAGCTTTATTATAAGTTTTAAATACGAAAATAATTAATAAATACTAAAATAAACAGAACTCCGGGATAAATAAATAATATACATTTCAACTATAAAACATTAGATAAAAGATTACTAACCAACTAAATGTAACTAAATTATATTTATTTTGAAAAGAAACGGAATTTACAGTAGCGCAAACTCTTCGTACACTCGACACGATTCAATCTGACATACAGCTAAGGAATGCCAAAATTAGAGTCAGCTTTGTTTAACATATATTAGAGAGAAAACGTATTAATGTACTATGTTGCAATATAAACTAATTACCTGATTTTTTTTATTCTTTACGAATCCAAATGTGATTCCCAAACGTCATAATCCCGTAAAATTAAAATGTATTAGAATGCTCTCACATTACCGATGACATCGTTCTTGCACACCACAATATATGATTACAGCATAAATTTTCATGCATATGCAAGACAATACTGAATAGAATATATTTTGCCCTTAATGTTAGAGTATGTTGAACGAATTATGAAAACAAAGAACTCTAAAACACAGACATGCAAGTTGGCAAACCATACAAAGCGACCATTTTGAAGAATTACCACATTCCATAGTGTGTCCGTAAAAGCTACGCCAAAGTGACATTTACGATTCAAACTTATTTTTATATATTTACGGTTTTTTTATTCACATTTATTGATTTCTAATAATTTATTTTTATCCTTAAAAATAATTTATTTTTCATTATTTGGCAGTTATTATATGTTTTACATATTGACGTTAATTTTATTTTGGTATGGTATGGTTATTTGATTATGGCGTCCCGAATCACGAGCGTATTATATTTTGCATTGTATCAGATATTGAGCGACAAGAAACAAAATATTTACAAGTCTACAAATGTAAAATATAAATATTTTTTAATTATTTAATTCAGTACAACAGACTTCTTGGTTAAATAACTTTATTATTATATAATATCTAATTTTCTTATCATATGAGAATAAATAAATATTAATTTTAGACTTGAAAAGCTTCTACGAAATACAAAATATTGATGTATATAGCATAGAATTAAAAACACTGTTCACTTTACCAACAGAATATCATATCTTTAAAAAAATGTAGACTATACAACACTTCTTACGGTTTTTTAACTTCATTATTTAAATAATATTTTTCTTTGTGCACTATGCGATAAATGATCAACAATATACTAAATGTAACATTTTATGTTTTATCCCATGGAATACCAAATTTAGACATAAAATTCAAAATATCTGTATCACAATAAATATTTTTACTTATTATTATAACATATGTCAGTTTAATGTCATAATCAGGTGTTTCCCGTTGACGATGATGAATATTTTAAGTTTAGGCTTATATTGTGAAAAATGATATTACTTACTAAAAATATAATATACTAGTTCACTTGCTTACATAAATAACATTTAATTATACATTTTTTATACAAGAATGTTTCGAATCTTTATCTCGTTTAGCGTTTTGCTATTTTTATCAAATTATGTGGCACCAGAAGAAAGTGCTGTGTACGAATATGAACCAGATAGTTTTAAACAACAAATAGAAAATATGGATGGAAACTTTATTATGTTTTACGCGCCATGGTACATATTGCATTGAAATTTCCAGTGTTGTATAAGATATGATATTCACTACAAAAATTTACTTATATTTATGTGCTACAGGTGCAGTCATTGTACAAAATTTCACCCTATTTGGTCGGAATTGGCAGAACTTGTAAATACGAAAGACTCAAAATTCGCAATAGCCCAAGTTGATTGTACAATATATGCTAAATTGTGTCATGAAAATGACATAACAGGTACAAAAAATAAATAAATTTATTATCAATATAAATATATAAGTTATTATACATAATTTTACATTCTTGTATATATATTTTAATTAGGGTATCCAACACTTCTCTACTTTCATAAGAACTCATATTCCCCTGTGGAATACAAGGGTGCCAGAGACTTGCCATCATTGACACTTTTCCTGAGTGAAGTTTTTACTATGAAATCCGAGGTAATTTGCTTAGCATTTGATCTTTAGTTTTTATTTGATTAAACTTGTCTAAAAAAAATTTTAAACAATAATGTTTTGTTACATTTATAGGGATCTGAAGTGGAAGAAACTGAAGATGTGAAAATTTACAGCGGTATGGCATATTTACATGATCAAAATATTGAAAAGTTTTTATCAAAAGGACAACATTTCGTAATGTTTTATGCTCCATGGTGCATTGCTTCCCAGGTGTGTTTTTACTTATTTGCTATATCTTATTTAATACATTTATAATAATTTAAATACTGTACAGTGTTGATTATGCAAAGTTGATCAACTGAATAAATACTATGCTTATTGTTCTCCATATTCATGTTTCACTGGTTGTTTACACATGGTATAATACTTCATTGAAGATGTTAGATATTAGACTTTGCCACATTATCATATAATTTTATTTATATCTAATAATTAAATATAAATCACATATGTAACTGAATTCATAATACCCCTTTTTTTATATAGTCAACAACACACTACTCTAAATACTACATTCATACTTTATCTACTAGGTTAAATAATTATAAATTGTGTTTTTTCAGAGATTAGCTCCTGTATGGGCTGACTTGGCAGTACATTACGCTCACAATGAATACATTCAAATTGGTAAAGTGAATTGTTTGAACAGTGAAGGCAGCTGTAAAAATTTTGATATAAAGCAATATCCATATCTGCTCTGGGTGGTCAATGGAAGAATTGTGAGTATTTATATATATATATTTATTTATTCTTTAATGAAAAAAAATCTATCTGTTTATATATTGAGTGATTGTAAGTGTTAAACACACACACACACTTTTTACATTTAAGATATATTGTACTTTAAATATTGAGGGGGTTGAAAATACACTGGGCTTTTCTTCCTCCACTGGTTTATCAGGAAAATGCTCAGCTGAAATTAATTTTTTATACATTATATAAATCAAAGAATACCATAAAACAATTCTTTTAATAATACAGATGGGTGTAGCCGAGGTTGACATGTTAGAAGGTCTAAAGGCTTATGTAGAGAAAATGGCACTTGTAGAAAATCATGATCCAGATAAATTTATGAAGAAAAAAAAGGCATTGCCAGTGGCCAGGATATCTGAGGAGACATTTGAAACTTTCTTGGAGAACGATTTAGTTTTTGTTAACTATTTTGCTCCTTGGTCAGTAATTATACTGTATTGCTTTTGAGATCCACATCCATATTTTCATTTTTCAGCATCAATTTTAACATCCATTCATGCATCTGTATTGATCAATTTTAATTAACTTTTTATACCAAAAAGTAACTAAAACATCAATGTTAAATTGAGACCGCCATGGAAGAAGCATGTAAATTGACCAATTTCCACTTAGGGCAATTAAATATTTAACTTCGCTCTGGTAACAAGGCCCACGCGGCATTCAGTTCCGACATTCAATGTCTCGAGCATTTGATGTGAAAGTGTTGTCTTAACAATAGGTTACCTCTGCCTATACTTGTAGTTGCGGAAAACAGAGTGAAGATTAAAAAATCCGCAACTGCAGATATCTATAGTTCTAAACTATCCTATTTTATAAGGTAAGTGAACCCTACTGTGCAGAATGCAGCATGGAGCACTCTTCAATAAAGACAAAGTGAACCATTGAGTTCCATTAGGTAGGAATTCAGGCAGACAGGTGAAAATAAAGTGTCTTAAAACTACTTTCTGCCTACCAAGCTAATTAAGCAGTATAAAGTGATGCATAAAAAATGTTCTTGAATATAATATACATTTTTGTTTTTATTGTATATAAAATTTTACAGGTGTGCACATTGTATGCAATTGAATCCACTCTGGATAAAGCTTGGTGAACAATTCCAAAACGAAAGTAGAGTACTTATAGCAGACATTGACTGTGTTAGATCAAAGACCATATGTGAAACGGAACAGGTAAGTTCTTTGGAGGTCCCTTTAAAAGATATAATTAATGAGCTATTAAGTATAATTCATGTGATTATGTAATGAAAAGTATAAATAAGTAAGATAAAGTTATGATATGAAAGTTCCACTGTAAATACTTAACCATAATACATTATGTATTGCAAAATTATAATGTAAACTAAATAACAAATGACGTCATTGTGGTGCAGTGTATCATTTGATTGGAAACAATGATTGTGGGTTTGTTATATACTCTGAGGAAATTTTTTTTTTCATTCCATACTTTCATCGATAAAGTGTTGCATTGGGAGAACAAAGCACCTTAACACCAGGTTCTCTCTCACTCTCTAGTAATGTAATCTTTTTTAAATATTTTTAGATTGATAGTCTTCCAACTCTTATTTTATATAAAAAGAAAAAAATTGTCAATGTTGATCATGGAGGGCGCCCGTTAGAAAGCCTCATCACTTTAGTCAAAGAACATCTTGGTTCAGAAGATTCGGTAACTGAAGAGATTGCTGCAAACAATGAAGCACCAGCCAAAGATGAATTGTAAATATATATGTTAACATAGAAAAATATACTGAAGTTAAGGAAATAAGTTTGTTTTATTTTAATTAATTCATAATTGCTTATAATAATTTTCGTATTGCAATAGTTGTGGATTCAGTTTCTACTTGCAGGAAATAGTGATTATTTCCCAGATCTAATAACAACACATAGCGCACATTCTTGAGATATCATCTACACTAAAGGATTTAAATTGATCAGATTGCTATTGGATTTTATTTTATTATAAGTAATAGGCATGTAAAGAGACAACACAAATCTATTTTTAAATTGTTTTATTAATTTTTACACATTTAAATATTTAGTTAAACAGCCAAAGAGCATAGAAATATAAATCTTACAACTAATAGGTTATTCTAATCTAATGAAATATAAAGAAATCTTAATAAATGTTCTCTCAGTTTCCAAACTTACCTTTATTCAGTACTAAGTAACTGAACTGTACCTGTAATTGTACCGTGTACAACAGACTGTAGTAATGGAAGATAATATATTTTTTTATAAGTTTAATGTATTTTCTACTTAATTCTTTGCTTGTCAACAGTATGTGATTGAAAGAACTCTCCGTCAGTCATTGTAGCTTGCCTGTTTATTTGTTTGTGTCTATCTCGCGACACAATCTCTTCTAGGACTTCTCCATCTCCTTTTATTAACCTAGAAAAAATACAGAACTGAGACACAATAATATTCTTTTAAAGAAAGCAATATACATTTTAGAGGCAAAGTTTCAGTTTTTAAGTAAATTTCAGAATGATAAATTAACCTGTAACGACCAGTTTCTTCATCTTGGACTCTTCTTACAACACTTTGACGTTTCTCCCATTCTTCTTTTGTCATAGGAGCCATGGCTTTTGATTTTTCCATTAATTCTATAATCACAAGACAAAAATATATACCATAAAATATTCAAGTTATTTCACCTAAAGACATTTAAGTTACCTGGAGGAATATCAGTTGATGCAACTTTATCTTTGGATTTGGTGTCACGACTTCGACTCCGTTCGTCGCGGGATTTCTTTTTTAGTTTTCTTTTTTCTTCCTTTAACTTTTTCTTAAGAATCTTTTTTGTTTTTTTCTGTGCCTCCTTTAGTTTCTTTTTCAGTTTACGTAGTTTCTTCTTACTGTCATGATCTGAATCTGAACTACTACTTGAAGTTGAGCTTGAAGATTCAGAGGAAGAGCGACGTCTTTTTTTAGATTTTTCTTTACCCATTGTTAATAATAGTTCCGGGTTGCTTATCTAGCAAAAACGTAAACTTTGAGAATATATTATAAGCACTCTTTCCGAAATATAACATCAAAATTACGTTCTTTTCAAATGTCAATGTCAAGTAGCTCTTGAACGGCTCGCTTTCAGAACGTTATTGATTTAAGGCCTATTTAGAAAACAATGTAGAATTTTTATTAAAAACAGTCCGTGTTTACGTTAAACATTAAATGTATGGTATGAATTATTATTCCTTTTTGGGGTAGTCGAACTCAATGCTTAATAAATTTGTTCAATTTTTTTTTTTCGAATTTAAGGAAATTTCTGTTAGCCCTGTTGGCTTTTTAGCCGTTGGGTAGAAAACAGGGTACTCTGTTCCTGAAGCACAAAAAATGCAAGCACTATGTGGCTGCCTGTATGGAATTTTTCCAGACAAAATATTTTTAAATATAGGAAAAGTGCTCACTCCATTTTAATTTATTGCGCCATTTATGGCACTTTTAGATATGTTAAGATTATTAGAAATAATAAAAAAAAGCCACAATTATTTTCATAGCTTAATATAAACCCTCTATTTTATTATATAAACATCTAATAAAGTATAAAGTATCTAATGTTTTAATTATATGAATAAGAATTTTTGATATTATATCTGGCTGCTTAGAATTATATTGAAAAAGCTTAGACATTCTTAGATTATTTTGATTAAATGTAAAATGTAACTTATAATATTCAGTTGGTGCCGTATTATATACGCTCAAATTGAGCTAAAATGAAAAAATATTCACATTTTCGCTTAACCCACGAATAACAATAACTACAATATAAATTGAAGTACTTTTTCAAACTATTACAAAATCTAGCCGTCTGAATAGGTATAATGGGCCGTATATTAAAAGGCGAGGAAGCATAATAGTGAGAACTTATATCTACGTACTATATATAGTTAGAATATAGCAATTTCGCATTGAGCGGCGGTGACACGGTAGACGGTACGGGAGTCCCGATGAATAATTGACGGAACGAGCGCGCACGCGCGGCAGTCGCCAGTCACCACGTCCCATTAGATGCTACAGTACTTAACACACATCACTCTCGCTTAACACCGAAATTATCTAAAATCTATATAAATCTTTGATATATAGTAAAAATATGAAATTGCTATAAATTTTCGGTGAGTGTGGTGCAGTTTATACAATGCAGGCAGGGGGTCCGGACAGCACTGCGGTCTCAGAGGCCCCCAGCAGTGGTAGTGAGGAATCGGATTGCGAACAGGGGCCCGAGGCGGACGCAGATGCAGCTCTTACTGAAGAGTGGGCTAGAGAATTGCTTGTTGGGGCGGGTGTGGTCGCACCTCAAGAGGTAAGCTCATGTATAAGGAATAGTTACAATATTTTACTTCAATTTATTTTTATATATATTTTACTAAATTGAGGCCGTCTTGCCGCAGGAACACAGAGGTGTGACTGACGAGTGCTGTGATTCCACCCCTACTCGGAGGAACGAATTATTAATTAATTCTTTCATTTCTTCGCTCTGACACCAAGACGAAATCCTGGCGCTAAGTTCTGCCAATCAAATGCCTCAAAAAATTCGATGGAAAGTGGAGAACGGAGTGTCTTAACTCTAGGTCTTAGGCCTACTCTGCTATATGCAGAATACAGTGTGAAGCTGATTTTGATTTATTTACTGAATAAGACTAAATTAAGGCATATTATTTTAGATACGCGTAGAATCTAGGGCGGGTGTCGCAGGAGCACTAAGTCGTGTACTCGCTGTGACTGTTCGCTACGAGGGCAATGGCGAACGCAGAGCTTTACCATTAGTAGTGAAACTGCCTCCAAGAGATCCCTTTGGCAGACTCTTTGTAGCCGAGGCCCAATTCGATACGAGAGAGATCTTATTTTATACAGAATTGGCACCAGCTCTTAATAGATTAGCTGAAGAGGCACTGGGTCCGAATGAGGGATTACCTATACCAAGATGTGTGAAAGCAAGATTACCAGGTATTATTATATCTTATTTTTAATAAGTTTTACATTTATCTTAATCTTATATATTATCGATTCCCATTCGAGGAAATTAAATATTTAATGTTTTCATTTCTTCACTCTGATGCCGATACAAAGCGCAGCATTGAGTTCCGCCACTCAATATGCAATGCTTCCAAAATTCGGCGAAAATGGGTGGTGTCTTAACGCTAGGTTCCCTTTGTGTACCCTGCTGTGTGCAGGAAACAGCGTGACGCTAGTAAGAAATTACATAGATATAACTGTAGAGTTTGTTTTGTAAGACGAAATCATAAATGCTAATAGACGTGATGCAAGGTACAAAATATAGTTTCGACGTTCTTTTGATTCGTCATTGGTTGAAGCGGCGAAAATATTTTTGTCGTAATGCACAAGACACTCGTGATCAACTTTTTATAGTTTCGTTAAAATATACTCTGATTGTTGCAGATTGTATCAGAATAATGCTAAAAATTCATTCAGTTTTTCATTATTCTATTTAGATTATTTTATAATATATATTGGAAGCCGTCGTGGTGCAACGGTACGTCGTCTATTTGTAAACGTGACGATTATGAGTACTTGGAGATGCTCATTAGGGAGAAATATTTTAAAAATTTTTGTGCTCTGGTAACAAGACAAAGTGCAGTGTTAAGTTACGCCACTCTACTCCAATTAGCCGACTACAGCTTAAAACAGCTGGTTACGGTGCAATGAAAAAAGAACGCAAACAATATTATATACACTAACAATTATAAAAAATACATGCTATTTTGAATAGTTATATCGTAACTTAATTCCAACATTGAGCTTTAGTTTACTCTCAGAATTATTAACGTTGTGTGTAGCCTTTTAGGTATATAGCATTCCAAAATGTACGTGACTTGATTACGCGGAATGCCTCCATAATTGAACGTGGACTAGATGGAGTAATAATTTCTTGGCCGCTTTAATTGTCTTAACAGGGTGATAAGTCTATTAGTCGTTTATTCTAATTAAGAATAGAACACCATACGGGCTGTTTAATGTAAAATTATGATAACAACGTTTTAGGATTTATTAATTCACAATAAGCTGAAAGCTTAAATTCACATATAATTTTGTTATATGTTTAATTTAGTTTGCAGTATGGATCAATTGATTGTCAACTTTTATAATATAATAATTGAAATAAATGTTATTCAATTACAGACGAAATTGGTGGAGATAGTGAGTTGGTTTTGGAAGACGTGACGGCCGAAGGTTTTGAATCTGGGGATTTCGCTGAAGGCCTATCAGTGGATAGAGCAAGGGCTGCACTTTATGCCGCGGCGCGACTTCACGCCTTGTCTCTTGCCCTACGCGAACGAGAAGGCCCATTGGATCAACGATTTGATTTCCTATTCCCTTGTGAACGTGCTGCAGCTGGGTATCTTCGTCTCATTCGACGAGGGCTACCTCAACTTGAAGCGTTCCTCCGAGGTCGTACAGATTGTATTGAAGAAGCAACAGCTGTATCAGCATTAAGTGCCCGAGCTCCTTCGCTCCTCGATACTTTACTCCGACCAGCAGAACCGGCATCGCTAGCACATGCAGATTTTTGGAGCGGCAATTTACTGTTCAAAGAAAAGGACGGTGAAAGCGAATGTATAGCCCTTGACTGGCAGATGGTGTCTCTAGGAAGACCAATGGACGACGTGGCGTTATTACTTCTATCTTCTCTAACTCCTGAAATGAGAAGAGCTGCTGGTGACTCCTTAATAGAAGATTACAGCAATCGTCTTGAAGCTGAATGTGCGAGGTTGGGTGCTGCGTCGTCTGGAGCAATCGTAAGAAGAGGCTTGAAGCCTGATTGGCCTAGAGCTGCACTTAGGGCTCTCCTACTTTGTGCAGGAAGTGTTGATGTAGCTTTGGGGGAACCTAGAGCAGAAAGCAGGCTACTGGAAGCAGTCCGTGACCTTCATGGACAAGGAATACTAGCACTGAAACCTGACTCTGATGCGTGAAAATACGTGTAATTACAACGAGTGCCAACATATATTATTTATTGGTGAATAATCTGTCAACAGTTAAGTCCAGTTACGTAATTATTATAAATTTGTTGCAATGTATCGAAGCACAAGATAATTTTGTGTATTTATTAATTATTTTTGTATTATTAATTGTGTAGTGACAACATTTTTTTTAATGGAGACGCTCGTTGCATCGATGCTTCGAAGCGATGCCTAAAGAAAGACTGAATTTACTTAATTAAATCACGTCTATGACCTACATAAGTAGTAATTGTGGTAGGTGACTCTTGCTCATGACTCTAACAAATCGGAAAAGCAAAAATTAGTTTCGGTCTATTGACTATTATTTAAATAAAGTAATTATTGGTACCCATTTTAGTAATTTTATTTAAACCCTTTTTTGTAGGACTTATTAAAGTTACTAGAACTAAAGGTTATTTGAAAGTATTCAATTTGATTAACTGATAGTCGTATAAAATTTTTATTCTCAAAGTTTAATGAACAAAATATAAGATAAAAATGTAACCTTTAATGATATTTTCTCTTTATATTGATCAAATATTTTCGATAGATAAATTATTGTTTATTCACACAACGTTTTTGAAATGAATTAAGAAAGAAAAACTAAAATAATTAGCACTAACATATCTTCCATATGGTGCACATAGTATTTATGAAAAATACTATGTGCACCATATTTTCTGATGTAATAAATATACACAGCTTTAAATTTTTAAGAACGCTGTACTCGTAATTTTTTTATACAAAACAAAATTATAGAAATTAAAAACAAATAAAAATATCAAAACAAATATTTTTAAGTACAACATTATTTTAGGTCAGAGCAACTAAACGGGGGGATTTAAAATCAAACTCCTCTTCAATTATGTCAAGTGTCAAACACAACATTGAAGTGTCAAATTTCTAAATTGACCTTTCGTAAATGTTTTAATTATTTCATTGGAAATGACAATATTTTAGTTAATATTATTTTGACCAAATAGAATTTATAGCGCAAAAACTATGGCTCAAACGAGTCAACTGAACTTGGATATAGAGGGTGAGGGTACAGAAGAAAACAGTAATCGTAATAATGCTATACATAGGATGGATCCGGCTGCCAGACCATTGGCCCCAAATAGAAGCAATATAGGCCTTGGGGACCGACTTAACAGTGTCTTCAGAGAAATCCGTCCACTCGTGGAACATGCGAGAATGGTATATTCTTGTTATTTTTACCCAACCGTGACGCAATGTGATGACAATTGTTGTCTATTTAATTGCTTTTAGATATAAACACATTTTTTTCTTATCATAAATTCTGATGTATGTCACAATATTGTATGCTTACTGCCAATCTATTATTATATATTTATAAGATTAATATGAATGTCGACGGCTTCACGTTGTATCTCGCGCAAAATTCGGCGGAACATAAAGCACTTCATTCCCCATGTTCCGCCGAATTTTTCGAGTCATTGCGTGTTGAGAGGCGGAACTCAACGCCAGACTTTTGCCTTGGTGCCAGAGCAAAGAAATGAAAATATTAAGAAACAATAATTCATTCCCTTGTGTGGGGATTGAAGCTACAACCGTCGCGTTACAGTCACACCTGTGCCCCTGGGCCACAACGGTATCTGAAAGTGAAAGTATTTTTGAAAGTATTCAATATAAAATTTAAATTCTTTGACTCTAGGGAAATAACGCCAGGCTATCCCTCCCAACATGGCTTCCAAGAAATCCACCTGGTACACATCAAGCCATAGATGGCCCTCAAAGACCACAAAGCTCCATAGCCCATGTAAACTTAGGGCCTTCTTCCCAAACATATGTAGTGACAGATAGAGGTACACCCATGACACACAGAAGCTCAAGCCAAGGTATAAGTAATAGTGTCTCTAATGAATCAAACATGTCTGAACAAGCTCAACCACACGCAGAAATAAATATATCTGTAAACCCATCAAATAATAACAATATCAATGAAAACGCAGATAATGATAGTCAAAGTGAAGATGGTGCACAGCAGGTGAGTCAAAATGTAAATTTATTTTTTTAATAGTTTAAAAAATTTTCCATTTGGTTATTTAGGCTGAGGACATCTAGTGTTAAGGTACTTCATTCCCCACACACCATGCAATTTTCTACATCTTCATTTAACAGAGTGAAGAAATGGTCCTCAAGTCCTTTACTGTTGTGTCTCATACTGTTATTAGATTTATTTGTAATGTCAAACTAAATACTAAAGTGTTTGGATATAATAAAATATTGTAGCAACCATTTTATATTGTAAAATTTTATTTATTTTTTTAACATTATGTATATTTTTTAAACTGAATTTAAAATTGTTATAGTAGAAATAGGAGGCTGTCTTGGCACGGCGAGATAACCTCTACATCTAAATGTGGGAAAAAATCATTTTAACTCTCTCACTCACAGACAAAACTATGTTATTGATTTTGGCCACTTAACATGAATTGTATTGAATTTTCATGGAAAGCAGGAAAAACAGTGTTTTATCAATTTTATTCTGCCTATCATGCTATATATTGTGTATTGAAAATATTCAATTATTTTTACATTTATTCTTTCTATTATTAGGTAGTAGATGTAAGGGCAGCTTTACATATATTATTACGCTACGCACCATTCTACTTCATACTGTTTATAAAGTATATGTATGACAGTCGAGAGGGTATCATCACGTTTATTATATTACAATGTACATTCCATCACTGTAATAGTATTGTTACAAGGTAAGCCTTTGTTACTTATTTTTTTTTTTAATTAAAATATATGAATATTGAATGGGAGGCCTTTTTGGTGTTGTGAGGGGGGCCTGACTAATTTTTTATGATTTTTCGTGTCTTTATTATTTATAATTCTTATTATTAATAAAATATTGTTTATAACAGGTAATAATGAAAATATACAAAAATAAACACAAGATAGATTCAGTATATAATATTTATTAATATATAATCTTTAATGACAGAGTGATAAATTTGTAAGAAATTACGACGTAAATATATAACGTAGTATCCGTTTTAGATACGAGCTCGTATAGCTTCTGCACATATTTCAAGGCCTTGTTACTATTATATGTTATTATTATTATATTTTATTATCCAAATATAAAAAAAATTAAATGGGATCTCTACAACTTAACATCAGATTATTTCTGCCTACATTTGTCCTGCCTACACGTATACTGGATATAGCAAGGCACGCAGAGGAAATGGGAGAGTTAAGACATTTCGTTTCTCACTAACACCCATTTTTTTTGAGTATCTTGTCAGTAGAACAAGGAAATGATAACAATTCATTTTACAATGATAATCGAACCTACAATTGTTGCATTTGTAGTCAGCAGCTCTACAGCTGTTCAATGCCGCTTCAAATAAAAAAAACTAATATCTTGTATTGCTTTTTTTTTACAGAGAAAACGGCAAGCAAATGAATCGTAGTATAATATCTTTGTTCAGTGAACTTATATTTGCAACTAGTAGTATATTAATTGTTCACTTCCTGTTCGGCCATGGGAAGTTACTGCCAAATGTCATAATGTTCCCGGGGTACACAGACACTATAGATGTGTGGGAACTTTTGTGGCTGGTGGTTTTGACTGATTTAATAGTGAAAATTATTACTGTGAATGTCAAGATATTGATTACTATGATGCCGGCTTGCCTGTTGCCGTTCCAGAAGAGGGTGAGACTTTTATTGTGTATATTTTATTTCTTTTCTTGTAGATAATGTATAATAACTTCTTTTTTCTTTCAAGAACGTTTGTTTATGTCTTCTTCTTTTATTGTTCTTTTAGACTGGAATCCTCGCCTCTACAAATACTTCCAAACACTGACCATTTTCTAGTAGCTAAATAGAAATTCTTATAGGCTTGTTACAACTTATTTTGATAACAACAGCGGTCAGAGTGCCTGGACAGTTTCCAGACAGAGGTGAAGATTCGAGTTCTGCTATATTTTTGTATTTATTATTGATTTATACTTTAATTATTCCAGGGTAAAGTATACTTATTTACTGAAGCAGTTTCACAGTTATACAGATGCCTTATAACAATTCAGCCTTGGATATTCTTTTTAATGCAATCATATGATGGTTCAGAGAAAATGGTGGGCATGTTCCTCACATCTATTTATGTGATCGCGAAGATAGTTGAAATTGCTGTTAGGTTGAGATTGTTCAAAAATGCCACTTGGACGCTGTTGCAGAGTGTTGTAAGTATCTTTTGGTTTTTTTTATTACACATATTTAAAATATTGTTGTTTTAAATAGGGGTGGAAGATGTCAAAGAGGCAATAGATAAAATATGAACAAAATATTCTACTGTATGTAACTAAACGGTATGTTTATTCATAACATTTTATAGTGGTAGTAAGGAATACCATTTCATATACCTATGCGTTTTTATAAAACCATATTACAAGAGGTCTTCATTATAAATATTAATATTTTTCAACTAATTTAAATCACAACTACTTTATATAGAGGCCGTCATGGCGCAGGGGCACTAGGGTGCCGCCCGTAATCGATTCCCACTCGAGGAAGTGAAATATTTCTTTACGTTTATATTTCCATTTTTCTTCGCTCTGGTGTCCAGGCAAAGCGCGGCGTTGAGTTCTACCACTCAAATCGCAATTCCTCCAGAATTCAGCAGAAAGTGGGAAACGGAGTGTCTTAACACCGAGGTTCCTTCTGCCTACCCTGCTGTGTGCGGGATACAGCGTGAAGCTGAAAAAAAACTACTTTATATTGTCAAGTTAAAAAGAATAAATAAATAGCTTATCTCAATAGTGTAATATTTACATACTGTTATATTACTTTAAAATATATCCTAACAGAATTGTCTTGAATCTAGATCTTTTAATCCAATAAAGAACTTCAATCTAAAGAAAAAAACTACATTTTATATAAATAGTTTCTTCGATTTCCACGATTATTACAGATTTTAAATGAAGGTTGGTAGCGTCTCGTACTCTACCGTTAACCATGGACTACTGCAAATTGTTCGAAACGGCCGGTTTCCAAAAGTGGATGATATTAAATATATGCGATTAACCCGGTTTAAGTTTCATTTACTTTAGAAAACATAAAAATTTTGAACGTAGCAGGATTTGAACCCGCGCCTCTATGGAAACCGCCATACGTTGAACATATTATATTTTCTAAAAACAAAGTATCATTCTTTCTTAAGTGTCAAATAACACTTTAGAAATGTAAAAAATATTATCTTTTAATACATTTTACATTACTTTTTTTCCAGAACCTCGGCACTAAACCCACATGTGAGCAGCTAATTTCAGCCGGCGACTCCTGTCCGATATGCCACGACGACTATACCACTCCGGTACGACTTGGCTGCAGTCACATATTCTGCGAGCTCTGTATTGCCGCTTGGCTAGACCGGGAACACACTTGCCCGCTTTGCAGGGCTAAAGTGGCTGATGAACCGACTTGGCGTGATGGTTCGACTACGTATGATTTTCAACTTTATTGATTCGGTTGTAACATTTAAATTGGATTATAAACTGTATAAGTTGATAAATTTTCATTTCAATCAAAAATGTTGTGAGTACCCTCTTTGTAGAGCTAAAGTGGCTGATGAACCCATGATTTTCGATTTGGGTTGGTTACATAGTTGTTAATAAAAAAATAAAATGTTATGATATTGTTTTCATACATAATATGGTTTCAGCAAACAAATATGATTATCTTTTTAGTAATCATTAATAACAGAAATATATTATATGCAGTAAATATTATATACTCTATAGCCGTGTGGTTACACCGAAAACATACTTGCCCACTTTGTAGAGTAAAATTAACCAAGTTATATGAGATTTTGGGTAATAAATATATAGTGATGCAATATTTTTTGTATTATCTAAATAAAATATAAAGGGCCCATCGGTTCGGACACATATGGAGTCCTGTTTTCATCTCTGGGATGGTGTACCCCAGTATCAGTTTGATTGATTTTTCAAATATCGATACTGTTCGATGGATCGATCTTCGAAATCGACATTTTGTTCAGATATGAATGAAAAATTTCTGTCCGGATCTAAGTTTTCTTTATCTGATTTAGATGATGACGTATTATTATAAAAAAAATAACATATTTGATAGGACTGATATTTTTTTAGACACGTAACATACTTTTTTTTAGATAATTTGGGTGTGGAAGGATTTTTTAACGAAGTTGCCCATCCACCCTTTTAATCCCTGTTCAAGATTTGACTTCATGGCATAATTTTCAACTATAGGGGCTGTTTCAATTTTATTTAAAACTGATGGTGAACAACTTTGTTTCTCGCAATCTGTGAAATTTGAATGAAACACCTGAAGGTGAATCATGCTTTCTTTAGACATTTTTCTTTGGAAGTTGCAGATAGAGCAGTTGTGTAGTGCAGGGCGAGCTATCTTTATTAATTTCTTTAGGTATGGGTTTGAAATATTTTATTCCTATATGCTTCTCCCGTACAAGGAGCGTAGATGCTTCCACCTGTATAACTTAGCGGTAAGACAATCCGTTTCCCACTTTCCCCAGCTCTATTGAATCCCGAAACTCGAAACTTTAATTACTTGTAAAGAAAGATTATAAAAATTAAATGTGCCGAATCAAGTTGAATTTTATCTAAAGCAACAGTTTTGTATATGAAATGAAAATATTTTAATGATACATATTATATTTATATAATAGTTAACCTCATATTCTAAGTTTAGCTCTCTTTAAAAAGTCGTTTGATGCTTTCTAATAATTTTCCAGTCATAATTATTGACTCATTCCACATTTACGCATTTGAATTTATGAATTAAATGTAAACAAATATTAATCGTTATAGTTTATTTTGGCATGAAATATTATAACATTAAATTAAGTTTTGTTTCTAGTAAATTAACCATATAGAAGTACCTGCGTCATGTATCATAATAATAGAATATTTCTTCTCTTATCGCCATTTTTTAATAGTAAAAGTTGTATTGACAATTGGTATTTTCTCACAATTTTCAAATGGTTAAATAATTAATAGACCTTAGGATCTTATAGAACCTTAAACGTTATTGATATATAAAATATTTTTTCGAGGGTTTGTATTTATGTATATAATTTTTCAATATGGTTTCATTGTAAAGCAGAAATAAAGAAACGTAAATATGAAATTAAAATCTTTTGAAATTCTAATAGTTAGTTATTATGACGTTTAAATAATAAAAATTGGCACAGAGCTGACATTTGGTAGAGACTGATCACTATTACATATCTTTATATCAAAAATCCCTAACGATCTTATACCTGCCACATCATTTATAGAATTGTCTTACAATATTTCTCTTATTTAAAAAATAATAACAGTACAGTACTGCCCACCAGTTATGGCCACCCTGAATGATTTTAGTTTTTTTTTTAAATTTCGATTATTTTCTCTCCGTACCATACGCAAAGGTTCAGAAAACTTATCTTTACGGTGGCTTCGACGCTTCGACTATAATGTGAGACAAAGCTATATTCTGATTCTGTGAATTACCATTTCATAATCTTTGATACCATTTCTGAAATATAAAATAATGTTTAAAAGTGAATGGCGTACTCAATAAATCTCAGGTCTGTGCGGTTTTTTGCCTTTTGTAATGTTTTATAATTTGAAAAAAGTGTGTGTACTTTCATATTTTTTTCTTATTATAAGTTAATATTGTACATCTGTTCTGTACATATGTAAATATTGTAGTATAGTTTCCATATTAATTATAAGAATGGATAATATTTAATAAAAATAAGTAAATGTTGGGTTTTCATGTTACTTATATATTAAGATGATTAATCAATATAGAAAGTAATCTAAACATGTGTATTTTTTCATCAAATGTAATTAATAGTGAGACATATGATTCTCAATTTCTCAATAAGAAATTTTCATTGAATATTGGAAAGCCTAAAGGAATTGGTTACTATGTGATATAATTGAAATGATGAATGGATTTTTGGTTTTGTTTTAATATATATATATATATATATGTGTGTGTGTATGTATATACATACATGCATGGCGTCCAAAAATCCATTCATATATATATGTTTATAAATATATTTGAAGGTATATTAAATAACTTCTTATTTTGAAATTGAAATCTTATATCTACAGTATTTAAAATGTTCTGCCAAGACCTTTAATATATAATGTAATTCTAGATGGTTGCTTACCTGCCTAAAATAAAGTTAGTACTGTATTTATCAGAGATTCATAACTAAAGTACAATAACTCTTTTTTTATTCAATAATTAATTCATTTATTAACTACATTTTATGATTATTACTTAAAAAACTCAGCACATTTTATAGTAACTGCTTACTTTATTTATTATTACCAATTGATTTCTTTAAAGAGCTACTTAGTTGTGAATCTCTGAATAACACATTATTTGCTTGCAAAATATGTAAAAAAAAGTTTGTTAATATATACCTTTGAGTCCTCTTATAGATTTGTGAAATCATGCAATAATTCATGTATTTTATAAGCGTAATGTGATAAATTGTGAATTAATAAACCAAACAGGTCATATTTCAATAAACATCGTTATTTTATTTGTATTTTGTTTCATGCCGATCTCTCTTACATACACACACATTATTAAAGTATTTTTTACGAAAAAAAACAAAATGTTCAAGCCTCACCTCCAACGTGTTATATCTTGTATTTTTTATTTCAATAGAAATATTTCTCAATAACTTATTATTTAGTCCATTTAAATATTTGGACTTGGACTGTAACAAATGTTTAGCTTCATAGCACTAGCATAGTGTCTGCGAGTGTCTTAACACTAGGTAGTGTTAAGACACTTCTACCGAATTCTCGATGCATTGCATGTTGCGTACTGAACGCTGCCCTTTGCAACGTTACAAGAACGAGGACATGAAAATAATAATATTTCATCCATTCGAATGGGACTCAAAGCCATCTCGTTTCCAGTAGTACATGGCAACAAAGATATTTGTTGCTACAAATCCTTTTTTCAAATACCCACATTAATTTAAAATAAAATAATAAGAATAATACACAAATTATGTCCATTTATATTTTAATTCTGTTTACAATATATATAGTCCATAAATGTATCACTTAAAATTACTCTCCGACTACAAATGTGAAAAAATTAAATAATTTAGATCACTAATAGTATTTATTATTTAAAGTATCACAAACATTAGACAAGAGTAACTGCACTGAAAGCGCAAAGCATTTGTTGGCGCGTACCACATATAATRGATGAAATATATWAAAATCAACTATACTTTAACACGATAGRCAAAATAAAACATATACATATTTATAAAATAAGACTTACAGGTTCCTTTTCGAAAAAAAAATATTTTAGGTTTTTCAATATYTTAATTTCACTGTTTTTACTGTTAGAATGTGCGTGATCRAATAAGAAATGTTMATAATATATGTGYGGCCGCACACTGCAGTAAAAAATTTAGAAATACGATTATTAACAAAAACGAAAATACAAAATATAATATGCTGTAATTATATTTTTTTCCTCATARGCAAAAATAGCAATACATCTAAATCGACTTTTTAATAATTATTTTAATGTATGTTTTAACTTGTAACATGAAATTACCTATAAAAAGTTCAATCTAAATTAATTAAAATAAATTAACCAGCTTCACGCTGTATCTCACACACAGCAGGGTAGGCAGAGGGAACCTCGTGATAAGACACTCTGTTCCCCACGGCATTACGTAATGAGCGGCCTCTAAAGTGCAATCAATTTATCTTTTTGTTTAAACAATGAATTATAGTGTGCGGCTTTAAAGTCACATAGAAGACAAAAAATGTATTATTTTATATGTATAGCAAAAATATCTTAATAAACTGTTGCAATTTTACTCATGAATTAAAAATTTTTTTGAAGAAAATAAATATTTTTTCTATTTACAATATTGTTTTTTATAAACTATTTCTAATCGCTTGACGAAGGTTTTGTTAAATATATGGACACGCCTTCGTTCAATGAAATGCATATAATTGAAGCATTTTCGTTACTTACATTCATAACTAGTCGTATAAAGTCGGTAAAAGTAAATCAATGAGAATCTCACTTATGTCGATATGTGGAGGGAGAGTGTCGGCGAGGTTCTCTATTGATTCGTTGTATACTAGGCTTGCCAACCAGTCTGTAGTGTTAAACTATTTAAATAAAAAAAAACTATAATGTTGACAAAAGTTTTAGAACTTGTACACCTAAAGTTATGTATCAAAATGAATCAATATTGTTTTATTAAACATAGATATAGATATATTATTTATGTTTTATTACATAAGTAAACTGTATTATTTTTAATTAATTATACTTTTTATATGTTGCATATTTTGCAGACGAAATGTTGGCAACCCCAGCTAAAACCATTTTCACTTACACAATAATCACTTAGAATAAAGTTACAATTAACTCGTAGTTCGCGAAGTAACATTTATAGGGATGTTGACTAAGCTTGTTTATTTCTCTTACATTTACATATATACAAAGCGGGCACCATTTAAAAGAATAAGTGTTACTTACTTAAAAAATAAAAAAAGAAAGTAAATTAGCAGATAATTACAAAAGTGAAGAGAAGGACTTTTTTAAAGACTACTAAAAATAGAAAAAATACTAATATATTACACTTTCGTCAACAAAAACCACAGAGCTCTTAAATAGTTCTCTCGAAATCACAACAAAATTATTCAAAATAAAATATAATTATTTACAAACGGGACTGAACCGCTACTATTACTGCTCTTATATCACTTAATACATCGAGATTAACGTATCTATACAGTCTTATGCACTCTGTCGTGAACTGTCTGCTTACTAGACGGGGGCGAGGGGAGAGGGCGGAAGGAGGAGTGGGTGGTGGGGATACGGGTTTCTCACGCCGCGCCGTAGTGAGCCGAACGACGAGGGGGAGGATC
>JBAIZZ010000030.1:60628-107630 GCA_037355905.1 Heliconius aoede
TTTCTCTTTAAATTAATTAACCTGTCCAAAATTGTAATTAAATAACTACTGTCAATCAAGTTATATTATATTTTAATAATTATAATAAATTATTATGTAAATTCATAATTTATGCTAAAATATTAAAAAGAAACAGTTTCACGCTTTTTCTTGTATAATACAGAGAGAAAGTTTCCCGAATTCCGTTTAATTTGTAAACTAGATATTATTATATTTTTGTCTACTATAGTAAAGATAAATGAGAAAATCTAAATCATACATAATAATCAGCGCCGCTTTTCCTTTTCATCTAAATTCCTTTCTATTTCCATAATTAATTTTAATGGCATTAGTATGCACAAATATCCTCTAAGTCAATTCTTTTAGATTTAATAATTTTCCCTTATAACTAACACGGAGTTGAGCTGTACCATCCACGAAACTCTAAAATAATTTTAATTATAAATTAATTATAATTATAAATTGTTATAATTATACATTCATTATAATCCGTCAATGTACAATATCAAAAATGAGATAATTTTTAATTTACGTAGAATATCAGCGTCGGGAAACTATTATCAATTTTCTGAATACAGGAAAACCAAACGGGAGTGTGTCTCCAGCGTAAGTGATTAAAAGTAGGCAGAGTGCATGTGTGTGTGTGTGTGTGTTGGTTAATAAATTAACCTAACCTTACAAGAGCAAACCTGGGAACCTGAGAACCCTCCGTTCCCCATTTTTCATCGAATTTTGCCGATTTCTTTTCGAAGTAACACCGCGATGTGTCGCGTTACCAGCGCAAGTTGGAATCGAACCCACAACCTGCCACGTTCACAGACACAAACTTGTATCTCTACACCACGACGGGCGTCTTAAAATAAACACTTACGCCAATTAAGATGATATGTAACTGTTCAATGATGTTTATTTTTACGTATACACCAGACAATGACAAGTGAGGAATTACCACATTTGATACGAGGCTGAATCATGGACCAGAGATACTACGTTTCCTCGAACGGTAATCGAACCCACGATCTGTTGCGATAACAGCCGCACGTTATTCATATAATGCACTGCAAAACAAACAATATCTAATATCTACTAGTTTATTGGCCAGTCAACGTTTTATTGAGTTGAAAATATCATTAGAAATTATTCTAACGACAATAGTACTTAAGATTGTACAGACAATGTACGGACATTCGGCAGGAAGTGGGGAACGGAGTGTCTTAACACTAGGTTCCCTCTGCCTACCCTGTTGTGCGCGGGATACAGCGTGAACCTGATTTATAATTAGTAAAGTGAAATATTATGAGATACTTGAGTCGTTGTCGAGTTTATACGACAGTTACGGGTTCAGTGTTTCATTCTGGAGAAAATTTATATTTACGATTAGTTTGTTTACGTAGACTTTAAGACGTAAAAGAGAACCCTCACGTAGGAGAAATCTCCTTTATGTTATATACAATCTATTAACCTCACTAAAAGATAATATTCAAATTTTGAGTCTATTAGTTTTGTATGTACTGCGTCTATCAGTCACTCAGCAACGGAAATGTTCATGGTATACTTTTCTAATCAAAGAGAAATAAATATAATAGATAATAATGTAAATTAATTATTATAAGTATTATAAAGTAGAGGCCGGTCGTAAGCGCACAGGCACAAACGTGCAACTGTAAACACGACAAATTGTGTGTTCAATTCTCACTTGAAGAAATAAAATAATTGATAATTTAATTTTTTTGCTCCAGTAAAGAAACTCAACACGCAAACCCTTCCGAAATCGGCGAAAAGTGGTGTTCCCCAGTTCTTTGCACGAGGACCAAACGATGTAGACCATCGTTACGTGCGGGATACAGCGTGAAGCTATAAGAGCAAGTTTATCCCCGATTTCGATAATCAAAGTGTATTATTGAGCTTTGTCAACGTCGAAATATCTCGCACAAGAATGTAAATAATGGATAATGGACTAATAGCTATAGTATGTATATATATATATATATATATATATATATATATATATATATATATATATATATATATATTGTAGTAGGTACTCTACAATACCTAAAAGGGAGATGTGTTCAGATAAGAAAAAATCATAACAGATCATATTTATGTGAGCAGTATTACTTACATGACACGTACGCAAAATGATATGTATGATTCAAAATTAGTTATAAAATATTTATTATTTTACTTTTAAAAATATGGAATGAATAATTTTATGAGGCCAGTGTAAAGCGCGGCGTTGAGTTCTGTCACTCAACAAACTCAATACCTCCAAAATTTGGCTAGAAGTTGCCATAGCACTAGGTTCCTCGTCTCAATAAAAACAAAGAATGGCCTTTATTAAATCGTAAACTGTAAATGATAAGTAACATGTCTATCAGCTGTTACCTGTACTCAACAACGTTTACACTCTACAAATTAGTCAATTATAATACAATGGAGACGCACGCACGGAAGCACTCTCAACTCATCGATCACTAAAATAGAATATTCGCCACTGTTTTTGTCATTGATAATGCAAATTATTGTAAATAAATACTTAAAAAAAGGTTCCTTTTAGGTATTCTTATAACATTATTACACTTAACTTATGTCTTCAATTATAATGTCCATCGTTGCACAAGGGATAGTGAGTTCGATTCCCAGTCGAGGGAATGAATTGTTTTTATTTCTACACTCTGCTTATATAGAATGCAGCGTTGTCGCAATATCTCTTTTTTTAGTTAATTTCTTGTCAAGTTAGCCTTTAAGTTTATGTTTAACGTTGACTTCCTATTAAATAAACTAAAATATATCTCGAATTGAGGCCGTTATCTTAACATAATATTCCCACTAGCATATTTTTTATGCCTACAAGTAAAGGTGAGAAAAAAATATATACCATTATTTGGAGTCGTATTTTTTACTTTGCTTTAAGAGAATACGTGTCAGTTGGCAATTTCACTTGTTTATTAACATTTTGTAAAAGAGATGATCCGAAAGCTTATAAATGGATGCAATTTGTTGATATAAAATAAAAGAAAGGTGGGAAAATAGTATTTACACAACTTCAATACATAATGCCTTCAATAATAAGAAATTTTCATTAAATTTACCTTATTATTTTTATCGTAATATTGTTTATTCCAATATTATTCCATTATTCTCTCTTCTGCGTCTCTCTCTCTTTCACCCCGTAAAGCTGTTCCAGCTTTCTAATCAAAAACAAGTATTTTCTAAAATAAATAATAATCCATAAAAGATTTGTATTAGCTTGTATTGTAACTACTACATTAAATTTATCTTATCACACAAGATAGATAATATTGTTTTCTTTAATATTTTCCGGGAAGCTATAACAAACGAAATAGTTTAATAAATAGGTTGATTTATATATATATATATTTAGGGAACGAATAAATGTTTTTTTAGAGATCTCTATTAGAGATAAATTATCCATTGTATACATTCTTTCCGTTTTTATATGTTTTCTGTACTTTCTTTCTTGTGTGGTACAAAAAAAAATAAAAAGAAAAAAAAAAACACTAATCGCGGTGAATCAGCAGTGAACAAAAGATAACGTGACGACTCATTTAGTGCGTTACGAATTAAGTTCGTCTTATCGTTTCACTAAGTCGATAGCCATATTTTTTATCGTGTAATCGGTGCAGATAACGGTTTAATTTTTTCTATACAAATATTTATTTACCTATCCCGTTGATAGACTAGGAACTAGTTTCATAAAGAAATGAGTATTCTTTCAAAAAAGTCTTACAAGTCCTTTGTTTAGACTACTAGCACAATGGCACGAGATTCAAATCACATTAGCACGAATATAAATGAATTTTTATATATTGCATTATTAATTTCGGTCTTGTATCCCTTTTTAAATAAATATGAATAAAGTGAACTTAGTAATAGCACCCCACTTGGTCTTCCATGTTTTATAAAAAAAAACAACTATTCAACCTAGACATGTTGCATGGCATGTGCATGTTGTATGGCGGATCTCAACACCGCGTTTTGCCTTGACAATAGGACGAAGAAATATTGGGAATCGAACCCGCAACCACCATCAAGCTACGCCCGGCTTCAAAAATATACATGGTACAGAAGTAACATAGCGAGTGTATACGATACAAATCAAAAAAGTACATAGATTCATACAACACAAACGTAGCGCACTCACGTGTTTCATATTGAAGTAAATAATTTTTCATCTATTGTCAATAAGTGCATACATGAGTAACTACTTATGAGGTATATTGACACGTGTGTCGTGGTTAATGTACGCTAAATGTCTATTAATAAATACCACTTTATATATAAAACGGCTTATGTGTTTTTTTTGTTGAAAAGGACAAGGCAAACTCGAGTACGGGTCACCTGATGGCAAGAGATCACTGCCGCCCACGACCCCGTACAACTACAGAGGCTCTACAGGTGCGTTCCTGGCCTTTGAATATTCAATTATTTATATAATTATTATTTCTTTTATATATGTAATATATTATTATTAAAACATAATATATTAATATTTACCTATTATTTCATTGCGCTCTAGTATAGAAATTCTAATTAAAGATTATTTAGTATAAATAATAATATGTTACCAGTGGATAGCATATAATTGGAATATTAATACTACATATGTATTAAATTTCTATCATTACGATGGTGTCTACAGTCCGGCTCAGTGTCATCTATTTAGTATAAGAAACAGTAAATATAATTATTATACTTGCCTACTAGTTGTGTTTTATAATAAATAATATAAAATTAAATAATTGACGTTGAAATCAATGGGCATCACGCCAATAGTCAATGCTAGTACAGACAACAGATCCGGCAAGACATTATTAATAAAATTATTAATCTTGTAGATTATATATGGGACCATTACATAAAACAAATATCAACGGTACTCGACACGGAGCTTTCATTTTAGTGCATACAAAATATAGACTGTGAAGTATTGGCAGTGTACAGTTGTTTGTTTAATATATCGGTCTATATAGAAATATTTATTATTTTAAACATTTCAAGGTCGTCGAGTTGTTTTTGGAACAGTCTGATAGTTTGTGTACTCGTGGGAAATATTGTCACTTGCACTCTGCTAGAGAAAGCTTGGCGCTGAGTTCCACCACTCAAAACTCAATGTATCGACAATAAAGTAAGTGGAGAACAGAGTGACTTAGTGTCTACTCTGCCGTATGCCAAAAATCCGTGAACCATGAGTGTCGCGTTTATAATCACACACTTGTTCCTGCGCCACGACTGACCTACAAATACATAAACTTATATAAAATAAAAAACAATTTATATAAAAAAACATCGCGAACAAAGTCGTTATTGTTATGTGCCAAATCAGCACTTCGGTCTTCGCCAGAACAAAGTCTAAATCGTGCACCTGTCAGCCGATATCGTAATTTCATTTTAAGCTGACAGCGCCTTATACTCAACGTGACAACGTTTCAAAGAAGTCGTGTCACTCGCCGGGACGTCTTGCCGATATATGCAATAAATATATAAGTATCGACCGGTAAAAGCCGTTAGACCTAGATTTTCAACAAGAACACTCTTTGGAAACATTCAGAGTGGCACGCAGAAGTACACTTGAATATTGTGCACATTCGAAATGCCAGCCACTGTATAATATCGACGTGGAGGTAATTAAAAAGTTAATGGTTACAAAATTAATATTAATTTGCTGATATAAAGAATAAAACTAATATAGGTATATTATTTTAGCTAAATGCTATATACCCCGCATATAGCAATGGAAACGCTAAGGTAACCAGTTCTTAACCAGTGTTAAGACACTCCGTTACCAACTTTCCACCGAATTTTCTACACATTGTGTTTAATAAATAAATTATTAATTCCCCCAAGTGGGAATAGAACCAACGGTCGTCGCGTTTACAGTCATACGAATGTGGCACTGTGCCAAAACGGTCTCGATACTAATTAATATACATTTTTCTGTAAATAAGCAGAAGCATATTTAAAATTCAAAACATAATATCATTAGTTGCGTAATTCTACACCTTTACACAAACAAGGTTTTTGCTGTGAATGTTAAATTCCATTTTCTACTGTGAACTGTTTGTAACAAACTTCAATACATTTACTTTCGACGAGAATCTCATATTCTTTTCGACCGATGTTTACATATTAAATGGATAGTGATCAGTTGAGGTCTGTCGCCAAGGCACGTACCTACTTATCGGTGTTTATATTCTAAGAGACAGATGATATAGCCTTATGAGAGCAATGTATGTAAAGTATACCTACTATACAGTACGGCCAACAAGTCGTGGCCGCAAAAGTTAGCTGAGAATTCATTATTTTGTACCCGAATGAACATTGTATAAACATTCAAAACGCTTCAAAGAGGCTACGACTCGTTAACAGTACTGTACGCTCTTCTTAATCGGTATCAAAGTCATAAAGATGTCTCTCTCAGTGATAAATAATCCAAGAGTGTTATTTATCATGTTTTAAGTTTATATCTGGAATGGCGTATGAGTAAATTTTTCCAATTATTATTATTTAATATCATGACATCTGACCGTAAGAATATCGTATTTAATTAAACATATTAAATAGCAGCTAGTGATGACTGCAAAATTGTTAGTTTGTCTCTATTCCTTCAAATACTACTTTTGCTTGTTTGGTGGTAGGTGGTAGATATATAATTATAATATATATTATTATAAATAATAATATATATTATAATTTTATACATCCGCGCTCAAAACTTAAATTATTCATCATTTTTAATAAATTGCCTTAAAAAAATAAGCTTTTCCACTTACCCGAAGGATGCATACTCTCATGGCACACCGGGCAGTTCACCGGCACCCTGGCTTCGAATATCTCGATGGCCAGGTACTGCCGGAGACACGGCTCGCAGCAGCGGTGCGAGCACCAGGCTAGGCGCATCATACTTGACGCGCTGAACGTTGACAGGCATAGCGGACAGTCGAGAACCTCGCCCTGGAACAAGTTAATAGGGGTTTTTAAAGTATTATTCTACATTTAGGAAAGAAAAAAAACAAACGTATTAAAATTTGATTGTAAAAGGATTTGAACCCTAATAATAAGCAAGGTAACAGGGAGCCTATTACAATCCGGCAGCTTCGATTGTGTATTATAGTTTAGGAATTAAAGGCCATTTGGGGAAATTATTTATTATAAAATAGAGTCCTTAAAGTATAACGTTGTGTACAACCAATCTATATTCTTGTTTTCTCTCCAATAAACAGGAAATATAATGATTTCAAAGGTGATCAACGTGAAACCGCAGGATCTTCACTTAAAGAATATGAGAAAACTAAGAAATATCAGGTACAAGACACCAGTGACACTAGAGACAAAACCAGGTGCAAAATGCATTAGCCCGACTACGATTACATTGTATTAATGGACTGCACATAGAACAGATTTGCAGCGCTGTTCAATTCTCTTTACTATACCATCATAAAAGGGAAAGGGAGTTACCTTTTTACTTGAGTGAATTATAATATTAGAACTAAATGTAGGTTTTTGATATAAAAACAAGTGCTACAAATATGTTTCTTATTATTTTCTTCCACTCTTTAAATAAATAGCTTAAAAGTCAAATTTAATCCTACAATTCAAAGATAAAGAGAAATAATTAAAAAATAATTATTATTTAATAAAATAAAAAGTAGTAACTGAACACATCATAATTTAAAAAAAACAAATAAAATATACTAGAATAAGTACAAAACAAGTTCGCTATAATTTATTCTAGACACTATACATAATTACATTATGACACACACGAGTATGTTATATGAAAAAGGCACTTAATTGATTAAAGATCAAGCAAGTCAAGTGCTTCTCTAGGTTGATAAAAATTAAATAAATTTTATGTAATATAAATAATATTCCATTACTTAGCTGTAGCTTTGAAATATTACTGAAAATTCTTTTTTATTACCAATTCAACATACTTGGATTATCGACAAGAACAATCATACATATAATTTTTTTTTCTGTATTTTATAGCTTTTACGCCAGCAGAGGGAACCTGGGGAATTAGAGTTCAGACACTTCTGTTCGCCACTTCCTGACGAATTTTAGAGGCACTACGTGTTGAGTGGCAGACACCAGAGCGAAGAAATGAAAATATTAAAATAAAAAATAAACAAATTCACTAGCTTTGAATACGACAGAGCTTGATTAAAATAGAAAAGCTCCTTTACCATTCTGACATGATGAATATTTTCTAGGAAATATTACACACGAAATTTATTCTTCGCCGAGCTTAAAATACAGAAAGTATACATTACATATTGTTTATTTTGTTCAAATTAAGATTAGACACTTTGTAGAAAAATAATTATATTTTTTTAACAACCGAAAAGAGTTACGTAGATTTTTCTTGGATTTGATTAAAATGGGAACAGTTTGCAAAGACTATCATTATGTAATAAAACTACTCGACCTTAGTTCTTACATTGGATTTTTTTAAAAAAAAATTACTTGTTAATTTAATTATAATTTTTATTGTAACTGCACCTTATATTTTTTTTATATCTTTTTAATTTACATCAAGCATAAATAAAACAAACAAGTTTAAACGAGGTAGACCGTAAAATAAAAACAGATAATATTAAATATCATCGTTCAAAACTACAAAAAGAACAAAATATTTAATTCAAAGCGTAAATTGTAATAACAGATAAGAATATTTCTCTACCTACTCCGCTATTTGCGTGATACAACGTGAAGTGGAAAAAAATAAAAAACAAAACAAAAAAAATTTCGCAAGTTTCAAAATAAAAACCTAGAAACGGCCAGAAGCAGTTAGCTATAACTTCTCATAGCATAAAAAGTAGGTTAACCTTTGATTTTACGAACAGAGTGGGCCTTTTGGTTATCACAGTACAGTTTTATAGTATTTACGTCAACCTCGTTAAGTGAAAGTCAATTACGCCTCGCTGGCCCGCAGAGCCTCCTGGCCTGGTGACTAACGAGGGTAGTTCTTCTTAGTTGACTTTTACCTATTTTTATACAATTTAATTTTATAAAATGGCTTTTATTGACATTTAAGCGCTCGGTTTTCTTTGGAAGAACATTGAATACAAATTACTTATGCATCGAAAAGTTAATAGGGCAAGTTTGTCGCTGTAGTAAAATTTTGTTTTGTTCGTTAACCTGCTTAAACTCAGTTCTATTTGGAGCGAATTTGTATTTATGGAAAAGGACAAGGCAAACGACCTGATAGTAAGTGATCCCCGCCGCCCGCGACCCCGTGCTTCACTAGAAGAGCTACAGGTGCGTTGTCGGTCTTTAAGGTGGAGATGGACGCGCTTTTTGAAGGTACCCCCCCATGTCATATGGACCTGACCATTCCACAGTTCCGTAGCACATGTAAGAAAGTTCCTACGAAACCTTCGAAAAAATCCTTGCTGAGTCTTTATAAGTTTTAAGCAATTGAGTTAAAGGCGGGTCAAAAGGTTTCGTTTAATACATTTCGTTTATGTGTGTCAATTTTAAAACAACAATAGAAAAGTGTCTGATTTTATTTTTCTATCTTCTATTCTTTAATATTATAATTTTATATGAATACAGTCACATGAAGAAATTAATACTGAAAAGACGGAGTCAAGTTCCATTTTTATTTCATATCAATCGATATCCGTTCCCATGCCACGACTGACCTCGTTCATTATCATTTAAGTATTATTAATAAACAAAGAAAAGTTATTAGAAATGACTGAAAGAAAATCTTTACTATCAAAGGATATGCCGCAAACGACCTTGCTATTATAATTCTTTTGAATATTTATCATTATAATTACCTTGTGGAAAGAAATAGATAGGCGTGGCTATTATAGAAATATATAAATAATTTACACAAACCTTGATATAGTACTCTATTAAACGATAATTTACTTTTAATTCATTCTGAAAATGAGCGCATAGCAGAGTAGGCAAAGGGAACGTGAGCACTCAGTGTTAAGACACTCCGTTCCCATTATGACACTTCCTTTCCCTAATTGACGCCAAATTCTGTAGGCATTGCGTGTTGAGTGGCAGAGCTTTAAGCGGACCGAGAAAAGAAAAATATAAACATTTCATTACCTCGAGTGAGAATCGAACCCACAACCTACCACCGAAACGAAACGTACCACATATACTATGAAAACCAATACCATCCATATTATAAAATGTATAAATTGCATAAAATTCACGTTTGATTGATTACTATTGCCATATAAGCTGAAGTTTATATAATTGTATATATGTAGAGGGAAAGGAGTTTGAGTTACGAAACGGCAAAGGTAATCCGGTCGCGGATAATGTAACTCGGCTTAGTATCTGCGAATTATTTTCTAATAATACTGTAAGTATGTACATATTGCATAAATGCGTGTTTATTTTTTTGAAAAGTAGCAGGGCAGGTAAATGGAACTTAGTGTTAGGACACTCCGTTACTCATATTCCACCGAATTCTCGAGGCATTGCGTGTCAAGTGGTGGTAGTAACGTCGAGCTTTGCCTCAACACCAGAGCGACGAAACGAAAACATCTCTGCGCCACGGCTGGCCCCTTTTTTGTATTTTTATAATAAAAGATTAAAAGTATATTTAAGAAAAAATGTTACCTAATTTAATCAGGTACTATATATATGCAATTAAATATAGAATATAAAAATAAATACTTTATTTTGACAACTTTTATACGGTCACCCTTTTAACCCAAACGAGAGCTCAATTAAATTGTAAATGTTGAAAATATCAAATAACATGAAACCTTATTAATAGAAGGGTACACATAAGCAATAAGAAAAAGATCGTCGCATATCACCTATAATACTGTTTTTATTGGCTGCATTTGCCGACAGATTATATATAGAAAAATATTTAAAATATATACATTTAAAAATATTCTTTTATATAAAAAAATGGCAATGCCCTTGTTGCGCGCCAAAATTAGACAAGATATGTAGTTATGTGAAATTTTTATGTACAAGACTTATTTTTAAATTTTAAACAGAACAAAGAAATTGTATTAATATAAATATATGAATACCTTAAAATAAATAAAAACACCACCTTAAATTGAACTATGTACTTTGTTTCAACAGAGCGGGCAATTCAATAAAATTGCTCTGAGTCAGAATCGAACCAATAGCCATGTTGTATTTACAGCAAATCTATTTCACTGCGTCACGATGACCCCAATTGTTCGTTTCAGCTTCAAGCGTGTCCTCCACCTGACTGAGTAGGCAGATGAACTTGGGAATCTAGCGACTTCATCCCCTCACATAGTGTTAAGAGTTGAGACACTTTTTTCTTAAAAACACTCCCGTTATACGAATTCTGGAGGCATTACTCTCCAGGAGGCTGTGAATGGCGGAATTCAACACCACACTTGGAAGTTTACCAAAACCGGTGGAAATCGAAGCCACAATCTGTCACGCACGCCCCCGCGCCACCTCTTGGCAAAAACAATCGGACTACTCTATTACACAGCAGCTACGTATAATGTACGTAGTAATAAATTAAATTCGCAGCGGGTTTAGCATGCGTCAGACGTTAGAAAGTGATTTCAAGAGTTAAGACAGCGCACGCGATGCATTTTGATGTTATTTTTATTATATTATGTGAGCCGAATGTCATTTCAGCATGTTTACGTATATATATATATATATATATATATATATATATACGTAATACTTAACAATGTTTTTGATTGAGGCCGTCGAGACAATTATTATAAATTGATCTTACGCGCTATCTGTATATATATTTGAGACACTGAGTTTTTATGAGCGCGGTGGTACGTTAAATGAAATATTTTATATTTTAATTTTTTCGCTCTAAAGTCGAGGCATAGAGTGGCGTGGAGTTCCGCCACTCAACATGCAATGCCTCCGGAGCGGAGTGTCATATCACTACACTCAATCCGCATACCCTGTGCTGTGTATTGATTGCATGTGACACGTAACTGTAGGTTCGAAAACCACATGGTAGTTTTGTAACTTTATAATTTATTAAATTAATGTATTTTCACTTTCTCTGTGGTTAAAAAAAAACTAGTAAAAGGAGTGAAACGAAAGCAATTGTGAAATACATTAGTATGCACAGAAAGGATAGTACTTTACGTCTTTTCACACGTTTCCTAGCAGTTTAAACAAACGAAAGTGACCTTAACGCATACCATTATTATATGAATCTCTTCCGTTATTCACTGGCGGAAACGCACAGACAAAACTAAGGAAGTACTAAGGAAGTTAAAATTCAGCACGTAGCAATGAGATGGGGCGCTAAAGAGGGTATCTCGACATTTCTACGGGAACAGGAAAATGGGATTTTTAATTTAATATTTGGAGTCAGAGTAAGATCAGTCATGGTGCACTTATGTCACGTGCAAGTATGTGACTGTAAACACGACTGGTTGTGGGTTCGATTATTTAAATATATATTTTCATTTCTTTGCTCTGGTGTTGAGGTAAATCACGGCGTTGAGTTCTGCCACTCAACACACAATGCCTCCAGAATTCCGTGGAAAGTAGGGAACGGAGTGTCTTAACACTATTTTCCCTCCGCTAACCCTGATATGTGCGGGATACAGCGTGAAGCTGATTATTTTCCCTCTATCAGTCCACGCAATCAAAGTAGGGATGAAAACTAGTAATAGTAATATAGTAAAAAAAAAAAATCTAATTACACGGACTTACTCAACCGCGTTTAATGTAATTCAACCGTGTAACTCATGCTGGCCTGTCGAACTAGATTACACATAATGCCAGTACTGATGATCTATGGCTGTTCACCAAACTTATAAAGTGACGCGATAACGTCATCATAAATAAGTTATCTTGATAAAGTAAATTTATATTAATCCACATATACTCGTATGTGCGTTAACGAGTCTAGTTTCGTTATTCAACACACACTGCCAGAAATCTGCGGGAAGTGTCTTAACTAGGAAGGAGTTTCTTAACGCTAGGTTCCCAGATTCCCTCTGCCCTATCCTGTGTGCGGGATACAGCGTGAAGCTGACACGAACGAGGCAAGACTATGCGAAAACCATATTCAATCAAAAGTGCAAATACATAATTTACTGGCGCACAAATGATCTACATATTATAGTAATTTATAGTAAAATATTATAGATATTATAATTTTGACGTTTTATAGTTTATCTTTATGCACAATTAACATTGTTTCATTAGATAAGCGACATGTTCTTGATATTATTGATCTAGACGCGATTTCTGAATGTGTCATAGAACAAATCGTGTTATCATCATAATATTATAAATACCGTGACGCATTTAGTGCATGTCTGGTGCATGCAGATGGTTTTTGGGTATGTTTTTGCAAAGTGCGACTTGGTTAGGGCTTCCTATCCTGGAGTACAATGATTTCGATATTGTGAGATTCAACACCATTATTCAGCTCTGAAAGTTGTGAAATTAATGGTGTGGGATCAGCGGGATTGAAGATTCATAATCCTGCAAATACCGAGAATGTATACAGGCTTCGGGTGTTGAAGTTTGAAGGACCTAGGTAACCATCAAAAGAATGGGAAGAATGATATCACTCCATAAATTATCTCTGCTCCTTTTTTTTTTTTGGGTTTATTACCCAAAAAGTAACCATGAAACCAATCACACTGTAATCATTTACCTTAAGGCTGCCTAAGTTAAGTACGGTGCATTTTTCTTTTATTATATTTGTAATATTAAATTGTAAAAAATATTTCGCAACGACATGACCTTATTTACTTGCACGTTGTTAAATAATAAAATTAAACGAATTGAAATAAATATGACATTGTGTAGATTTTCGCAAGTATTACTTAAGCCGACAGACAACCTTAAATCTTTATATATATTTTAAACTTTATCGTACAAGGCTGGTTGATGAGCCAAAATTGCAATTGGCCGCGTTAACCGAAACAATCCACTACAAAAAATAAAGTTTAAAATTCTTCGATTAACTAACTGTATAATTATATAATGTAAAATTGATCACGCTGTATCCCGCATATAGTAGAGTAGGCAGAGGGACCCTAGTATTATAACCACACCACTCCCCACTCTCCATCGAATAATAGAGACATTGCGTGTTCAGTGGCGGAACTCAACACCACGCATTTGCTTCGACACCAGAGACAAGAAATGAAAATAGTAAATATTTAATTTCTTCGAATGGGGATCGAACCAACAACCAGTCGTGTACAGTCACGACAACGATGTTTAATCGTGTGATTTAATTAATAAGGTATAAAATGAATGCATAATTTTTTGTTAAATACAGCTATCGATTAGGAAAAAAAAATCTACAAAGCGTTTATATTAGTTAATTACTAATATAAAGTAATGGACCACTGCCACTCAGCACGCAACGCCTCGAGATTTCGGCAGAAAGTAGGGGAACGGAGTGTCTTAAACACAAGGTTCCCCCTGCCTATCTTGCTGTGTGCGGGATACAGCGTGAAACTGATTTAATTTGATTTTAATTTTGTTTATATAGTACCTTTACCTATAATACCTACATATACCTATACTGGTCAGATTCCCACTATAATTGAACGACGACTTAAATCTGAAGAAGTCTGGTGTCTAGACGAATATATCTAACACTAGTCTAGACATCATATAACAGCACAGCATTTGAGATGCCAGAAACATCACGTATATATCGTTTTCTTTCCTGGATAAAATGAAATATGATTTATAGATAGATCTACGTTGAATTTGATTATCAGACCGTGATCTATGAATTATTTCGAGTATGTCATTCCATTCACAAAAGCACTTGTATTGTCGTGAAAGAAAATTGCTGTATTTGGAGAAATCTTAACAAATTAAATATAGAATACTGCCTTTTTATACTCAAATATCAAAATATGATACTAGATTTTCCATTTTTTACCAGATCATTTTCCAAAAATCAAAATATAGCACTATATTATCCATTATCTACCAGATTATTAGTGTAATGGCAAATATTTTTCTATAGCAGATGGCTAAATCAAATGAATAACACAATGGCGCTATGCTCAAGATCATACATACACACAAAGCATTGTAACAATAAACTATTTTTAATATTTCACGTATAGAATAGACAATTTATTACCTCTTCGTCCTCTGCGATGTACTGGACTGTCGGCCTCGCCTGTGACGGATCCGCGTTTGCCTGCACGGGTCGTTCCCTTTGATCCAATACTGTAACAATTATAATGTTGTCATAAATTTTATTATAAGTTTCTAAAGTTTTTGAAAGCTTTTCAAAAACTTTCAGACGACGATTTTCGGACAAATTCTGGAGGCATTGCGTGTTGCGAGACGGAACACGCCACGCTAGCCTAGAGACCAGAGCAAAATATTAAATATTTAATTTCGTCATGTGGAAATCGAACCCAAAACCTGCCGTGCTTACGTTTGTGCTCCTGCGCCACGACCGGCATCTTATTTATATCTATATGATATAATAATATATTTATAGTTAATTTAAATTATATTTTTAAATCACTTTCAAAAATAAATATTTATTAAGTTTCTTGGATAACGGATGCGGAAACGAATTTCATATCTTTTTCCATTGGCAGTCAAAAATACGTTTTATTAAAAGATATAAAATTTAAAATTTATAGTAATTATGATTACTATTGATATTGAACCGGAGTCTCTTGAAAATCGTTTAAAAAATATTTAACTTTTATTTAGAGGTTGACATGAAGCTTTTGTATAAACAAAGCGAATTCGAGTTTTTCCTGCATATTACCTTAGTAGACAGAGATAGCACTAAGCTCCACTTTCCGCCAGAATTCGAGACATTGCATGTTAAGTTATTGAACTCAACGCAGCGCTTTCTTTTGTCAGGACGGGAAAATTAAAATTATTCATTTCCCCAAATAGATATCGAATCTACAACCATCCTGTAAACACTTAGACGTTGTGGTACTAGCGATACGATATCCTAATACCCTCAAATATTTATTACATATTAATTTTTATGATATTTACAATTATTGCTGCAAAATATTAAAATAAAATACAATACCTACGTAACCTGGAGTAATATAAAAATTAAACAACAATATTAAACCATTTTAATATAAATCTTAAAGTAAACAAAAAACCGTTAAAACTATGTGTCTATAACAAAGTACCGGTGAGAACCCTTTATATGGGATGAGAATAAATTGCAACAAGAGAGCATCCCTATAGAGAGGGATGAAAACTTTTTAAAAAAAAAACTTGTGATAATGACACTTCAAAAAAGAATAAATTATCATGTGTTTTATGTTTTTGTTATAAATGGGTTCGCGCTTTTAAAAGAGTGAATAAGTAAGTGCTAAAGTAAACACTTAAATGTAGAAGCTTTAAAAATAAATATAATAAAATGAAGCGTAAAGCTGTTTTTTTTTAAATGCAACTGTTCCTGTTCCTGAGTAGGCCCCCACCCCTGTGGGGGCCTACTCACATTGTCGCAATAGAGATAAGCCGATGATAATCATAATAGCGAAGTTTATGAGTAGAGCAGAGGCAGCTGAGGCTGTGTGGACTGGGGAATTTTAAATACATTACATTCAACCATATTTTTCCTTAAAAGTTACATTTTTTGTATGTACATATTGTATTTTTATTAGAATTATTTACAGAAATGATTAAAAACCAAAAACACCATGATAACAAAAAGCTAGAAAGCCGAATAGTGAAATAGGTGATAGTTTATACCCGACTGAATAATAGATAAAACATAATATATGTTTATAGAATATTATTTTATGTGTCTCCCACAATATTACGCCACCGGAAAATGGTCACTCTGTTCTCTACACTCATCAGCATCGGCCCCGATAAAGGCATAGAACTTGAAATAACTTATATTAAATTGTATATCATCGGTGTTTGTACATATGGGACGTGAATAACATGTGGAGGGAGGAAAAATATATCAAAAGTAATTCAGACGACTAAACATAAGTTAAAAATGAAATCATAATTCCCAGAACTTCAAAAACAAAAATTAAGCACAACACATCCGGCGAACGAAAACGCGTGCACAAGCGTAATTCAAACGGACAATATATGTAAGCTGAAGTGTTGGCAAAACGTGACGAGACCTAAAACAAGTCGGGCGATCGGTCGACCGGTCGCGTCGGCGGTCGGGTACCTGGTAACACGTAGTCTTACAAGTTTAGTTTAAATTATAATATGTTTAAATTATATATATTATAGCGGGATTGGAACCCGCGCCTCTTTCAAATCGGTTAAAAAAATATTCAACTTTTATATAGATGTGATGTGATGAAGTTTTGGTTTAAACAAAGCAAATTCACGTTTTTCCTGCATATAAAAGTAGACAGTGATAACAAACTGAGCTTCCACTTTCCGCCAGAACTCGAGACATTGCGTCTTGAGTTTTTGAACTCAACGCTGCGCTTTCTTTTGTCAGGACGGGAAAATTATATTATAAATTTCCCCAAACAGATATCGAATCTACAATTACCCTGTAAACAGTTAGACGTTGTGGTACTAGCAATACGATATCCTAATAAATCGCCTCAAATATTTATTACATATTAATTCTGCGTGTTAGTGTTGTATAAAAAAAAATGTTCTCATACTTACAGGTTACCTAAGTTACATAATAAAATTAAACTAGATTTATCGCATGTTAATAATCTAGGAAATGTGTAACAATAATTAATAATGTGAGCAAACGCATTCTCACGGCCCGTGGAGTTATTTAATACTGTTTACGAGAAAGTAGCGAATGCACACCAACACAATACATACATACATATCGATCTGAATTACATATAGTACCGGTTGAAACAAATATGGATAGACTGATTTATTAATCTACATTATAGTTTTCGAATAACATATAATATATAGAAAAATCAAAATAAATCAGCTTATACACTGTATCCCGCAACAGGGTAGACAGAGTGAACTTAGTGTTAAGACACTTGTCCCCACTTTCCACCGAATTTTGGAGGCATTGCGTATTGAGTGGCGTAAATCAACGCCACGCTTTACCGTTACTGCCGGATGCAAGAAATTAAATAAAAAAAATATTTAATTTAAATATATTAAAATTAACAATTTTACTGTAGTAATTATAATGACTACTGGTATGTAAATACATGTTGTTTTTAATTCAAACTTTTTTTATAAAATGTAATATGTAAAGTTTGGTAATATAGGAAAACATAGGTTATATAACGGAAATAAAAAAAGGTGTTGTATTTTACTAAATTTATAGTTCAGTTATATTTCCTATCGTAATAAATAAATATAAATAAACTTACGTTTCTACTTTCTTTCTATTAAGAAAGAAAAATACTTTTTAGAAAACATATAAAACCAAGAGGCGCGAGTTTATATCCTGCTACGTTACATACTATGTGTATTGGATAATTTTATTTTTTTCAGATTAAATGCATTCTATTGGGATAGAATTTCTTAATTCCACAATCTATCTAATCTTTGGGAAATTATTTTCACTTTCCTGTTCTGGTAAGAAAAAGCGCGGTGTTAAGTTACGCAGGAAATAGGGTAACAGAGTGTCTTACACTAGATTTCGTTGTCAATCCTGCTAGATACATGTAGGATAAGCATATTGAATGAATTTAAATTTAAACAAACAACAATATGAATACGCGCGTCTGTACTTAGAGGAAAATATTTAACTGGTTTCTTACATAGATACATGGGAACAGCCCACACGTTACCGTTAACTATGACTGTATAGGTAAGGAAATCCCTCTTTCATGATCAATACAATGAATATAATAAAATACAATATATTGTACATTTATAGTTTATTGTGTTTTCCTTAGTCAAATTATATTATATTTGTAAAATTTTACCTGAACGAAACATAAATAAATTTAACATATAAATTAACACATAGGCAAGTAAGAAAATTAAAATTATATATTTTTCTCAGATGCACGTGGCAAGCAGAGAGTACTTGGCGTTTCGATTTTCGCCAGAATTTGAGACACGGCGTGTGGAGCAGCGAAACTCAACGACACCTTATGTTGCCTTTTGTCATTGTTTGACGTCAAAGCGGAGAAATTAAAATAATTAGAAAACAAATCGAACCCACAACTTCAGCACGAAGGCGACACTATACGTAAAAGCACACTTTAAACCATAACTTATTATTGTAAATCTGATTAATTTATGATTCATCACGTTTCACGTGTTGAATAAATAAAATCCGTGAGATTACCAAATGAACGTGGTGCATTGACCCACATTTGTTTGAAAATATTAGTGTCGTGATCTTATAACCATCAATACAATAATATGTTGAATTGAGATGCTATTATTTCACGTTCAGTTCCACCACTCAACAGAGCATCTTAACACTAGGTTCCCTCCTAGTTCTCTCCAACTAGCCTGCTAAAAAAAGCAGAGTCACAAAACGTTTTTTAAAATATTAGACAAATTAAATAGTCAGATAGCAATAAAGGCAAGACAAATATATAAATTCTAACAGGTGTAATTTACCTACAGATAGAAATATACCTTGAATCTAGGTATATTAGAGAGTAGGCACATTCAGTAGTACCTGTTTGTTTTTATTGTACCCACCATTTAATTCTAAATTTACTCATTTACACAAACAAACGTTCACACTCCGTACACTAATGGAATACCATTAACAAATCAATCAGACTGTCTAATCGATTATTAGAGTGAGAACCGTAAACAATCACATTATTCATTCAATTTCACGCTGTACCACGCACATAGCAGGATAAGCCCTAACCTACCTAGCCCAAGGGAACCTCGGAACCTAGTGTAAACAAAATCGCCACTTTCCACCGAATACTGAAGACATTACACTTAATTCAAAGAGAACTTGTACTAAGTGCCATGAAAACAAGCCTTTTTCCAATAGATTTTCATACACTTACTACAGAATGCTCCTGACACCGGTGAAGAAGTTCTAAAAAATCCAATTTAATTCTCTCATAAAATACCTAATAATAGTATCAATCAAATGTGTGAGATATCATTGTACCGATAACAAATATTGTATCACTAAAGAAAACAACTAAGCGATCAAATAATAATAATTCTAATCGAGCATGGCCATCGGCAAAATAAAATAAAAACAATTTAATCCCAAAGATACTGTACAGAGATTACAAATAAATATTTAACTAGCGAGGCCACTCATGACGCAGGGGTGTGTGACTATAAAAACAGGTATGGCAGGTATTGGCGAGGATGACATCCTCGCTGGGATCCTCGCTATATGAGAATGAAGAACGTACTTAGTTAGTTAGGGCAAGCGGAACGATTGTGAGGAATGAATGGCATAAAAAATATTGCAGTAAATGTGAGCGGTAGGAGAGGCAGGGGAGAGACCTCGGTCGGACCTTCGCAAATACAGTATCAAAGACACTGGAGGTCACTTGCACACAGCATGAGAACCCCCCGTATGATACGTATGAAGTGGTTGATGACAGTAAACGAGGCGAAAGAGGTATATAGAGATCGAAGCATTTGGCGCTCTGTTCACTCTGACTACCCCGGATGCAGTACAGTAAGTTATGTTATAGAGAAACAACATAATAAAAAGTATCAAAAATGAAATAAAAAACTATAACAGCTCACACAAATAAGATTATTCATATAATGTTTACTCACATAACACTATATTACATATAGAGAGAGAGAGAACTAAAAATAGAGACGAAGAAGCATTCAACCAAATACAATCCAATAATATGCCGACGTGATCCCTTTTGTGGACAGCGATAATGTCATACTTTGGTTACATCAGAACACTTATAGGAAGTCTTCGATGAGCACGTACATTCATAAATTATAATTATTTATTAGCCGTTCTTAAGGCAATTGTCACGTTATTATACTAAATAATAAGCAGTATAGTATGAAATATACGTGGCGCAGGGGCGCAAGCGCATGGCTGTAAGCGCGAAAGGTTGTGGGTTCGTTTTCTAATCAAAGAATTCAAATGTATAATATTTTCATTCGTAAACCAATAAACGTCAAGAAGTATTTATTTTATATACAAAAAAAACATCAGAATTACAACAATAAAAAGGATCGTAGTAATCAAGGAATTGTCTAATGACGAGGTATATACAATATTCCACATCATTCTCGGTTTATAATAAATTTCTATTCTTAGTTTAAAAAAATCTCAATTTTTTAGTAATTTTAATGTAAAAAAACGTTACTTTGAAAAGTTCTAACAATATATTGAACAATATGTTTTAGTTTTATTTATACCTTTGAAATTCTTAATTCCACAATTTTTTTTAAATATTAGTAAAAAATAGGTTCTATACAACTTCCATATCAATTATTATAATAAATATCATAGTTATAGAGAATAAAGACGAAATCGTGAATCTGCGCGGGCGCAAGTTACCAGCGTAATAGATCAGTGACATCAGGAGCAGTCGTCGCGTGCTCAAACCGCTCCCATTCGCCTCAGATCCGGTATTTCATGCAAATTCAAGACTATTCTTAGATGCTAGACACGAGCATAGGTTAAGAGCGGCGCATAGTTCGTATTATGTTATATTTTTTTTTAGTAATAGGACAAAATATACACAAATATAATCTATACAGTACAATATAAGTAAGATTCAAGTGGGGATCGAACCCACAACCGTCGGGTCACATTTACACCCTGCGCCCCGATGGCCTCCAAAATATAGTACAATCAATATAGTATAATACTTACAATGTTTAGTCTTCAAATACACAACACCTATTAACCACTTAAGTTGATCAATGTATAAAAAATCAGTCATCGCGAGACATGGACAGTGAAAATTTCAAAACAAGTAGCTCCACAAAACGTCGTTACAATAATAAACAATAACCTTCTAGGAATGCTTTTATATTAATGCACAATTGTATCGACCTTTGCTCGAAAATTATCATAGAATAATAAGTATAATCGATCGTCAACGAGGATCAGTTCACATCAATCTTATCAAAACAAAATTAAATACTACACAGATTGTAGTTTCGATCCCACTCGGAATACATATAAATATTTATTATTTTTTAGTACTTAGATAAAAGTTTTCTTAAAGATTATTCAGGTCTGAACCATTCAAATACACAACTTCTTCACATTTCAAGGCCAGGCGAGATCAATAGAGGTACTCTCGACTGCGTACTTTATTAATGTAACATTTAATATTCGGCCACGAATTGTCTTGATAAGTAAAACGTTTTCTGGCTAAAATAACATGTGAATAAATAATATTTCCATTTCGCGTTACCAAGGGAAAACAAGATAATCAACTTTCCTTTGTAATTTCTTTGCAAACAATGATTTATATTATACTAGGTAAGTAAGTATAGTAAGTAAGATTTGCCAGTCTTTCAAATGACATGAAAAATTTACAGGGGGAATCTAGTGTTAAGGCCATTTCCATTAAGAGACTTCCGTTTCCCACTTCCCGACGTATTCTAGATTCATTGCATGTTGAGTGGCGCAACTCAACGCCGCGCTTTGTATTGTTACCAGAGTGGAAAAATGAAAATAATAAATGTATCATTTTCGATCTCATAATAGAACCTATAACCCCTCGCGTTTATAGTCGCATGCTTGTACCCCTGCGCCACGACTAGTCACTGCAGTCTGCACGCAGAAATCATAATAGAATTTCTTTAAAGGACAATGAACTTATAAATTATCATTTTTAATATTTTTTTCTTGCATCATCATCATCAATTACGACAGTTTTTCCTCAAATATTTTATAATTGATGGACATCGTCAAGATCGTCAATGGACACAAATCTCTTTTCATGTAATAGAGAGATAAATAAATTTTCAATGCTTTCTTACAATATATTTTAATATGGGAGTATATGCAACAAATGCAACAGGATGTTATGATATAATTAATGAATACAGACCACACGTTCGTTTAGAGATCAAGGTTTTACCGAAAGTAAACTAGCTAATTTATATTGAATATAAATTGATTTTAATGTCCCTTTTTTTTCTGGGAGAGGACAAGGCAAACGAGCGTTAGGGTCACCTGATGATAAATGATCACCGCCGACCACGACCCCGTGCAACGCCAGAGGAGCTACAGGTGCGTTGCCAGCCTGTAAGGTGGAGGATGTTGGGGCTCTTGCCACTACTTCACGCCGGCTTTAAATGCCGGGGGTGGTATTAATCCGGTCGAAACTGGCCATGCGTGTTGACATTACATGACTCTACCGCACGTGCTTTAGTCGCCTCTTACGATATCGACAGTACCAAGGTGATCCTATTCTAAACCGAGATCACACGGCAATAATTCCCTACATTGTATTCAACAAATAATCTTAATTGTTTTTTTTAATCATACGTAACATATAATAATATGAATGCGACATATTCCTAAATATTTCGAAATTCAACTTACAATATAACTTACTTTAAAGAAACTTATAGATCTTGTTATAAATTCTTTATGTTCCCACGATATAAGTTGAAAATCGATTTAAAAATATCAAATTTCACAGAAGTATCGAGTTCTTACCAAACGTTGGAGACAACATGCCTACGGTTAAAGACTTATAAACACGACAGTTCAGACTTCAAAATATTTTCATAACTTTATTATTCTACATATCAAATTTATTCACCTGTACGGGGTTTATGAGAAACTTAACTAATTCAATAAAACTATATGCTTCAAGCCTTACACAAAGAATAGAACTAACAATGGTTTTACTTTAGGGTTTCATTTTACTTTACTTGAAGATACTTAAATAACTGTATAACATAGTTAATTCGCAATTTGGTAATATAAAGTAGGACACTGCGCAGGTGCTAATAACAATTGATAAAAATCAACCTACATCTGTGAGCTACATAGAAGGGCCTAATATAATATATCAGAATCAAATCTAATATTATATATATATACAAGCCTACGAATGTAAGTGGGACAGGTTGATGGTTCATTGGGGTTCTCCCTCTGAAAGATGAAATGTGTAATATTTTCATTTCCTCAGCTTTGGTTACGAGGCAAAGCGAGGCGTTAAGTTCCGCCACCCAACACGCAATGCCTTCGGAATTCGTTGATAAGTGGGGAACGGATTTGTCTTAATGGTAACCGAGTGTCTTCGTAGCACTAGATTCAGAAGTTCCCTCTGCCACCCTGTCATATGCCGGATTGAAGAATGAAATATTGAAAAAAAAAAAACAATCGCTATGTAATTATTAATTATGTATTTAACCGAGTGGTCTTGTAAAAAAATAACGCTAGGAAAACAAATTCCTTTGTAACCTTTTTGCTTTTTATTTTTCAATTTACATCAAAAAATATTTTTAAAAGTACTTTTGAAAGAAATTTCAAAACTTTTATTCCGAGTTTCGAGATCACATCTCACTATAATTATATATTAGTAAATTATAAAGTATTAGAGTGACACAAGGAGGAAAATTTGTTCAGTTTTATACCAATATAAAAGTGGTATATATTTTTTAATAAAATTATCCTGCATACGAAGGGTTTTTACGAGACACGCCAGGAGTCGCAGAACATGTGCAAATTAAATAACTTTATATAATCGTATATACTGCGTTATGGATGCCATAATAACAATTCCGGTAATGTTAAATGTTGAAGAATGTAAATCCAAAATGTTACTAACTATGATTTATTTAAATCATTCTTATAATACTAACTTACTTAATAAAAAACAAATTAATTAGTATACACGTGGAACGTTGAGTCTAGTTGCGGTGCAGGGGCACAAGCATGTGGCTTTATATGCAACAGGTTCTGGGTTCGTATCCACTCGACTAAATGAAATAACTGACGTAACGAAATAACGAATGAAAGAAATGAAGTAACGACATTGAATTTCGCCATTCAACATGTAATGTTTACAACTTTTGTTTATTCGGCGAAAAAAAGGAACTTTTGTTCTTAAAGAGAACGAAGTGTCTTAACACTAGGTTCCCAGAATCCCTCTGTCTACCCTGCTATATACGGGATGAACAAGCTGAAAAAAACAATAATAACAATTTTTCGAAATGGTTAAATTCACAAACCGTTTATTTCTGTATCTAAACATCAACAAAATATGAAAGAACGAAAAATGCTCAATCCGCAATTATGATTGAGCAGCTAAATATATCACCATAGGTATTTCTATATTTCTATCCTTTTTGATAAAAAAAAAACATCGATTGAGAAGAACTTTTTGAAATCTCCATTGATTCAACGAGTGCCTTGGACTAGAGACCCATGTGTAATAAGTCAAATTCTTAATTTGCTTAGTCACCTTAAAAATATTTTAAATGAAGACACACAATGAGAAAATTAATAAAAAAACTTTTGTTTATTTGAACTACAAGCATTTCTTAACGAGCGCGAAAGACGACTACGCGGAATTATAAAACATTGATAATAGATATTTTATTTTTAACTTACTTGCTCGAAATAGAGGTCGCCGTGTTGTTTTAAAATTTCTATAATTAGGCCTAGCGGATTGAAATATTTGGCATGAAATGATTCAAGATACAAAAACATATTTTATGATAATTTTTAAAAGCGTATAAAACGTTTTCGCTTCGCTTCGTCTGAAACAAACAACGGTACGCATACGAATTCGAGCTGAAAACAAATAAACTGACTGAAACAATGAGGACGTTCAACGTCGATTGAGTGAACGTCAATATGCGAAAAAGTCAAATGAGAGCGAGCAAAGGTTTAGGGGATCGTTTAAACAAACCGTCTAGGATTGAACACGACCGGATGTAGAATACTTCATGAGCTTTGGATTTTAGCTATATCTATTTACATTTATTTCAATATATTTTAATCGTCCATGGTGCAGTGGTTCAGTGTCTGACTTTTGATACGATAGTTGTGAATTCAAGCTCCACTCGGGGCAAATGCCTATATAAAATGTTTATTATTTTCCAGCGCGTCGCGGCGTTAGCTTGAGGAATTAACACGAACCGTCTCGATAGAAAACTGAAGATGGATAACGGATTGTCTCGACACTGGGTTTCTCTCTCTCTCTCTCTCTCTCTGTCTTCTTATATGCAAAGGACTTGTGGAGACAAAAAAAATACAAATAAAAAGGCAGATAAAATAATATTTTATCCTATTATTTTATAATGGTAGTTGAGAGATATCGATTGCGTTTGACGTAATTCTGCACGATCACGCTAAACCGAACTGATTTCATACAGAGTACAGTTATGTCGACGAGCATTGACCCTGTCCTGAAGTTTGACACATTCTTACATCGGAAAGAAAACAATGAAAAATACGAAAAATGCTATATCATATCTGCGCAGACATCTACGGCTAATTTCAGGGCGGTCACGATACGTCGCGGTCGTACAGCGCGGATATTATTACGGTTCGCAATCACGATCTCAGCGTTCAACAAGTTGCCGTATTCAAATTGTCGTCTTTAAGAAACGAACCAGGACTTCCTAGTGTAAACGACATGACGCATATTCCTTTTATAGACTGTAGGCATACGAGTATATACAGCCTGATTTACAATTCGTCGTTCGAAATGATTCTAGAAACACTGGCGTAACATTATCAAAAACCGGTAATCAGTCCAAAGTGTAACCATTGCGTAAATATAAAAATATATATATACTAGGAATATTATATACGAGACCAGTAGTGGCGCAGGGCCACAAATGTGCAACTGTAAACGCGAGAATGGGTGTAGGTACGATTTCAACTCGACCAAATGAAATATTAAATATTTTCTTTTCCCTCCCTTAGGTGACGACGACAACGCGCGGCGTTGAATTCCGCCACTCACCACGTAATAGAATTTAGCGGAAAGTGGGGGGCGAAATTGCCATAATGGGAACGAAGTGTCACACATAACACTAGATTACCAGGTTCCCTCTGCCTACCTTGCTATATGCTGGAAACAACCTGAACCAAAAATAATTGCATATTTCGCTTGCTGTTATTTTAAATAAGTATTCAAACATTATCAACTTATTTCACGTTCATAGCAAAAGAATTTAAATTACTTTTACAATATAAATTTTCATATACCGCAAAAAATTGATAATTGGAAAAAAATCCAATGCCAATAAGTAAATGTGAGAAAACACAGTGAGAAAATAATTTTATATCTAAGCCTCTTTTCTAGCCAACTTTTTCTAGTTCAAAATTTAAATATATAATATAATATATTTATTTTTCGAATTTATATTTTTTTTATATTGAAATAATAAGCCAGGTGATAAGAATTGAAGTTTTACACCACCTATAGACAAAGCAACGGAAAATGCAGTCAGCGCGGGTAAACATTAGAATAAGAAGAAGTATGATGTCAAATAAGTATTTTTCTTAAATTAATATTGTGTTCTGTTACTACTTATATTTGTAACGATTTAGCGAACTATGGAAGAAATCTTATAGGAGTGTTAGAGAAATATTTCACATTTTCTGTCTGTCTTTGGATGGACACGTTCGTCACGTTTGGACGTCACGTCTCAAAAAGCCTTTGTAAAATAATACCTGCTGGTGTTCCACGATAATGCTGAGTATATATATATAAAGTAAGTGGGTATAATAAAGTGAATACATTTAACTATGAGACATAATTTTTTCCTTTACCTTTGTTACGTCAAGTGAATTATAAATAATATGAAAGATATAAATAGAAAGTTCCCTGAGATCAAACGTTATAAAATTGCATAATACGTGTATTGTGTCGTAAATTTTCTCTCACGTTGCATTTTTCTTCATGCATGAAAATTTCACGTCGCCGCCGCTACTACGTCATTGTAATTTAATGCGAAGAGGAAATGTGATAAAGACAGCATAACAAAAACTACAAAACGTAGACAATATAGATAATTTAAAAATTAAATTAAATTTACTTAACGCTGAATCCCACACACAGCAGAACAGACAGACGGAACGTAGAGATGAGACACTCCGTTTCCCTCTTTCCGCCGAATTTAACGAGACATTGTGTCTTGGTGCCCAGAGCGAAGAAATGAAAATATTAATAAATAATAATTAATTCCCTCAAGCGATTCTGCGCCCTCACGGCCTCAAATAATTATGGATAGTAGTAAAGAAAAACTCATTATTTCGAATAGTAATATTTCCTTGTAATAATCGGAAAGATATTATCCTATACAAGTTTTACAATAATATATTTTTTGCCTTTTATTGTTTCGAAAATCTATTCTTTCTCTTCAAAACGTCAGTAGTATTACAAATCGGCCATAAGCAAAAAAAAAAATTGGTATTTTTTTCTTTATTTAGATTTTTTTTTCGCTAAAACTAGATCTAACTGTTAATTTAGAACATTTCGTCAGCTTCCACAATGAGAGTTCGTTCGTTCTTTATATCTCAGAGACAAATTAAGGTAACCCAGTTGAGAGGAGGACCGTTGTGCACGTCACTTTCACTCAGCTCCCACAGCCACGTGTTCAAATACGACACCGCGGCCGCCGCGATCACTTTCCGAGAGAAACAGTTACGTTGCTTAATTTGTTTGGACTGTAAATCTTACGAAACATTAAATATTCAGTTGCAAATGTTACAAAATATATTTATACAGTATAACATGTGAGGCCTGGGAAGCCAGACGCGGAAACGCTATGTCCCTTTATGGAAATTGCTTCTCAATATTACTGCGACTTGCATGGCATTGCGTGCCTCGCATAGCACCTACATGGATTGTGGAGCATATATTAATGTAGTTAGTTGTATACTAAAAAGACATACGTTTTTTTTTAGCTTCACGCTGTATCCCGAGCATAGCAGGGTAGGCAGAGGAACCTGGGAACCTAGCGTTAAGAGACTTTGTTTCCGTTCCCAATTTCCCCTATATTCTGAAGAGGCATTGTGTGTTGAGTGGCAGAATTTAATGCCGTGCTTTGCTTCGACACTAGAGGGAAAGAATGAAAAAATTTAATATTTCATTTCCGTCAAGTGGGAATCGAACTAACAGCGCTTGTCGCTTGTGCCTCTGCGCCACTGGCCTGGCCTCACAATATAGCTTCGAACATTTAAAACGTAGTTTTGAAAGTTATTGAAAAATTATAGTAGCTGCCGACACCTTTGTATTCCTTGATCGTTCGTCCAGTTTAAAAAAGATATGTTAAATACTGCTTGCATGTTTTAAAGATTTTTTTTTAATTTTGTACACAAGATGGTTGTAGGTTCGATTCCCGTTGGAATGAATTAGTTTTATTTTCCTACTCTGGTAAAGCGAATTGCGGCGATGAGTTCATCTTCTCATTAAGCAATGTCTCGAATTCTAGAAAACCCTGTAGCATGCGAGATAAAGCGTGAAGGTAAAAAAGAAATCTTTACAGTTTATTCTATCATTATATTAATAACACAAATAGAAATAGCGTTATCACTCCATTCAGAGCTTAGTGCTGTATTAATTTTTTTTTTTTTTTATGGGAGAGGACAAGGCAAACGAGCGTTCGGGTCACCTGATGGTAAGTGATCACCGCCGCCCACGACCCCATGCAACACCAGAGGAGCCACAGGTGCGTTGCCAGCCTTTAAGGTGGAGATGAAGGGCACCAGGGCCCGGCATTACCTAATGCGAAACGCAGTGGCAAGGGCCACTACTTCACGCCGGTTTAAGATGCCGGGGGTGGTATTAAATCCGGTCGAGTCTGCCCATGCGTGTTGCCATTACTGGCGACGTGACTCTTCCACACGTACTTTAGTCGCCTCTTACGACACCGACAGTACCAGGGTGATCCTATTCGAAGCCGGGACCACACAGCTAAATATTATATATATTACCTTTACTTAGTTTTACTTAGAAATAAATCCTAATATTTTATATGGTGTTAACCAAAACAAAGTTTGCCTAATGTTTTTAAAATGTACATAACATAAATTATAATTATAAACCTAGAATCGTTTATTCAATTGGATTACAACTAGCCTACATGATCAAAGTGGACGCGCATTACGTGGATATACAAAACTTTTATTTTTGTGATTACTTACTTATTAATGTCATTAAAATGTATTTTTAACTTAATATATTTAATTAAATACAGAGTGTGAGGTTAGTGTATTTATCTGTTGTGTAAGGAGTCTTTAATAAATGTATCTCTTATAACATGAAGAAGCATAGAACATTTTTTTCTAAGCAATAGTGTATATATTTATAAGTACAACTATTACATTAATTTAATAATATAAATCACAGAAATTATGTATTAAGTCAGTAAATCCACAGAACGTTTTAAAACTTCGCAGAAATTCAGTGACTCACTTTTATAATTTATATAATTAATTATTGCAACGATGTTATGAATCATTTTAAATTCTGTGTAATTTGCATCAAAAAATCAAAAATATCATCAAAAATTGACACAAAATCCTGCTTTTTTCTAAACAAATCAAATTATTATGAGAGAATTTAAAACCTTCTATTTATAGAGATATATTCGTAAATGCTATAAGTGTATGTACTGTTCCATCGCCCTAGTTGGGCGCCTCTCAAGTCCCAACGTCGCGTCGCGTCGTACGAGAAGAAAACACATTCACTTGAAAAGTGACTAAAGTGTTCCGTAAAAAGTGACTGACACTTTAAAAACTACCTACAACTAGCACAACTTGTCTAACTTAACAAGTTGTGCTAGTAGTTTTTTTGGAATTAGTATTTATATATATATATACATATGATATAATGTCGACACCCACTAAGAAGGGATTTTGAAAAAAAATTACCCTAAAAAGATGAAATAGGGGTTGAATGTTTGTACGGAAAAATCTTTAAATCGCCACCGATTTTTATAAAAAATTAAATTCAGTCTCTTAAAAATATTTTATTGAACACGTGTTTTGTGGTTTTTTGGAGTATAGCCCCCCAAACTGAAAATAATTTTATAAATATTCGTATAGTTCAAGCGGGCGAAGCCGCCCAGGTCGGCTAGTTTACATATAAAATTAATTAATGTGTAAAATGATTCTTTTTCGACCTTTGGTTTTCACGTTTAGGTTTTACATTTTAAATGAGCTGTATTCATCGTTTTATTTATTCCAAAATATATTTTAAAAAATGCGATATTTCGAACACTTTGCAGAAGTCCATTGTCGGTAGACTTTACCTTCTTCGCCGTTTCATTTAAAAAACGTTACTTCTTGTATACAAATGTATCATAATATGTCCGCCATTAAGTTGCAGATTAGCAGAAAGTTTCCTTTTCCTATGCAAAAAGCGGAAGATGAGTGCACGATATAAATCTATCTAGACACAATAAAATTGTAACTGGTAGCTGTCAATATGTGGAAGATTATTTAATTTCTACCTATTTATACCTATATTTATCCATGAAATAGAACTTAAAATGAAGATATTTCTTTGTCCGTTCGTTCACACTAATTTCAGAAATGCCTTAACCAATTTAAATGCAGTTCTTACTATTGTTTTTTAATCAGCTTTCCCTAAACATTTAGTTTTTGTTTTATTTAAACTTAAATTGTTCACAAATATATAAATTACATCAATATAATTAATAAATTGGCTGAAACTTTAGTTGTCAATGTATGGATAATGGCTGTAAAATGATAATCTTATTAGAGCCATAAAATAATTCAAATTAGTAAATATATAATTGAGTACTTCAATTAGGTTCAGCTGCCAGTGGGTCGCTAGTAATGTATATAATTGTTAATAATAATTTCGTTTATTTAAACAAAAAAAAACAGTTTTCAGTAAACTTTGTTGATCATTTTATGTATGAGGTTGGTAAAATACTACTTATAGTTGATTCTTATATGTAGCTTTATCATTATGATATATATTTTCACTAACTTTTCAAATATTTATGCTGCAATTATTTTAGCACACTTGAAATGATTACACCTTGAGTGTAGATTTCATTACTTTAATATCTTCTCCAGCCTTGTAGAAAAATGTTTATGAATGATGTGTAACAAAAATAAGTTGCTGGTGGCCTTTGAGAAACTGGGCTAAGGTGTTATATTTTGTACATATAATAATATAAACTGTTTACATGAGAAACAAGATTTGCATTATTTCTTACATAGTAGAGTAAGCAGACGGTCCAACCTACTGTTTAAAAAGTTCCATTTTCCATTCAATTATCTTGACATTGCACATTTCTTGGAGGAACTTGACAAAAACTTTAAAATATTAAATATATCATGACACAACAAAGACAAATAATATCACTATTTTATTTTTTATAGAAATTATGAATATAATCTTGCAAAAAAAAATATTTTCAAATGCATACATGTCTTAACACACAAAATTAATAATTTTGTACTTATATAATAATTTAATTCTGATAGTAAGCAAATATTTAAACTACTTCTAATTTGCCAAAAAAAAAAACAACACAACAGAATAAAATAATTTTAGCTCCAAATTGATAAAGGAATGAATTATTCAGTATTATTGTGAAATAATTTCTCATAATTGTTTAGTATGAGAAACAATGAGTCATTTTTATTGCTTAATGAGGTTTAACATACGGCTTGCTTATGTGAGAGCATTCATTGTTTAGGTAGATTTGTGTAATTACAGAATTAAAAAATATTATTGATATGACGACTAACTGTTATAATTATAAAGAAAATGTTTTCAATTTTTCTAATCAAGAAGAGCTTCTATGACTGTTGTTTCTCTTAATTTTGAAATGAGTATAGAGAACATTGGATTTAATATTTAAATAATTTGAATACTATATTTGTCACTCAAGTACATTGCAGGTACACAATGAAAGATTGACAATAAGATCTAATGGTACTTCCATTTTATATTTAGCATATATTGTTATTATTCTCATTAACCATAATGTAAATCTTATACGATGCTAACAAATGAAGGTCAGATGTAGGCTAAGGTTTGACCAAGCCAATGGCAATGACCTATATGATTGAAAGATATTATTGCTCCAATGTCTTACAATTGGTTATGGTTATAAGAAACAATCAACATCAAAATTGTTTTTTTTTTTTCACTGAAAAAGTAATTTCTGACGTTAGTTGTTATAATAAACTTAAATGTATTTGTAAGAATTTTAATTAAGTATCTGTAAATGAATTGGAATGTTTTCATTATCATTAATAAATTGAAAAAAAATAAATACATATTATTTGAAATTAAACATTGATAAAGACCATTCCTACAGCATGAATCATATTTCTCTTCAGTACAGATTTATAATAATAAAAAGAGAAAAATAATTTACCCGAGTGAGCAAGTCTTCTGCCAACCAAAGGGCTGTCTAATAGGAGTCGGCGGAGCGACCAACGGCCTAGGACTCCGCCACCCCAGCCGCAGCCACCACGGCGCATCCCTTCGCGTTCCACCATCACAACACTTAATACATTACACTACACAAATATCGTCAAAGTAAGCTTCGCACGCTTGACGTCAATTACAAAATACCGTTATAAATCATCAGAGATTGCTCAGACCTCTTTTCACAACTAAATGTTGAGTAACAGTATACTTGCAAGGTATTAAGAGAAAGTTCCGATGGTCCAACGAATTATGAGATGCAATCAGAAGGGTAGATTGCAAACTCCCATTACGAAGTGTTTTGTATTCTTTTCGATAGATTGTCAAGGCAAATTAAACTTTGATTTAAAACAATGATTTTATAATCACACTACGATGGTGATAAATATTGAGATTTCTATACATTTTTTCCAAAATAAAAATATTAACTGAAGCGTCAACACCTCGTCGAACAACGCCACTTATAAGTTGCACCTTGAAGCTACTTTCGGATGATAAAATCTGTTTCCCGTTCAAATGTCAAATGAAATTTTGAAGTTCATCATCAAATCAACACATGGTTACCAGTACAAAAAATCATGAATGATAAATATGTTATTAACTATATATTAAAATATATATTAATCTATAAAATAAAATGTATCCATTGTATAACTTAAGAATTTTAATTAAATTATATTATTTGTTATTATGTATTTAATCTGTTTTACATAATCTATGGTCATGAAATATGTACACCACAGATCAATAATAAACTACAGACTTACTGATAAATCTTATTTTAAAACGAATTTAGAAAAAAAATATAAGCAAGTGTAAACGTAAAAGCAAAATTTTTAATTCTAAAATGAAAACATGGCAAATAATCCAATACAGATCATGTAAATGAGGATCATTGTAGTATAAGCATGCGCGTATAATATGTAGTATAAACAAGAAATGTTAATTACCATATTCAATCATACAACTTCTATAATGAATCTCAACGTATCGAAAGTTTTAGGGATTTGGTTTTAACAGGTCCGAAGCATGAGTCATTTATGAGTGGTGTATTTTATGAGTGGTTTATCGGAGTGGGAACACAAGTCGTTGTCAGATTCAGAATGTATTTGGTTACAAAATTTACATGTTATCCTTTTTTGTGAATACATCTTCTTCTAAAGATAACATTTTGCAGTATTCCTTTATACATTTTTCACAAAAGTGGTTCAAAAATTACTTATTTTGGCACCATTGTTCGTTTCAGTTGGTACATAGGTTTATCAATAAACAAATTTACACTTCCTCGAATATGTTAAATTTTAAAAAAATGCTCATAAAGAAACTGTAGTATTTATATCTACAAGTATTTAATAGATATGTAGCATTGTCTCATGTACGCCAGTTGAGCTGTTGCTGATCTGGTCTAGTGAGCCAGTGGATTTCTAGTACTCTTTACATGACCTCGGATCGCAGTTTATAATGTTATTGAACTTTGAAAAGTCGTTCTGTTATGTAATGGGTCTAAATAATAAATACAATAAAAAACATTTTTTAATTTGGCTTCGACAAAAAAATATGATTAGAAAAAAAATGAGACAAATTACTATCTTGTATCATTCAGTATTGCGTTAGATACAAGTGAGGACATGACAGTTGACACTGACAGATATGTATTGACAGCTGAAGCCGCACGATAAATGTCTAAAGTCAAGCTCACTTTGTCGTGATTTGTTATTTTGTTAACGGGTTCTATTTATCGATGTGAAACGAATAATTATAGTGTTATTGCACTTGTTAATGATGATAATTCCTCTATTGATATCACAGTTTTTTTGCTTATAATAAAAGAATATTAGTCTTCAGGCGTTTGATCAGTTGTTAAAACAACTGTAATTTAAAATATAAAGTAAAATATATATATTAAAAATGATTACATATCGTATTAAATTATTCATCTTAGCGATTTTGATTAGTTGTGCATTCTGTGAGAATAAGTACAGCCAAAAAGCTAATGAGAAAAAAACAAATGAAGTAGATTTTAGAAAATTAGAGAAACCATTTCGGATGAACAAATTAAATATTTTGTGGACAAAAGCCCAGCTGGTAAGTTTTAAATACGCCTTAGTTACCATTAAAAATAAACCATTAAGTTTGGCCGTCGTGGCGCAGTGGCACAGGTTTGTCGCCCGTAAATGCGACGGTTGTGGGTTCGATTCCCACTCGAGGAAGTGAAATATTTCTTTACGATTATATTTCTATCTTTCTTCGCTCTGGTATCCAGGCAAAGTGGGGAACAGAGTATCTTAACACTGAGGTTGCCGCTGCCTACCCTGCTGTGTGCGGGATACAGCGTGAAGCTATTAAAATAATTGATTTAAAAATTTACTTACAACTCTTATTAAGAGTGAATCTCTCCACTTTCTAAATATTTTCTATTATTTCATATTATAGCGTCTTACGGAACCAAAACTGAAATCATTATATAGTGATTTGATGATTCAAGACAAAGAAGAAATTATACATAAAAGAGTAAAAAGTGAAGGAGGTGACAAGGAAGGGTTTAAAGAAGCAGATCTTAGAAGAAAACTCACAAATATAATGAATGCTTATGGATTACGGGAACACTTCGATGATGCTCCTAATGTCAGGCAAAAACAAGATCCTGTAAGATTACCTTTATTTTCTTATTTTATAACAATTTGGGTCATCGTGGTGAACTGTGATACAAACTGACTAAATGCCATGGTTGTTGGTATGATTCCCTATTGGGAGGACTAATTATCTTCAATACATCATAGCATTGAATTCCATCACTCTACACATAATGTCTCAATAATTCACAGAAAAAGGAGCATTAAGTATTATTACGTTTTCTCTGCCTACCTTGCTATAAGCAGGATATTGCATGAAGCTAAAAAAATGGGTATAATAATGTGATACTTACAACCTATTAAATATTGATAATTGTTTTGGTCATTAAATATTAGAGCTTCTTATAAATTACTAACTTTACTATAGATATGTTCATTCCATTATGTTTGAATCTGTGTAAATGCCCAATGGTTTTATTTATTTTTATGATTGATATTTAAAGTTAAGAATAATGTATAGTACAAATTAAGTTTCTTTACTACAATTTTAAAATATGTATTGAAACAGTTCAATAATAATAAAGATAAGACATAGATAATGTAGTATTTTAAACCTGCTGTGTGTCAATGACATCTGCTTTTTAACAATATTGATAAGAATTAATTAGCTTTAAAGAATCAGATTTAAACTGTAAATGTAACAGTTGCGAGTTTGATTCCCACTCTGGTGAATGAAACATTTAATATTTTCACTTCTTTGCTCTGGTAATGATGCAAAGTGCAGCACACATTCTGCCACTCAATACACAATTCCTTAAGAATTTGGTGGAAAATGAGGAGTGCAGTGTCTTAAAACTAGGTTCCCTATGACTTTGGATCCAAATCTTTATAATTTTAGTTTATCTTACATATATTTTAGGCATACAACTCTGCTATGGATGGCTACATTAACAAAAGTTTATTTAAAGATAAGAAGCTAAACATGTTATGGTCGAAAGCCGAAGCTTCAGGTTTCACAAGTGAAGAGCTAGCAGCTCTAAGGGAAGAGTTCACTCATCATCAGGACAAAATAGACCAGTACTACGACATACTTGCTAATATGGAGACTGGAGATCAAGAGGCATATAAAAGTAAGATTTTTTGTTGTTGTTTTCAATAATATTTTTTTTAGGTTCATGCTGTATTCCAAAAATAACAGAGTGAGCAAAGAATTTAGTGTTAAGACATTCTGTTAACAATTTTTTCCTCAATTCTCGAGACACTGTTAAGTATCAAACTCAACCAGTTACTAGAGTGAGATAATGAAGAAAATTCATCACCCTAAGTGGAAATTATATTGGTTTTTTTATCATTTATCATAATAGTTTCCTCATAACTTAATATTAACAGCCTCATTTACATTTAAACTATTAGATGAATAAAATAAAAGTGTTGTTATAAAATATGAAAGATATTTTTAAATTCTTATAATTGGGTGTCACCCAATCTAAGAACACTAGAGTCCATAAAGTGACGTCAGCATACATCTATAAATAGCATAATTGAATACAATTGTCTGTGTCCTAAATTAAAAGATTGTTTATGTATCTCCAATTAAAATAAACTTCAAGAGATACTGCCTTATTAAGTTCATTTACAGCAAAATATAAAATGATGGGAAAATAATACATGAAATAATTTTACTCTCTGACTTGTTTGAAACTGTGTGTAAAGGGTTACTTAGGATTACTTAGTTTCTTGGTTTCAATTCAACAAAATATATTTTATCTTATGTATTTATAACATAGTAGCTTTTATCTGTGATTTTGCTCCCGCAGTCAAATAGAAACACAGAAGAGCTGTTTTGTTTGTGTATATATGTATATATACACATGACTCTTTCTAACCTTATCACCTTAACTCTGACCACATGTTTTACCACATGTTTACATACTGCTATATAGCTTTTCAAAAAAATTTGGACTATACAACACATAGGATTTTTCAATTTTTCAACAAACTTTCAGTCTTAAGGTTAATATCAGTATAGATATTTGTCACAACAAAACAATTTTTTTTATAGATGCAGTAAACGAAGAAGAAATGGAAAGGTTCAATGACATCAATTATGATCGTGATAACAACGAGAACGAGAAGCTCGACAAGAACTTCATCGATAAGGCCAACTTGGTGCGTGAGAAACACCGCGGCTTGAGAGACGGTTATGATAGGCTGCAACGACTCGCTGCGAGAGGTTATATATATATATATATATATGATATTTTTTTTATTGAGCGAAGCTAATCTCTTTCTGGTGAGAAGTGTGATTTGTTGTTGTAAAGGTGGCGGCTCCTAGTTATTTTAATTTATATTATTTAAATGTATGTATGCGTTATGTAAAATCCTCTTAAAATGATGATAGTTTATGTCTATATGTACTGTTATATGGGAGATACGACGTAAAGCTACGACGGTTAAATAATAAATTCAACATACTTCTATTTTTTTAACAATAATTGTCAACAGGTCCCAATAATAAAGAGTTCATTGAACCCAAAGTGCAAGGACTGTGGCGTTTGGCGGCGGCAGCTAATTTTACTGTAGACGAACTGGCCTCATTGAGGGTAAACAAATAAAATTTAGCATTTTGATACTTAATATGGTTCTCATTACCATCAACATCTAAATGCACTGTGCCCCTTATAATAAATTTTTTTTTTTAAATTTACATGTATGGCAATTAAGTAAACATCTAAAATATCTAAAACATATTATTTATCTCACTATATTTATTAAATCTTAAAGATTGAATTCTCAAAAAAAAACAGCACTAAGTGTTAAGATACTCCATTTTCCACGCAACTCCCAGCAAGCAATTGGAAATAATGAATTCAACTAAGAATTGGGAATAGAACCCACAACCGTTGCTGTCAGTTTACAGTCAGTTGCTGTCCCACGACGGTGAAATAAAAGGCAATTATATTATATTCTCTGACATTAGAGATAAGAGTTCTCTTATAGAGATAAGTTCACCATTGGAACTGTTTTTTTCTTATGCATATATTTTAGTACAATACAATACCGCCCTTGGTGGTGTAATTTTGGCCTCAAAAAGAGGCTTGTGAAAAGTCAGAGTTCGTCGAAAAAAAAAAAAGGGGGGGGGGGGGGGGGTCTCTGTTTCCTACAAGGAACGAAGGAATATCGAATAATCGTAGGCTTATATTTGAACTAAATCTGATCACTGTAACAATTTTTATAAAGCATTGAATAAAGAGCAAAAAGGCGGAAGTGAGATATTTGACCACCATATATTATATCACAGGTAGAGTTACATCACTACGAGACGCGGCTGCTGAAACTGCGGACGCTGCACGCCGACGAGGCGACCAACTTTGATAAACATCATAGTAAGGTTGTATACATACGCTTCTATTTTTATTTTTTAACAGGATTTCTGTTTTAAATACATCCAAACCAAGCCCTCGACCAGCCAAAGTAGTAAACATAGATACTAGTGTCATAATATTCCATTCCACACTTATGTCCGAGGTGGTGAACACATATCATTCTCAATACAGCAGTGCTACAATTACCAGAACATGGAAGTGAATAGTTTCAATTCAATCACTCTGGGATCAAGATCAAACCTATAAAAGTACATTTTTATATTTACTTTAGTGTTTTCTTAATTACTTATTAAATTTTTTGTGACATTTGTTTTTAAAACTTGAATATGATGTACCTTTGGATTGAGTAATAATCTGTTTTTAAACAAAATGATATGGTTTTGACTGTATTCTTTGTATACATTCTATTTATGTTCCATGATAAAGTTTATTATTTAATATTGAAAATTTTAAAATTATTATTAATCACTGGTTTATTCATAGATTGCAGCACCTGGTGACAAGATGGACCACTTTGCTGACCAACAGCAGATGATAAAGAAGCACACTCGTAAAGTGGAGAAGTTGCACGCGGAGCTCGAAGGAAAGATCATGGCCAGACATACTGAGTTATAAATTTATATAAGTTTACAATGTAACTATTGTCATAATGTTGTAATAATTTAAGTAGAAAAGTAAATATTTAAATGTATATTTATATAGGAATTCCAAAGTATTTCATGTATCAAAAAAAATAAGTTTAAAATACTAAACAGTTTTATCTTGTTTTGGCGATTTTGTTGAAAAATATTCTTTCTAGATATTTTATATACTTCAGTATAAATCTCTGATATTATTTTCGTAAATAAAAAAATATGCAAAAATATATAGTTTTGTTTCAATTTATGCTGTTTTGTAGTTATTAAATACAAATAACGAAATTTTACCTTGAATTACACATTGAAAAAATTTTAATTAGGTATTCATATAAAGCTTATTAACTAAATATTCTTTTATTAAATATAAATAATTGATATAATTAAAAGTAATCAATGCAAATGAGCAAGTAAGACCCTATTCAAGAAGACACTGTAAATGTTTCAATAACGGTTTATTTACCTAGAACTTACCGCATATTCTGCTTTAACCATATTCGAGACGCAATGTCGTCAGTAATAATTTACTTATAAATATACACATGTACCAAATTAACCTAAGAATAATAATAATAAAAAATAATTGAAATAATAATTAAAAAAACGTAGGATGCATTAAAAACACCAGTGGTTACAGTGCATCAATATATGATATTTAATCTTCATGTACAAGCAAATTTATTATTACACGTTTAATGTTGACGGCCGGCAACTCGACAGCGGGTAGTTGCGCGCCACACGAGCGAAACGGAATCACATTCCAAGCGGCCTACGTCCGGAGGGCCCCTGACACGCTCGCTTCAGTCGGTCGAACAGTATAAGGACTCTTCACGATAGGATCATTTTCTCTATTATGTATATAGATAATCTGTATAATATAATTCTTTCTCACTAATATCTACACCGTTTCCAAGGGTTACAATTATATATAACCCTCGTGGGATAGTTGCGGCTGCCGATGCTTAGTGGCTCCACTTGCTCCAGGCCTGCTGTGGAAACAAAACAAGTATACTTAATTATACAACGTAATGTAAATAAGAACTATATATAAATAATATTTGGTATTTTTATATATTTATTTTGGGATATTATATTCCTATACTTATGTATTATCCGTCATCTGGCCATGGTTTTTGATTCAGGATTGTGACATTAGTTCTTTCTTTTCCTTCCAATATAACACATATCTTATTTGGGATCATCTATTAATTTATTTGAAATTTCCATAGAGTAGTGGAACAGCGTCTCCAGAACATTTTTATATTTCCATTTCCCTGCTTTGGCAAGACTAAGCACGTCGCTGAGCTCACTCACCTGTTTGTCAACAGCGTGGTGCTGTTGGTCCCAGTGGTGATGGTCAGGCGGCGCCAAGTAGGGCATGGGCATAGTGTGTATCATGGAGAGGGCGGCGGCGGAGGCACCCGCACCCACTGCGCCCACGCCCACGCCGCCCACGGAGCCGTACGCGTCGCTACTCACGTTCACGCCCATGTTGGTTACGTTTTGCTGTTAAATTCAAATATACTATTGATAAATAATTTTTTACATTTTTAAAATGTTGTAACATAGACTTAAAGTTAAAAAAATCTTTTCTAAGCAATCATTTTTGTAGCGGAAATTTGTAAAAATCTCCCTACAGTGATGTCTTAATACTCTGCATATGCTTATGCTTCACGCTGTATCCCGCACACACCAGGGTATGCAGAGGGAATGTAATGTTAAGACACTCTGATCCCCACCTTCTGTCGAATTCTGGAGGCATTGCGTGTTAAGTGGTAGAACTCAACGCCACGCTTTGCCTCGACACCAGAGCGAAGAAAATTGGAAATATAAATGTAAAGAAATATTTCACTTCCTCGAGTGGGAATCGAACCCACAACCGTCGCGTTTACGGGCGGCACCATTGTGCCACTGCGCCACGACGGCTTCATCTGCATATGTGATATGACATAAAGCAAAAAAATTACATAACAAGTTTTATTAGAAGTGGGATTAGGAAAAAATAACTAAAGCTAACCTGGTATCTGTCATGGTCGGTGCGGTGGTGGTGGGCATGCATCCATTCATCAGGGGGGGCCATCTTCCACGCGCGCTCCGTGCCTATTGGGCGTGGCTTGCGTTCCTCTTCCTCACCCCAGCCCACGCCCACCGAGTTGACGCCCACTCCCACGTTACGGTCGATCAGAGACTGCAATAAGAATAAGTTGAAATAATTTACACTATCTAAGGATACTTTCTTTCTTTAGACAAAGCATCTTCCTAATAAAAAAAAAACAAACTATAGTGAATAAAAAGTTTCTTAGCCAGTATCACAAACAGAAGTTACAGAAAAATAAACAACGATCGGCAAACGAACACGGCAATATTTTATAAGATTCATATATAATACTAGCCAACCTGGGCGGCGTCGTCCGCTTAAACTGTACTAATATTTATTAAATATGTTTATGAAATTATTTTCAGTTTAAGGGGTGAATTCTAAAAAACCATGAAACACGTGTTCATTAAAATATTTATAAGAGACAATATTTAACATTTTATAAAAATCTGTGGCGATTTAAATTTTCAACCCCTATTTCATCCCTTTAGGGTTAAAATTTTTTAAAATCCCTTCTACTAAGGAGGGAGAGTGTTTATGAAAATTTATATTTTATTATAATATATATTATGAAAATAAATATGTGCCCAAATTTCGCGTTTCTAGCATAGCATAGTAGTTACGATTGCGCGTGCGTATTACCTCAACCAGTGGAAACATCTCCTTTTATATATATATATAAAAGGAGATATAGCAACAATTATGAATTAGATTTTCACTAAGAAATATTATTATATATTGACTTTGACTAGACAAAACGAGACGTGTAAAACCGAGGCTCATTAAATCAAAAATCAATACAACAAATTAAAATATAAACCTGGTAAGGATGGCCGAGCGTCATTTTCGGCTGCGCACTCGTCGGATACATTGGCAGCATGGAGTTGATGTTGCCGCCGCTGCCGCCCGGGAACAGTTGCTGTTTAGAGAATGGATAAAAGGATTTTTTTTATTAACATGTTTATTAATATTAAATAGTTACAGGTTTATTTAATTTTTATTTGCTTATACATAATCATAATTATGGAAAGTTTCTGTTTATAGGAAGTCACGCTTTTAACTTCACAATGAATCCCCAAAATATAGTAGGGTAAGCACGGGAACTTAGTGTTTAAATATCTTGCGTTCCCCACTTTCCGTTCATATTTGAGACATCATTAAAGGTAACATTTTTATAAAATCAAAAAGTTGTAAAATTTTTAGATGAAAACGAATGAGAATTATATGGTCAAAAAGAAAAGTTCATATTTGAAAATATTTTTATTGACATGGATATTATTATACAATGGCTCTCACTTGTGTTGCAAGTTTATGCTGCTGCTGCATCAGCGTGTGTCGCTGAGAAAAATCGGGAGCGCGTGGGTTGAGGCGCGACACGCCCTCCAGGCCCACGAAGCCCATGCCCAGCGAGCCTGACACGCCTGACACACCTGACACCCCGGGGCCGGTCTGCATACCCACCTGTCGGACATTCATGTTTATTAATATATTCGTATTTGAAAATAATAATTATTGTGTCGGTCTTCGCGCCATTGGACAGTGTCTAACGATTTTTAGAGTTCAATTTGTGTTTGGGTGAAAAAATTATTCGTTTTCTCTTTCTGGTAAAAAGACAAAGTGCTGCGTTGAGCTTGCTTGAGTTTCGCTACTCGACACACAATGTCAAAACAAAGAGAACCTAATAGTAAACCAATTTTCCTCCATTAAAAACATTTTGTTGCATTGCAGAAATGAATACAACTTTTGTCCTTGCTGTCTGTATAAATTAAAATATTTTCAATATTCACTTTTTTGAGTTAAAATTGAACTACACTTATTGACTATTAAGTCAATAAGCGTACTACACTTATTAAGGACCATACTTGCAAAGCATATAAAAAGTGAATGAAAAACTTGCCATCATATTATGTCCATTCCGGGAGTTGTCTTGGAAAATTGGTCCATTTCGAGTTAACCCAGTCATATCCATTGCATTAACAGCATTGCCTGTAATATAAAAATAATTACAATTTTAGTAGGGATATTTCAAACAGATTAATACGTGATTTCTGTGATATTCGAAACAAAAACGAAACTTAATTTTGTATAAAAGAATAGTTTATTATTATTACTTGTTTTTACTTATTTTTTGTTAATTTTCTAACTAGTGTATAAAATATATATTTTTTACACAAGATTTGTAAATGGAAAATGAATATTTTTTATAAACAGATAAAATAAAGATGTGTGTAAATCACACTTTTTCCTGCATAACAGGGTAAATCAGGAACTCAGTGCCTGGCTGTCATTCCAATTCAGGAAAAATAAAATATGATTTACAGTACTGAATGGTATTCAAATTCACAAATATAATATTTTACAATCGATTGAACGCTTATTTCTGGATAAAGAATATCCTTCATTTAAATTTCAACACAAATCTTAAATTGAATAAAAAATTTGTAATCAAATTGAATTCTAATTTCTGTTCCATCATGCAATCAATTCTTGAATACTGACCCTTACATTGAATAAATGTGCGATATTGACCCTAATTTAAAATCAAATAAAAAATATTCCAAATTGAAATGTAAATTTTTAAATAAAGAACACACACTCACCAATAGGCATTGGGTGGTAGGGCGGTGGTGGCGGTGGCGGCGGCGTGGAGCCATGCGAGGAAGTGCGCGAGCATGGCGAGCATCCGCCGCCGCCACCGCGGTAGCCAGGCGCCTTGCTCGCGTCCACCTGTGGCCAGTGCTTCGGGATATAAATATACACGAAATTATATTACATAATTGTGTTTAATATCTGTAGCTACACGTTTTATACTGGATACAGTAGGCATATGCACAGATAACGTCAAGACAAAGCGTTTTTTTTTCTGAATGCGGAAATTACCAGAACTTACCAGAATGAGAAAATTATTAATTCATTTCATGATTGTCATTTAAATATCAGTTAATTTAAAATATTCATTTGCCATTAGGCGGGTGTAAGATTCAACGTGAAGCTGATGGATAAATTTCCATTCAAAACATACAATAAGCATCCAGCAAGTAAGTGAAAATAAAATATTAACGTAAATAATAAGATAAAAGTATATAAAAATGATGATTGAAACATCTATTGGTATTAGATCAATAATAATAATAAAACATAAATATAAGAGTTAGTGAATACTCACTCACAAACTATGAATGAACAAATAAAGAAAAAATCCAAAACTCCATATAAATAAATACCTGTGGTGTAGGAAGCTCTACGTTATGGTCGGCGGCGCCCCACATGGCAGCGGCGCTCACCGACAGGTCTTTGAATAAGGAGTACTCCTGCGCGCCGCTGCCACCCGCGCTACCGCCCGCGTTCGCACCCCCACCCGCGTTCGCCACGCTGCTCGCGCTCGAGCACGACACGCTTGTGCTTACCTGCGGATATTAAAATTTCAAATAGTTTCCTGTATGGTCTAAATGATACTTGTATGGTCTAAAAGTATCTCAAAATAATAAAAAAAACTATTTTATAAAAAAGTGCAAAAGGTGTATCGAGTAAAACCCACAATGCTACAGTTTGTCCTGACTAGGGAAAGACATTTAGAATATTAAATGACTAAATAAATAACATACACAAATATTTCTTATAATAAAGACTATCTAAACATATAATAAATTCATCTTAAATGCATTTAAATGCCAATCTTAGATAAAATTATAAATAAGATTACTACCTGAGGTGTGGTGTTAATGTGGAGTGCTGAAGATGAATTCACTGGTATGTCTTCATTGCTCCAAGTACTTGAATTATCAGGACTTAGCTGTAAACAATATCTCATTATATAAACAATAATCTAGTTATATTAAAATGTAAATTAAGTAAGGCTATGAGTCGTGGCCACCTTGCAGTAAGCTCTAGATGACTGTGTCTAGTTTTGATTTTGGCATATTTTTTACTTTCAGAAAGTTCAACAGAAATAAAGCGGAGACTCGTCAATCATACTGTGTATATGAACAAGTCATATGACTTCTTCACATGTACACAATGAGAGATGAAAATGTATATACATTGTCATCTCTCATTAAAATTACCTAAGTCCATGTCAAAAACTCTAATATCCACTTTTTGAGCTAATGCGTGACATATTCATCTTAGTAAGTCAACATTTAACTACAAGTAAAAAATGTGGCAAAATATCTTACCTGTAAAATATCATTATGCTGCCGTACAACAGGTCGCGGTTCCTCCTCAATCTTGGCCGGAGGCGAGTCACGCGCTTTGAGAGGGGAGGCGGCACCAGCGGGTGCATTGTTGCTGGGTGCTGGGCTGCTTGGTATCACCTGCGCATAGTACATGATATGGCATTTAAGTATATACTTTATTTGAACCACAAATTGCTGAACATATAAATATATACAAATAGAAACAAGTAAAATTAATTTCCGTACCAAAGTAATTTTCTTAATTATTATAAATACATACTACTATTATACAATGTGACCAGCAGTGACGTTCAAAGAGGTATACGCCGCTTAGGCTCCAAATCGTAAACCATTCTCAAGTCTAAGATCAATCCTGAGATATTTTCATTAATAAATTATAGAGCTTTACGTCACGAAAATGAAGATGCTAAGGTACCACATTCATTCGAGGTAGTCTTAGAGTCCGTGACGTAGCGGATAAGCTCCAAGAGCGTCGTCTGAGATGGTATGGCCACGTTGCGCGCCGGCCTAGGAGCTATGTCGAATAAGTGCCTTGCTATGATTATCTGGGGCTAGACCTCCGGGACGCCGAAGGAAGTGTTGGTTGGATGCTGTGATGTAGGACATGAGAGCCAATGGTCTAACAACCCAGGACGCGCAAAGTGGACTAGATTAAGCAGGGAGACAAACCAGCCAACATACGCCGGGAGTAATGCCAGGAGGAAGAAGATATCTATGAATGATAACGACATCTCAGATAGATCTTAGACTTGAGAGTGATTTATAAATACGGGCCTTAGAGTACAAGATATATAAGCAACAACATTTCATAAGTTGCAGCCCTTGTAGACAAATGGAAATAACTAAGTTCT
>JBAIZZ010000030.1:107730-173967 GCA_037355905.1 Heliconius aoede
ACATAGGGCACTATGCCCTGTATAATGTAATGCGCTAGAAATAGTGTGCTTCACATTAAAACTATAATAATAGCAAAAAAAAAACTAACCTCTGCAACAACAATTCCACAAACTTAGTATGCCCCTTATCAGCAGCTATAGTCAACGCGGTATCCCGGGACGAGGGCACAGGGGGTGCGTTGACATCCGCCCCCTTGTCTAGGAGTACTCGCCCCACTTCCACGTAGCCCCCGCTGGCGGCCTCCATTAAGGGTGTTAGACCTGTTTTGGCACGATGTTCCACGTTGGCTTTGCGATCTAAGAGCAGGCTTACTACTTCGTGTCGACCTATTGGGACGTTAAAATAATGTTATTACTACTGTATTGTTGGTTATATACATAAATAAATGACTTAAAATATTTATAAATATAGGGCCACCTCTTTCATGTGCATTAAAAAGATATTTTACGACATCGACTTAAACAAATTTTATTATCTTGGATTAAATTAGGGAACCTAATGTTAAAACACGGTTACCCACTATCCATCCAATTATTATAAGCGCTAAGTGGTTGTACTGAACGCCACTTTTATCTTGTTACCAGAGCTGATAATAATATTTCAAGAAATGATAATATTTCATTACCTCAAAAGGAAATAGACCCCACAACGGCATATAGCCCGTATTATAATAAAATTTAACACAACACTGACACCAATAATAATACCTTGAAAACAAGCAAGCGTAAGTGCAGTATTCCGATTGGTCTCGATCTGCGCGTTGATATCGGAGCCGCAGTCGAGCAGCAGCCGCACGGCCGCCGTGTGCCCGTTCATGGCGGCCAGCATTAGGGGCGATATGCCTAGCTTAGAGCCCGTGCGCGAGTTGATTTCAGCCTGGAAATTGTGTTAGTAAATATCATTTATATTTCAACTTCAAAATTATTAGATAAAGAAATTTTGTATTTTTTATCTAAAATAATCAGTTTCATCATGTGTTTTGTATACAGCAGGGTGGGCTAGAGGGAATCTAGTAATAAAACTTCCGTTCCCCACTTTCCGTTTTATTTATCGAGGCATTCCGTGCATAATCCAAAAAGCATAAAAATTCATAAGAGCCGAACTAGACGTTATGTAAAACTTCTATACTTTTATACCTATTACTTATGTAAATGTTTGTTTTATAAAAAAAATATAAATGTAAAAATAAATCTTTTTTCTTTTTTTTAGATGGGCGTGTAGTGATTTATACATACTCGTGTGTGTGTGTGTGTGTGTGTGTAGGTTAATAAATCATGTATATTTATTATTGAAGTAGAATAAAGGATTATTCATTAAGAGCAGTCTTTCTTTAGACTTCCTGAACACCCCAACATTACAATATCATACAACAAATTACCTGATGATGCAGCAACAGCCTTATAATATTAACGTAACCCCCAGACGCAGCCAGCGACAGCGGCGTGTAATCAGACACGTTGCGGTGTTCCTTATTGGCCCCCCGGTTCAGTATGAGTTCCACCACTTCGTATCTGCCTCCGCTGCAGGCAAGAGAGAGTGGAGTGTCTTTGGTGCGTTCTGACTGGGCTTCGATGTCTGCACCGTGGTTGAGGAGTATTTCCACTATCTTTTCGTGACCCGCTGTCGCAGCTAGTATTAGTGGAGTGAAACCCTATTGAATAAAAATATTAATTATATAGTGATGAGATAAGATTTATTGTATAATTTGTTTATTTTAATGTAATTAGATCAATTAATTGAGAAAACTTTAGTTTTCATACACGTTTATTAGATTTATCTAGTCAAAAACTATGTAGAAAAACAACTTGATCGGAAATTAAATTTGATTCAACCAAAAATTATATTAAATCCTATTATATAATATATAAGCTGTTTTATATCTTTATTGCATAAGATTAATACAAAAATAAATGTTCAAATAAGCACTCAAATAGACTTACCATTTTTTTAAATGTAATTTTTTAAGTTCCAATAACATTAATTTAAAAAAATTAAGGAACAACAAATGAAAAATACTAACCTTCTTGTCCCGATGCTCAATATCAGCACCACGCGACAGCAGCAACTCAACCAAATCCTCATGCCCGCCGGTGCAAGCCAGCGTGAGCGCCGTGTCGTGGTTGGAGTCAGTCTCGCCGTCCACGTCCATTGCAGAGTAGGCGGCGGGCGCAGGCTGAGGCGGCGCGCCCGCACCCGCGCCCGCACCATGCGCCGCCGCGCCTTGCGCGTGCGCGTACGCGTCTGCACGCGCACGCGATGCGCCGAAACGACCCTGCAACACAGCGTAAATATTGTCAACTAAACTAAAATACTTATTTAGAAAACTCGAACTCACACCTCCTGGAAACCGTCAAGACGCTCTAACCTCTAAGCCTCAAACATTCTCGTCAAGCTACGTCGAAATTGTTATACGCTTGTTATGTTGTCAGTGATTTTCTTAACTAAGTGTGGAATAACACTTTGAAAATGTTAAAAATGAACTAAAATAATTAAATATTGCAATTATAATGTAATTAATGCTGTTATATCCACGATGTGGATGATGTTGCAATAAAAAAAATGTAGATTACATTATAAGTAACACAAGCTGCTTATAATATGTTGATAATGTTCACTTTTTAATCGATTAATTATTTTAGTTCTTAAAACAAATGTTCTTGAAATGTAACCTAACATATAAATCCTTAATAAAATTTAAAAAAACCTTTTTCTTAAGCGCAGCATTATTGGTATGGTGTTGGTCTCTTTTCGTATGTGGCACTTGAGGTGGTGTGAGCGACTGAGGCGGTACTAGCGGGGGCGTGCCGGCGGTGCCCACGGGCCCCACCGTGCCCACTGGACCAATCGTGCCCACCCCACCCATGGTTCCCACACCGCCTACACCTACATTCATGCCCATGCCACCCGCAGCTGGACCAAATGTCGATGCTCTGTCGAGCAAATTAGTTTTTAATTTAAATACAAAAAAACTTAAAATAATAATCAACAATTTACACCTAAATTTATTATTTTATCTTGAATATAGCTGTAATAGGCAAAATTACTTAGCGTCAAAATAATCCGTTTCCCACACACAGCTCAATTTTAGAGGCATTACATTTTCAGTGACATAAGGCAGGTGGCAACTTCGTGTAGTGCGAAGAAGTAAAAATTGATTGCCACGATATTATTATCTAAAACTTCTTTACTGTTCTAGAACAGATAAATACCAATTTGACGCTTACCTATAATCATCATATGGCAATGTAGGCGGTGGTAAGGCGAAGTGTGTCTGCGGGTCGAGGGGTGCTGGCTGCGACATTTCACCCGTGGGCGAAGGCGGCCGCGCGCGGTACTGACAGCCGTTGCCACCCTGTTGTTATAGAGAAAAAAATATATACAATAGCTTTAACAATAGTTTTTTGTATATATATGACAGGAATGGCGACGACAAGCGTAATTAACTTAGCTTCACGCTTTATACCGAGTGGGATAGTCAGAGGGAACGGGACGCCCAACACTACGGTATCTACATGCCTCGTCCACTGTCATCAACCTCTCCATACATCCGGCCCCCTGGGGGTCCTCGTACTTTGTCTTTCCTCCAGTATCTTTGATACCGTGTTCTCGAAGGTCAACCGAAGTCTCCCTACCTGTCTTACCTCAAATTTTTCCATCATAATTTTTTTTTTACATTCTTTCATCACTCATTCGTTCGACGATTCCAAACCAGCTCAGTACGTTCTTCTTCATTATCACCGTGACATCCTCGCTAGTACCTGCCATTCTGTGTATGTCTTCATTGCAGATTCGGTCAGCTAAGCTGACCGCATCTCTACGGCATTCATCTTTTTTTCATTCTTCTTCTGTACCCACGTTTCACAGCCGTAAAACAGCGTCAGTACCAAAATTGTATTTTGTACGTCTAAACGCGCGTCTCATCAATGCAGCTAAGGCGCCGTTAAACCTGCTAGACCAGCCAGCCTAGCAGCTAACCTGCTAGGCAGCAATACGCCTTTCCACATGTACGTGACATGTATGCAATGAGCACTGCATCATCTGCGTAACTCAGGCAATTCACATTCAAGACATTCACACAAACAGGAGACGTCTCCTACATTTCAGCAGACAAGTTCCAGCTCTCTCTTACTAATCCAAAGTGTCTACACCCACCGTCAGGTCGTGGTTCCGCGGCCAGTCGGCGGAGAGTGCCTCCTCGGCGGCGGCGAGCAGCAGGCGCGCGTGTCGCTCGTCACCGTCGTCGACGTCAGCGTCATCATCGCCCGATACGGAACCGCCGCCTGAGATCTCCTCGCACTTGCCGGATAGGATCTCATGAGACTTCTGCTGCATCACCTGCACAGTCATGACAAAGAATATACATATTATCCGACCAAGAGTAGAGATATGTTAAAGCGGAAAAGTCCACAAGTCACGTAAAAACTACTGAACGGATTTCGATTAAACTTTACAACATACAAAAATACATACATAATACATCAAAATAATACATATGTAATTTATGTACACGACAGGGCTTCTTTAGTATACTACTATATATTATACAGGGGTAAGAAATGAATGAAACTTTGCAGTAATACAGCAGAATAATACATAAGTCATTAAGGTAAATATTTTATACACATTTGGATTTAATTTAAAAACAAGCGAAAACATTATTTGAATCCCTAATATATTATATTCTTAATTTCAGACCATTAAATTAATTATAAAAATCGTATATACAACATCTTTGAAACCTGTTGCATAGTTTGAAATTGAAACATGACGGACGAATTGTACATAGATAATAAGCGACTATACCGTACTTTAAACTATTAAGAACTGTGTTGAAACGCTACCACAGGTTAACAACATTCATAACATTTGATGACAGAAACATCATTTTAATCTAGATAGTATAAAATAACTGCCTACAAATAAATTTGAGCCACTACCTGCAAGACGAGGGAGCGCAGCTCATTCGGCGGCAGCGCGACCAGCGATGGCACCTCCCGCTGTAAGTACGCCAGCACCGCCCCCAGCTCACGGGCCTCTACCGACCCGCCTTCCTCCGTCTGTTTTATTATAAGAAAAATAAATCACCTTCAACAGTAGCCAGAGGGAACCTAGTGTTAAAACACTCTGTTCCCCACTTTTCGCCGAACTCTAAAGGCAATGCGTGTTAAATCAAAATTTTATAATATAAGCAAGTTATTCTTACTTGAGGCAAGTAAGCTTCGGGTCTTTGCTGCATATCTTGCACATATTGCTGCTGCTGCTGCTGTTGCTGCTGAAGTTGTTGCTGCTGCTGCTGTTGCAGTTGTTTCTTTTGCTGTTGTTGTTGCTGCTGTGCCATTTGCGGCCATTGTTGTTGTTGTAACTCCTGCAGATGTCGCTAGTAAAGATTACATTTTAAAATTTGTCACATATAATCATTTGACTTTGCTAATACGAAAAACAACTAACATTTGCCGCTTTTATCTCCAACCACACAGATTCTTGTTTAGTGAAAGGAGACGGTAGTTCAAGGAAGGCGAACCATGCCATTATATAATCGATTTTAGACTCCAATTCCTAGATATAAAATCATTATCAGTTTTATATACTTTCCTCTTACAATATATAAAATATTTTTAAAGATAATGCTTTTTTAATATTCAGAATTTTTATTTTATACAATATTTTCACCACATACTGTTCTATTGCAAACCTATAAAACAAATATTCCATAGAAATTGTCAACCGAAATATTTTACGTAAAAACAATTATCATTTAATAATTTCGATTGTTACACATAATATATAAAACACTTTTTTTTTTAAATTAAATTAGACGTAGATAAGTTATAATTACCTGATTAACGGGGAATAGGTGTTGCGGCGGCGGGTATGGCGGAGTGGCGGGTGGGTGGATAGTCGTCACTCCTATATAATGTTATTTTATTAGAAACCTTTTTTTATTGAATGTTGGAAAACATAGTAAAACTTTTATAACTTACAAAAATATAGTACAAATGGTGCTAGCAATTATATGTAGACACTGAACATATAATAATATTTATATGAGTAATGCAAATAAAATTTTATAAGGCGCGCAATATTGTTACTTTATTATATATATTTAATTCAAGTTATAGATTATCAATTTTTAAACTATGCTAAATAATTATGTTATTTTGATATAATAATAATAATTTATGGTTAACAAACTATTTTCGAGGTAATTAAAAGCTGAGCATATTAAATATCAATATACGAGGAAATATTAGCACGTAAGACATCGGCGTTATGATAGTTTGATAATACAACAATTTGTGGTCATGAAGTTTGATATTAATTTTTTTGCAAGTTATGTATGGAAGTGACATCACACAATATAATTTACAAATAATTTGTGAAACGGTGATTGTTTAATTTCTAATAATTTCAGTGTAAAATTACAAAATATGTCAAGCCACATATGGATAGGGAATTGTACGGAGGTTTTACATATATGACCTATAACAAGGAAGAGGAAATGACGTCCAAGTGACATTACTGATGAATGACCTTTAACATGCTAATAAGTTAACATTTATTTGAAAACCATACCATTCACTTAAAAGGTGATTATATTAAAAAAAATCAAACAATCAATCGTTGACTTTTGTCGAGACTTGCCTGTCGCGCAGAATTGCAGATCGAGCGCGTGAAGGGCGGACGCGGCGAGAGTGGGCGGACCTTAGATATATCTATACTTTAGTTCCCTTTGTCATTCATTATTTATTTTATTTGACATTTGAAATTATTAATTTATTCTTATTTTAGGATATTTTTAAAGTGTAACTTCAGATTAAATGTAGTCCTTTTAGACAAAAAAAACAGCATAATAATTTCAATATAGCGAGACTCGAACCCGCGCCTCTTGTTTTCTGTCCATGTTCTCTGACCAGTAGGCCAAACTTTCTTATTTCAGTTAATTGAAATAAAAATATTTATAAATAGCTTTCTCTTTATGTCGATCTTTGAGTAGTGGAAACTTGTAAAAATCTCTTAGCCAATAACAAAAATATAAAAGTATTGTAACCTTAAAATTTCCAGAAATTAAAAAATATGTCTCACCGGAGGAGTTAGCCAAGTCAAGCATATTCCTCTCTGTCTCTGGCAGTGATTCATTTCGAGGTTGACCCGCAAGGACGTCGGCTCTCTAAAAGAAAGAAACATCATATTTTATTACCTTTTAACATGTCTAATGTTAACTCCACACAACTACATCCTACACAATGATAAAAAATGTATATAATATTATGAATATATAATATAAATAAATTCCGACACCAGTTCCAGGTTTACTTGGAGCATTTTTCATATACACAATGTAGGTCGCATGCACTACAAAAGTTCTACCTACGTTTTTACAAAAAAACAACGAAGTGTAGTCGCAATAATTATATCAACGTGAAACGTAAATAAACATTAATATTTCGACACAACACTACAAGTAAACATGATCGTATAAATGTGGCCACTCACATTGGATTTTTTTTCAACTTTTTTATTTTTTAATTTCCTGTTAACATCCTTCCATGTAAAGCCGGGCGGGAGGGATAGCTTATGTTTTTGCACCATGTTGTGGTGGCACATCTACGCCGCGGGAAGCAAGCACAAAATGATTGTATTTTATAATAAAGCCAACAAGAGATAACAAGCGACGGTTGGTTTCTACCTTTAAATAAATTCATTAAAATATTAATAATTTTCATTTATTTAAAAATGAATGAATTAAATAAATAACAATACCAAAAAGCACTGTTGCATTTATAGAAATTAGTTTATGTCAACAAAAGTGCGAGCATTTTTATAGAAATCAACCATCACCCAATACAGAAAATGATAATTATATCACCAATACTATAATCAAAAGCATGATATTGTTATTATATATAATTTATATACGGGCGTCAGTACTAATGAATGATCTCGGTCTACGTATTAAGGGAGCAAATGCATATGAGAAAGAACCCTTAAGGCATGCGTGCGTCTGTGCAGTAATCAAAGTCAAAGCAAGCATATGTATGTTATTTATACTAGCCTACTGCGTTATTTTAATGCTTTTGGGTTCGATTATTGTTGCCTTCTTGTTAGTTTTATTTTAAACGTAAATGAAACGACTAATTTATTTATTTGATATTCAGTCTATGGTTATATACAAATATTTGCAATTAAGACTATCCCAAACAGTCAATTTGAAATAAAGTAAAACTATATGTATATATATATACTAACATGGTCGTCTAGTATGTCGGGCGGTGGCGGCAGGTGGTGGTCAGAGTGCGGCGCGGCGGGGCGCGGCTTGCGGCCGCACTTGTGCTGCTTGCCGACCGCGCCCGCGACCGCACCCGGCGCCGCACCCGCTGCCGCTGTAGCGCCCGGGCCCGCGCCTGCTCCCCCCGCTGACGTGCCATTGCCACCCTGTTTCTTACGTCCTGGAATGAAAAATATTTTAATCATAATACTTTGTCGTGTATTATACCAGACAAATAGTATTGGAGGATAGCGAAACTCAATGTCTTGTAGGAAATAAAAACTATGAAATTCATTCCACCGATTGGGGAGCCAATCCACTGTCGCGTTTACCGTAAGATGATGTTAATAAACTCCATTAGGAATTACAATATATTACGTTAACATGAATACAAAATTTAAAACAATAATTAAACAAAGGCCGTCGTGGCGCAGTGGCACAAGGATGTGGCTGTAACGCGACGGTTTTGGGTTCGATTCCCACTCGAAGTGAAATATTTATTTACGTTTTTATTTCCATTTTTTTTGCTCTGGTGTAGAGGCAAAGCGCGGCGTTGAGTTCTGCCACTCAACACGCAATGGTTCCAGAATTCGGCAGAAAGTAGGGTACAGAGTGTCTTAACACAGAGGTTCCCTCTGCCTACCCTGCTGTGTGCGGTACATCCATAAATAGCTAAGAGCCACCGGGATGAATAAGGCTTTCAATTTATAATAATCACACCCAAATCAGTTCATTGATTCAGAAGCTAATGTGCTACAGAGACATGTATAACTTAAAATCTCGTTGTAATATTGTTAATAACTAATTTAAATACATAAACTCAACATACCATCCAAATAGACTTTCGCAAAATTAGGAGGCATCTCTTGCGCTGGATGTTGCTGGTGTTGCTGCAACTGCTGTTGCTGTTGCAACTGCTGCTGCTGTTGCAACTGCTGCTGTTGCTGCGGATGCGCGTGAACGTGCACATGCGGGTGCTGCGCGTGCGGGTGCGCGTGGGGGTGGGGGTGCGCGAGAGGAGTGTGCGCGGGCAGCAGCGCGCGCTGCGTGGGCGCACCGGGCGCGGGCGCGTGGCTCAGGCCGAGAGCCGCCGCTTGGGCCGAGCTGAGACCTCCATTGTCCTCCGTGCCAGTGTTACCTGGTGGTACGTTGCGTTATATGAATGCAGTGTAAAAGACAAATGTAATTGGCTATTGATTTCATTTATTTATTATTTTTAGCTTTCCACAATGCAGGGTAAAGAACCTATTGCTGGGACACTGTTCTTCGCTTTGAGCAATTTCTGAGATATTGCAATTTGAATGTTAGAGTTTTGTTGACCAGAATAGAGAAAAGAAAAAAATATAAATATATTAATACTCCCGAGTGCGAGAGTGAGTTTATAGTCAAACATGGTTCAACTAATTTTATTAGTAGTAGTCGTAAGAAATAAGAAATTCTTACACCTAAAATTTTCAATAAAATTAAATTAACATACAAGTGCATACCTCTAGGCAACATAACCGAGTGTGGATAATCAAGCAGCAGCTGCACGACAGCGGTGTGACCGCCCTTGGCCGCTTCGATCAGCGTGCTAGAGTTGTCCTTCAGCTTGCGGAAAGGGTCTGCGTCGCACGCCAACAGGAACTTGACGACGTCCGCGTGCCCGCCCGCGCATGCCAGCGAGAGTGGCGTGTGGTCGCCGTTGGCCGTCATGCGGTTCACGTCGGCACCCTACGGCGATTACATACATATTATTTATAACTAAATAATCGCTAACATTTGATTCGGTTAATGGTTTAATAGCAAATAATTTCGACCACCATTTTAAGTAGTTATCAACACTCACGCATCAAGAACTAGAACCGAAATGTAGTATTTGCTTGAGACAATACATGCATTCAAGAATTGTAATCAACAATAGTTTGGATCTTTGTGTACTATTGGATTTTTTTTACATTTTCTTAATTTATATCCAATGAAAAACTTATATTGTTTAAGGTAAATTATTGCAATCAACGTGTTATTTAGCACGTTATCATATACGTTTCCTAAAATGTTCTATCCTTAGAATAAAATAATACATTTAAAAATACAGACCTTGCCAACAAGAAACTGCACAGTACACAAGTGGCCAGCCCGACACGCCTTCATGAGCGGCGTGCGTCCCCCCTCGCTCTCGTGCTCTAACACAGCACCAGCACGCAGTAACACGTCCGCTACATCCGTATGGCCATTCTCGCATGCGTAGGTTAACGCAGTATCGCCGGTCTGTGTCTGAGCGTGGACGTCCGCACCCGCTTGTAGCAGATACCTAGAGGAGTTAAGAATTCCAAAATATATTTAGATAAGATCAGAATAATTTGTTTATCAGTTTTAGCAGTAGTTCAGTCCTAGCATAAAAAAATGTTTTAAGTTTAGGAATTTTCTCGAACGCCGCGATCCGTCTCGTTGCCAGAGAAAAGTTAATTATCCTAAAAAGAATTCGTACCAACAACCGTGACACATGACAGTCAGACCAAATTAAAAAAAAACAATAATAAACTAACCGCACAAGTTCCAAATGTCCCTCCTGGGACGCCTCCATGAGTGGCGTAGAGGCACCCAGTTCAGCATCAGCACCGGCCTTTATGAGGAAATCAGCCACTTCCAGAAAACCACCACAACAGGCCAGCGTGAGCGCCGTTTCTTGGGTTTCATCGGTCTGCGCATTGATTGAGGCCCCCTGACCTAGCAGAAGGGCTACCATTTCTTCGTGACCTGAGGATACAGAAAATAAAGGGTAATGGATTGTAAACAAATCTACTCAGTAATAGATTATAAAAGGTCTACTCAGTCAGATTCTACTCTTATGGTTTTAAATTTAACGAGGACTTTATTGGGACTTATAAAAGCTAAAATGGACTATAAATATAATAATGTAACAGTTTCTCTTCAATGTGTTATACCATAAATATTCATTTTTGTGTTTGTACTCCCTACAGATACAGATTTATGTTTGCCTATACACTCGTATCTTTTGATTGCATCGCTAAAAGCATAATTTAGTACGGCTTTAGGTCCTACAAGGACAAATGTACAAAACCCACCCTCTCTAGCAGCCTCCATGAGAGGCGTATAGCCCTCGTCGTTGACCTCCTCGATATTGGCGCCCCGCTCCAGCAGCAACATGGCCAGTTCCACGTGACCACCGCACGCTGCTAACGTAAGGGGCGATTCGAAGCTGTCCGTGGGCATGTTCACCTGGATTTTATATATGAATATATGTACATTGTTTTACGTTCAACTTTTTGACACTAGAATGTGGCTAACATTCCAGTGTTAAGCCACTGTCCAATTTTCTAAACATTACATGTTGAGTGGCGGAATTAAAATCGCATTTTGTTTTATCATTCGAGAGAAGAAATGAAAATAATTATGTCACTCATGGGAATTGAACCGACAACTGTCGCATATACAATAAAACGCTGTTTCTGCACCAAAGAATAAAAATGGCTGATTAAAGACAAAAGCAGCACATATATAATGTAACTACATATAAAGAAAAACAAAAAAACCTATTTTCAGTATTTTCTCCGCTGTTTCCATTTACCCATACGGGTAAAACGACAATAGCTAATTTAACCACAATCTCTTTTATACAATAACACCCTAAAAAACAGTAACCAACCTGAGCACCAGAGTCCAACAGCAACCTGGCAACCTCGACATGCCCATCCATACTGGCCTCCATCAACGCCGTATGCATCTCATCCGTCTTGTGTTCCCTATCAGCGCCCGCGGCCAGAAGGAACCTGACCATGTCCAGGTGCCCCTTGTAGCAGGCGAGAGTGAGGGCGGACTCCTTGAACTCGTTGGAGTGCGTGTTGATGCCGGCGCCGTGTTCTAGAAGAATCTTCGCCACGCCCACATGACCGGCTGAAGCGGCCTAGAGTTTTAGAAATAATTTTATTTTAGCCTTTGCGCTGTATCCCACTTATAGCGGGGTAAACAGAGAGAACTTATTGTTAAGACACTCCATTCCCCTCGATTTTTGCTAAGATTTCTTCAACAATAAAAACGCTGTTTTCATAATCATTACAAATAATAGCCATAAAGTACAAGACAAACCTCCATCAAAGGCGTGTGTCCGTTTTCATTATGGTCCTCAACGTTAGCTCCATTCTCTAGCAAGGCGCGCACGCACTCCTCGTGACCGCCGGCGCACGCGTACATTAACGGCGTGTTGCCGGAACCGGACACCGCGTTAACATCCGCACCGTGGGCTATGAGGAGTCGCACTATGTCCACGTGGCCGGCACTGGCTGCCTCCATAAGGGGGGTGCAGTCTCCCTGAGTACCATATTATGAAAAAATCTTTAAAAATTATGACAGGTATTAGAATTGTTAATTGATACAAAAAATTACAATAATATTAGTCCTAAGCGAAGCCAACACTAGTTTGGAAAGCAGTTCTGATGAATAAACAAGCGACTTACCTCAAATTTAGGTCTAAGAAACTATGAAAGTTGTTTTATTGTCTTATAAAAGGTAAATTTCTAAAATACAGAGACATTAGACAATATAGTAATATATTATATTAATATCCTTTCAAGTATGCAAAAATTTCAAAATTTAACCGGATTATTCGCGTACATTATAATTATGTCAATTGATGGACGAATTGAGGTCTTGAGGCCGGTCGTGGCGCAGTGGTACAAAATGTGCTGCATAATCGACTGTTGTGGGTTCGATTCCCACTCGAGGAAAGAAAATATTTATTTATGTTTTCATTTCTTCGCTCTGGTGAAGTCAGCCGTGTGGTCCCGGCTTAGAATAGGATCACCCTGGTACTGTCGGTGTCGTAAGAGGCGACTAAAGTACGTGTGGTAGAGTCACGTCGCCAGTAATGGCAACACGTATGGGCAGACTCGACCGGATTTATACCACCATTTAAAACTGGCATTTAAAACCGGCTGAAGTAGTGGCTCTTGCCACTGCGTTTCGTATTAGGTAATGCCGGGCCCCGGCGCCCAACATTCTCCACCTTAAAGGCCGGCAACGCACGTGTAGCTCCTCTGGTGTTACATGGGGTCGTGGGCGGCGGTGATCACTTACCATCAGGTGACCCGAACGCTCGTTTACTTTGTCGTCTCTCATAAAAATAAAAAAGAATGCCACCTTAGTCTACCCGCAACCACGGACTACTACAAAGTGCTCGAAATATCAGGTTTCTAAAAATTTATAACACTGAAATATATAGGCGATTAATCCAGTTAAATATTTTCAATTAAAATGTGTAATAATCGCAAAAATTTAAGAATTCAACATATTTATATGCAATTTCGGAGTCTATTTTGCCAAAAATGGTAAGTCGATATATGATATTATACTAAATCTTATATATAACAACAAAAGATAAAAAATAAGAATAATCTTATTAAATATAAAATTACTTAATGACAAATCATTCATAATAAGTCCAATATCCAAACATTAGCGTCTAAAGTTCATTCACCACCAACATGCGGAGTAATGTAATTAACATATGTATGTATATATGTATGTGTAAAATGTTAACATAAATAACTTTAATACCTGTTAGCCTTTGTACATAAATATATACTGTCGACATATTAAATGATTGCCATTCGCGCATATTATAGATTCTTTATTTTCATTAAATTTTTCAATACGGGGAGTATTCCCCGTTCTCCACTTTCTGCCCCATTTTCGTTACGTTGCGTGTTAAGAGGGGGAACTTAACGCCATGCTTTGTCTAGCAGCTGCGTGCTCAATACTAACATAAACAATACAAGGAACACTAACTAACACAAAAAACAATAACAGAACACAAAATTAAATTTTTCATTATTCAATTAAATTAAATAATTCAATCATATCACCTTAATCCCCCGATCCTCAACACTCGCGTGCATGGCCAGCAGTACCTGCGCCAGCTCGTAGTAGCCCGCTGAGCAGGCGAGGGACAACAGGGATTCGCCCTCCTCCGTGGTCTCGTGCACGCTGCGGCCCTCCGTTAGGAGCTTGCGCACCGTGCCCACGTCCCCGTCCGAGCACGCCTCGGCCAGGGACGGTGCGCCCTCCGCCGCGCCAGCACCCGCCACCCCTGCGCCCCCGCCCGCACCCGTAGTGCCCGTCGCCGTTGACCCGCACTGCGTACTGGCACACCCACGACACAAACGATTACACCCAACACGCATAACCCAACTATACATCTTATCATATCATAACGTTATCAGATAAGATCAAAGCTTCGATAATCATAGTCGGCGTCGCCTCGACCGCGTCGCCCCGAGAGCCAGCTCGACCGGGGCCGACGCGAGAGGCGGCCGCGCTGTGACTCAATCTCGGAGTGTCATCATACATTTTTAAACTTTTCAAATCGGTACACAAATAAGGAAGTATGAATTAAGATCGTGTCGATGTTTATCGGTAGTTTATTTGAGATTTTTCGCTTGTGATGACATACATATACATTCTATATTAGATAGACAAAGGAACAAAATTATGTAATTTTAATTTATGAATAAATGTAACAAAATCAACGTTTTAAGACCACAAATTATTTCAGCATAATTATGTAAACAATCAGTTACTTGTACAAAACCTTCCAAAAATATTTTTAAAAAATGACTAAGAATATGTTAAAACAATAGACATGGTGCCATTGTTGAAAATCAATATACCTTCATTTTGTTTTTATGAATATTACCAATTTTTCCCAGAGTTATCGTCACGACCTAGTCCTGGGTCCTGGGTCCTGTGCCCAAATGTGGACAGCTAAAATAAGTAAACAGCAAGTTCCCCAATAAAAAGTAGTTGAGAACACACTATGCATACAAAAAGAGTAATTTATTCTCAACTTAAAAATCTAGTCCTCTAAAAATATCAACTGTTATTTAATTTAAAGTAAATACTTTATTATGCTTGTAGCATTATAAAGTTAAAACTTTTACATAAATATAACTAATACTGCAGATAGTTTTAAATTGCGAATTTAACACTCTCCTCTGTGGTCAATTTATTACCATCAAAAAGATCAAATTCGTTTCTTAAACCAGTTCATAGGCCAATTTGATGATACCCTTTTGTGTCAGCGGCACCATCTCTTGTCGGGAGAAAGTTTTCGAGTATCCGAGTGGATTTTATGTAATAGTTAACAAGATGTGAAATTTCATTAGAACATAAATAATTGTTACATCATTCAGTATAAGTAACAGGGAAGTTTTTAATCGTGAATAGAATTTGATTTTTTTTTAAATGGGTTAAAAAAGGGACCCTGAGCTGAGTTTCTTGCGCCGGTTCACCTCAGGTCTGAGACATGAACTTTAGTGAACTGGTGGTAAATTAATTGACGTTCAAAAAAAATTAGATATAATTTTTTTTATTTTGAACATAACTATTTGAGTCTGCTTGGTGAGAGTTGTCAGCAACTTTGTAAACGTAGATTATATGACCGTCGTTTGTAAATTTTTGTTTTATGCCGTTACTATTAGAATTTGAACTCCTTTCTCATCTTATCTAGCCCTATTCAGTAAATTTACCATTAAAAAAACGTACCTACTCAGTGCTTTATCTCTCAGTCACTCGACTTCCGAGAAAAGAATATTCTATATAAAAGATAATACATTTCTCTACATGTCATCATATTCCTATTCCTCAATAACTCACGGTTTATCCTGGAGGTGGTGACGGTGGTGCGCGGTGGGCTGGTCGCTTCGCATCCTGGTGAGGGCGGCGGCGGCCTCGTCCAGGGCGCAAGACACGGACGACGTCAGCCGTTTCAGCACGTCGGGGTCCGCTAGGTGTTTGCCCTCGCCGGATAATTTGTTGATACCTGATAGGAAACATTTGTTATTTATTAATTAAATGTAGTATATAATAATGCTAATATTATAAATGTGTTTATAATATTAGCTTTATATTAGTTTATAATATTAGTTTATATAATATTCACGTTTATCGTGAAACTTCAAAAATATATTTTTAGAGGTATATAGAAAAGATTTGGATAATTTTTACGTCCAAAAATATAAACTATCCTTTCTTTATAATAAAAAATACGTTCAAGCGATTATTTGTATTTATTATAGTACTGCCTTTTGTATTTATAATAGACCCACACATAGTACGCCCGTCACCACAACAAGTAATCATAAATATTTTTGTATATTAAACACATTTTTCTAATACTTTCACGATAATGCAATAGCTAGAGCACAAGATCGTGGCTCAAGAGCGCTCGTCAGATAGTTGACATCAATAAATTAAAGTAACAAAGATCTTAATTGCTCAACGTTACTACGGGCTGGCTTTCGACCGACGACGCTAGTCCTTTGCATGTTGCCTTGAGACGTTCGATTTTATTTTCATTCTACCAGTAATTTTAAATGAAGTAATTATTGAGACTAGCCGTGGCAACGCGGCTGGTTGTGGGTTCGACCCCCTTTCGAGCAAATGCAAGCATATTCATTTTAAATTTGCATTTATATTTTATCTTTCTTTCATATATTTAAATCGATTAAACAGTGACTTTTGAGTTGGTCATTTCATGCAAAAAAAAAAAACCGATACAATATTCAATATGAGCGAATGTGAACATGTGACGGCGCCGTTAATTAAATCCTTAGGTGCTTTAAAAATACACATTTTGATGTGGTCAAGTATTGTGTAGTTGTTTCATTCATCTCTTTTAATGAGGTCAAGAAAAAAATACATGTATACGTTGAGTAGTGTCGGTTGTTGTTTGTTTGACATTTTCGACAGTTATTTTTTAATATAGCGTTTTTGCATTTTGGTTTTACGTAAATTGTCTTCCAGATGTGGTCTAGCCAGTCGTGACACAAGGGCACAAGCGTTTAACTTTAAACGCAACAGGATGTGGGTTCGACTCCCACTCGAGAAAATGAGATATTTAATATATTCAAACATTAGAATCGGATTATCTTTACACTAACTTACTATATGCGGGATACAACAAAGAGCTAAAGTCTTTCAAACCAGTACTACTTAACTCTGCGTCAACGGCGCCACCAATTACAAGTGATGTAAGTTTGACATTTGAAAAAATAATCAACTTGTATACTTGCAGATTGTAGAGACGACCTTCGAGGCGATTTTGAATGTGAATAGTAAATAAACCAATCAGTAATATATAACGTATTGTTCATATTTTAAAGATTATACTGCAATGAGAACGCAATTCAAAGTTCAAATCCAAGCTTACACCGCTTCACACTGTATCCCGGTCTCAGCAGGATACTCAGACGGAACCTAGTGTTAAGACACTCCGTCCCCCATTGTCCGCTGACGGCGGAGTGGTGAAAGTCATGGGCGGGCTTTTTGCCTTGGTGCCAGTGCAAAGAAATGAAAATATTAGTAAATAATAATTCATTTCTTCGAGCGAGGATCGAACCCACAACCGCCGCTTTCCGCTTTAGTTAATCTCTTTTCGTGAACTTTTATTCTGTCTATTTTTAACGATACTATGTAACTGGTGAGCACGTTAAAATCTTTGTATATAGTTGAAACGTACTGTGTGAATATTTCAAGGTCTAATATTTAATACTTTTATATAATTTGTAATAAAGTAAACATATTTTTTTATATTTATTTTGTTATTAATTGATGGGAGATTGCAGCGTTGAGTCCCATCACTTAACTGAAAGTATCAAAATTCAACGGGAACGGAGTTTCTTAACACTAGGTTCCCTCAGCTTACCCTGCTCTCTGTGGGATACAGTTAGAAACTACGAAAAAAAATGTTGAGATCATTCTATAATTTGTTGTCTAAACTGTAGTTTGCCCTAAAGAGGATCGACGCAGCAGCTTCACGTTATATTATCGGTCAATCACACGTACGCATATATTAACTAAACAAAGATTGATTCTAATTGCGGTAGTCGATAATTAAGGAAATGTCCTCTAAAAATCATGTAGATATCAATCACAGCCAAAACCTACATTTATAGAAAACAGATAATTAATATATATATATATATATATATATAATATAAATTTAAAGATTGAACAGTCGTGGCGCAGGGCGTGTTTAAACGCGGAAATGAAATATTTCATGTTTTCATTTTCTCGCTTTGGCAACGAAGCAAAGCGCGTCGTTGGGTTCCGCCGCTCAACACACTTGCCTCCAGAATTCGGGGGAAATTGGGCACCACAATAGTCTTATTGGGATTGGGGTGACGCATCACTAAGGTTCCAAGGTTCCCCCTCCATCCCCATCTGGGATATAGTGTGAAGGAAAAAAACATGAACTATGAATAAAAAATAAACAACAATTTCTCTATGATATAAATGAATAGAATAATATTTTCCTCCGTATAAACAGTAAGTTTATATATTAATATGGTCATAAATACTGCTCATACAACAAATATTGCAATTATATATGTATTATATTTACAATCTATATATTTTTATGCGTTTATTTAAAGAAACACAGTACAAGACCGGTTCAGATTCAAAGTTCAAAAATATTAAATAAAGATCGCGTCAAACGACAATCAGATTACCTAAAAATAAAATAAAAATGACCTAGTATTCGACGCGTGTTTTCAATTTATCATATCCACGCATATGGGACCTAAACAGCAACTGTATCTTACAAGTTACAACTGTGTTTACAATCGCCTCATATAATTATTCGTGTTTTATTATAACGTAGGCATGGTTTATCGCTTTATATCATAGGGAACCTGGGAACCTAGTGTTAAGACGCGTCGTACCCATTAAATCACTTCCATTTCATTAGTGGCGTAACTCTGCGCCACACGTTTTTCTCGAGTATTAAATACAAAAATATGTATACGGTATTTGTAACTAATAATAGTCTAAAAATGTATATGTAATTATTTAATCAAAGGCAGAGAATAGTGTCTGCCGATCGTGATGTGTGCGGGATATAGCGTCAAGCTACATATAGTTTTTTAATAGCCTTTATTTCTGATACCGTACCGTTACAAAAAAAGTGATAGTGTTAAGACACTCTTTTCGCCATTTTCCACCGAATTGTGAATAAATTATAGATAATATAGGCGTATTAATATTTATTTTATTATAATTGAAATAATTGTATTTGAAAACTACTAATATAGCTACGAGAAATCATAACTGTCTCGAGATCCTAAAATTCCTTAAATTTTGCTTAATCACGCACTGTATCGAATTGAGACAAAGAGGACAACAGAGAGATTTCACGATTTATTCTTACAAATAAGTTGTTTTTAAGTAACTGTAATAACAATAGAATCGTAAAACTGCAAGGGGCACGCACCACGTGTAATAAGAAACTCATTAATTAGCTGTTGCATATCGATTGCATATTTTCATGACAAGAAATATAACTTGTTACTTTGAACGCTATGTTTTATTACTTTTATATGTTTTAACTTTATTATAGGTTACGCACTCGTAGGATGCTTAACGTCACTCAGGAGAATATTTATTATTTTATATATATTTGATTATTCTATGTTTTAGCTTTTAATTTTTTTTAAACATATATAAAATAGCTAAATACGTTATCGCGTTCGACTTCCACTACAAACACAATAGGCACCGGCAAAGTACACGTAGATATGACCCCTAATGAATAATTTACTGAGACTGAGGTTCTTTACAAATTTCATTTTATATTTCATAATAAATCGATACTACAAAAATAAATACGTTGATCGATTTTCTATATATCGAGTTAATAATATATTTTACACTTATACTGCAATGTCTAGGGGTTGGTTAAATGGCAGGGATGAAGTTCATTTTATGTGGTTGACACGCAGCGATAGATTAATTTTGAAAGTATTTTGTTTTAGTTATTGTTTGTGAGGTATTCCAGCGTAGGTTCCAAAAAAACCGATTTAATTAAAATACTTTATTAAAATTTGCTTAATATTAAATAGGTGAGACTTGCTCAAAGTCGGAGACAAGAATGATCGGATTATTACATTTAATTTTTAATGCTAAGTGGAACAATGGATGATTTCATCAGGATTACACAATTTCAATATTACTGGTTATTACAATTCTAAGATCTACGTGTGGGGCATCAAGTGTGGGAAATGTTGCAAGATACTTCGATCAGCGGTTCCCTGGGTATGTGGGAACGTAACAAGCATGCTTATAAAATCAGCTTCATGTTGTATTCTGCAGACGGCAGGGTAGGCAGGGGGAACCTAATGTAGACACTCCCCTTCCCATTTTCTGCCGAATTTCTCCAGGCGTTGCGTGTTGAGTGGCGGAACTCAACGCTGTCTTACACTTACATTCAAACACTGGTACCCCTGCGCCACGACTGACCGTTGAAGTTTCTTATTTTGTATATTATGAACGACAATAAGTATATTAAGTTAATTATTCAAACAATGATAGCACAGCACCGCCTTGACCTTTTTATGCACTTACTAGTACCGCTTGCCCACCTATTTACTGAAATCGATCGTTAATCTACCGTCTACACATCCAGTGAAGCTGAAGAGTACAAGAAATTTATATTAACTTATATGTTTCTCATATCGCAGTTTCGCCAACGACTATAGTTGTAATTATCTTTGTCTGTCGTCCAATATTACTTAGAAATGTTCTGTATTCTGTAAACGCGACAGGTTGTGGGTTTGATTCGCACTCGAGAAATTTATATTTTCATTTTATCGCTCTCTCACCAAGGTAATAAGCCCGGTGGTGAAGGTTCCCTTTGCCTATTGTACTGTGCGCGGGATACAGCGTGTAGCTGAATTTATACTGAATATTGTGTCACTATTGTAAATGGACTAAGTTAAAACAATAATACTAAAATATTACACTCAATAAGTGTTGCACAAATGACAGTTAACCAATAATATATATATATATGTATATTTTTCAAGTATAATATTTACACTAAGTGTAAAATCATCGTAGCTTGACGATCGAATGAAGTTTTTAACCCAATCAATTAAATTGCATTATTCTACTAAAAAAACATAAATTAATACATTAATAAAAATTATATATTTTCTACTAATTAAAAAAAAAGAGCAGCGCGATTCCATTTTTTTTATACGTTTTCTCAATAAGTATTTCCCTTTCCCGATTGTCATAACACCAAAAATTTAAAAAGATTGTCTCACACCTATTAATGTACCCTTTTAAAAATACTTTTAATTTTACCCTTGCCTCTTATAAGAATAATATTTTCTATATTAATATTATAAAATAACATTTTAATATGTCCATAAATTAAAAAATATCCAATAGCAGCAGTCTATTTACAAAAAAAATGAGTTTACTCTATAGGCACAGGTTGCGGCGTAACATCTGGCTGACGGGCACGTCACGGCGCATCGTGGCGCGATTCGTGTTCAAACCGTATGCGTCCAGCACTCGTCGACTAGTGGGGAGTGGGGCGGTGGAGGTGAGGAGATCGAGCGATTTAGCAAAATTATTAAATACTAGAGGCCGTCGTGGCGCAGTGGCACAAGGGTGTGACTGTAACGCGACGGTTGTGGGTTCGATTTCCACTCGAGGAAGTGAAATATTTGTTTACGTTTATATTTCTATTTTCTTCGCTCTGGTGTCGAGGCAAAGCGCGGCGTTGGGTTCTGCCACTCAACACACAATGCCTCCAGAATTCGGCAGAAAGTGGGGAAAGGAGTGTGTGCAGGATACAGCGTGAAGCTAAAAAAAATATTGAATACTAGAAGAAATGAAATAGTTATTTAAAATAATATTTCCATTACTTCGTTCTGATGTAGACGCAAAGCGCGGCGTTGAATTCCGCCGGAGTTTCTTCCCTCTAGGTTACCTCAGCGTACCCTGGTGTGTGCGGGATACAAATTGAAATTGATTTATTTTTTTTAATCTTGTAAATAAACGTATAAAAGTATTAAAATATTAAACTATCGGCTGTTGAACATTTTTTTGTAGTAAATTTTTATCTGGAGGTATATAGGATACATTGAAAGCTATCAATCTCAATATTTAATGAAATTTATGTTACTTGGAAAATTACAATACACATATAAAAAATAGTCGATTTTTTATATGACGTAATATTAACATAGATGATAAAGAATTTCAAATTGACAGTGGCTTTTAACTTGGCCCACATCTTAAGTAGAACCAGTATGGCTCTCCTATAATGTGTGCTTAAAAGTGACGTTACAATGAACATGTCACATTCTAACCATTATATGAGAAAGATAAATTATATATTCACATAACTGTACCTGAATTGTGTTTACTTTATAAATTTAAACTAGAAAATATAGTATATTTATCTAACGATTAATAAGTATATAGCAGGAAGACACAGGAACCTATGTTTAAGAAACTCTGTTTCCCATTTTCCGAGGAGTTCCTCGAGGGATTGTGTGTTAAGTGCCAGAAATTAACTCCGGGCTCTTGTCTTGGTGCCAAAGGGAAGAAATGGAGATAGAAACCCTTAGCAACCCGCTGCCAGGTGTACCCTTGCACCACTACAGCCTCAAACGCTAGATTTATAAGTAATTTTCATATTTACTAATAGATTAATTAAGATTATTTTGTAAGTTAACATAGTATTTGTAAATAGTGGTATGCAATTAGTACACAATGCATACATATACATTTTGAGATAATTATTAATGTTTTAAGTTCAATATTTTCACAATACTTATAAATTTCATAAAGACCGATTGATATGTCAAAGATAACTTGGATTAAGCTTACACTGATTGATTCTTGTTCAGAAAGAAAATTTTTGAATCCCTTACACCAGATTGGGAACCCAGTGATAAGACACTCCAGTCCCCACTTTTATATAATTAAAATTTATATATTAAAAAAAATATCTTTAATTAAGGTAAGTTATTGTGCAATTTGTAGACCTTTTAAAAACATTTCTCATAATATAATTCTAAAAATATTTTACCAGGTTACTAAGATTAATAAGTGGTATCAATGTGCTGTAGATACTTTTTTACACAGTTCATTGACCATTGTTATTATACCTAAGTGGTGAAGGGTTTTTTTTATACATACATACTGCTTTCCATATAGTAAGTTTATTATTATCACGTGACATTTACAATTCTAGCAAAATGAAATGTAATGAATAGTATTAAAACTACCAACATTACAAATAGGACATTAAAATATTAAGTTACATAGGTTTTTATAAATTGTGTATATGTGTATAAAGTGCTGGTTCGTTATTCTATCATGAAATCCATTGTTAAGCCATTATAGTTATTATTTATTTATGTATGGTATGATAAGTTAAATTAAACAAAAAAATTATTGTCATCAAAAACAACCGAGTCAAATGGATCATATATTGTATGATAAAAAATATTATAATTTTGAATAATTAACATTATTAATAGCATAGATTTTGAATCAATAAATATAATAGATATATTATATAAAATAATATAAACAATATATCTATTATAATTAATATAATATAACAATATAATAAATATATTATTTTCAAGTTATAAACATAAAGAAGTTACAACTTCTTATATAGTAAAAGTTGATTTTTAAGTAAACAGAGAGAACAAGAGACTCTGTTCATTGCTTTCTGGTTTAATTCAAGAGCGCATGCAATTAATGTCATGAAATAATTAATTACATAAGAATATTTTCTTATATAATTCTCATTGTATGTATTTCATTCATTAATAAGGAAACATATATCAATGAACATGGTCTTTATAAACCTGATTTTACAAAAAAGAAAACAAATGCATATTGAAAGACATATCCTGCACATAGCCAGAGGTTAGACAGAACCTAGTGTGAAGTCCAGCGACATTCTCTGCTTTCCACACATATTTGAGATATTGCATGTTATGTGGTGGAACACATAATGACAATAAAACATTTTTAGGTTAATATACTTACAATGAATTGAATTGTTATTATAGTAGTAATAGCTGAAAAGAGACTCACCCGCTACTTCGAGGAGGGTTTCCAGTCGAGCTTGCATTTCAGGATCAACTGCTCTTTCTGGATCATCATGGGAAAGTAGGAACTTGGATGAATCTGTACCACCACCTTCTTCTTCCATCTCCGCCTGAATTTAAAATTTTAGTTTATTAATTCACATTCAATTTAATTTATAAATGTGTCAATAATTGCGACAATTTTGTGTACATTAGGCAGTTTAGTTAGTAACAACATAACAAAATCAAAAATCAAATACACAAGCTCAATTCATTGATAAATATATAAATTATCAACAAACATGAATTATGAAAATGTTTTCTCTCTACTTGTCTCTGGTGACTAATAACATTCTTTGTTTAATTTGTTAGGGAATAATACATAGCCATAAATCGATTTATAGGTTATTCTCAATGTAAACTTATAGCTTATGAGTATATTGTCAATTATTTATTTAGTTTGGAAGTTAAAATAGGTTAGGTTATTAACAATAATGAATGCACTGTAAAAATTGAACAAACTAGTAATAATAAAGCAATATATAAATGTTAGAACAACAAGGACCATTCAATATTAAATACATATAATTATGACATGGAACTTGTCCATCGCACACACATTATGCAGGTTAAAATTATGAACCACTCAAACTGCAACAGCTATTGGTGTTGGTGAAGCTTTCTTTCTGCACCCAATGTGGTCTTCCACTTACCAACAGGTCTGGCCTGCTAAGGCACAAACAAGCCAGCAAGATCTATAACACCAATGAGAAAAATGTGAGATATACTGACAATGTGGCGCTTGCGGACGAGCTTACAATTAATTATTACTGAAAATGGTCCTTGCAATTCACTTGTAACCAACATTTTTGCGCGAATCGTAGCGGGCACTGTGATAGACTCGTGTACGCGTGACGACACAAAACACAACATCGTTTATGATATTTGTTGCTATTTCACATAAAAATTATATAATTCACACAATCACATCGAAATAACGTCACGAAAACAATATTCAGCACTTCGCATCGACTATTATGCATGTGATTTAGGAAACATGGCCACCGTAGATCAAGCCCTATCCAAAACACAAATAGACAATGAAAAATGTCTTACGGCGATTTAGCCCGTATCGTAGAATTACAAAGAATCAATTGAATATCGTCTAGGAGCGGCTGGCATAAATAATTTCATGCATTACTCAGTAGGACGTATGTACCTATGACTTTCTGACGTTTTACGGAATATTTGGCAAGCAACTTGTACCGTAACTAGAATGTGACTTTTTTTCTTTACTATGCGGTTTGAACGTTAAAAAGGCATAAATGATTGATTAAAATGTAATTTTGATACAAAAAGAAATTGTATGGTCAGTCATGTACAAGATGTCCCTTGCAGCATTTAGCGGTACAGATAATCACAATCCCTCACTACTGCCACCGCCTCTGCCGAAAACAAAACACGTTTTACCTCAGATACAGAGTCATCCTCGCTTTCCGAAGAGTCTGTCATGTATTTGGCAGGTGCTCCTGAATACGTTTCGGTTTCAGATTTGGCCGGACTCGAAGCCGAACTCTGAGGAGTGGACGATTTTACCACATCAAGTTGCACATTCACCTTATCGATATTTCTGTTTTCAGACTGTCCAACATTCTGCATTTTTATCCTAATCCAATATAACTTAATTAGTCTCTTAGTATCAACACTTGTTCTACCAAATTAACACGTTCTTATATTAGCAAACAAAATTTATTTCGTCATTTAGCCAGGCTGATACCCGCCATGTCTACTACTATGGCGAGGTTCCCGGATGCTTCAAGTAGGCTAACCAATTATCTCCCTCTGGCGATTCAAATTGGAACTCTTATGTGCTGCCATCTGCGTTAAAAAATGTTGTATGTTGTCTATAGATAATATTTTCTTTTTTCTTGACATAGCAACTTCGAAGTTTGTCCATGGTTATTATGTAAACAGTAAGTTATTAAGTTTTTATGTAAGTTAAATAAATATGTATAAAACAATATTATTACATATTTTAAAGATAGATAGAGTAAAGGTTGAGAAATACAATTTTAAAGGTTTTTTTATATATATATGTTCCAGGACAATTTTATTTTGTAATTTTTTTTATTATATTGTTTTTACAAGTAAAAAAATATATTAAAGTCATTAATAACTATTTTATTGATAACTTTTATATTTATATTAATGTGTATAAAATAAAATAATATTTTTATGCAATATAATCTGGATTATTGATAAGAGTTGCCTACACAAAATAATAAGAAATTGCAGGAGATTTGTTGCTCTATTACTCAAAGTCAAAACCAGTTTTGTCATTGGTATTCAATCATAGTCTTTAATAGTCTTATTATAAAACTTTAAATGGCATATTGGAACTTTATTTTATATATAGCTTTCTCTTTCTAACGCCGACTGTAATGAAATGAGGTGGGGAAAAGAGGAAAATGGTCGGAAAATATTTGTATTTCATAGACTCAGATGATAATTGTCGTGTTTTTCTCAGTCTAATCTAAATTTATAATGTGTTTTTAAATGATTATCTCAATTAAATACGAAATGTGGACGAGATATAAAAGAGGTGAAGTTTATTCTCATCGAAATGGTTATGCTGTAAATTGAATTTAGTGAATCCACGTACTGTTGGAGTAAAAAACCAGGATTTCAAAAATGTTTACCTAGGCAGCTGCTAAGAAATATGGCTAGGGATGGGGACGTGCCTACTATTTTTAATCCAAAGAGAGTACGCACGCCTTCTGTTATTATAACTACTGAAGAAGTTGTGGAGAGCGAACAGGGTGCCGACGTTGAGCGCGAACGTCCCAATGGCCCGCCGACACCACTTAGCCCACGGGCACCACTCACTCCTCAGACCTCTGTATCTTCAGCACCGCCGTTGACGACGCAACCTTCGCTTCAGCAGGCTTACAGCGAATCAGCAGCAAGTAGTCAGGATGAAGAACGTCAGTTACGTGATAAAAAATGCCCTCGATCATGTTGTTCAAAAGTGGCAAAAAAGGTTCTATTTCTATTATTTTTTTATTACGATATTATGGCATTAAGATTAAGATTATATTAATTAATATTCTTAGAGTAATGTGTGCATTAGTATGGCATCTGCACCCTTTGATAGTGTAATATTTACAGATGTACTATGGCCTCTGTGTCACAACCACAATAGTTGCATCCTGGGTGACTGTGACACATTGTATAAAGTATATGTACCTCCAGAAGTACCCACATACTGATAGTTCTCTAAGCAGTACTGAACCACCTTTAAATAATAATTACACATCTAGAATTCGCACACATGTAAGTTAAATTTTTACTTACTTTTATTTTCTCTAAAATTATTTACTATTTATAAAAAATAAAACTGTTACACTTCTTGTTAAAAAAATGTTAAATAACATCAATGTTATATTAAAAAGGAGAGCTTTGAAAGTAAATCATGCTGGAAAATTCATATTTTTTATATATATAAACTTGTCTGATAATTACATTCATTCTGTAAATATAATGTATTGCTCAAAATGCTGAACATAATTGTATGTGTATATTTTTTCAATTAAAACTAATTTAATGTTATTATTTTTTCTAGCATTATTACAATGCACCATTCTTTACGGCATGGTTCTGTACAAACTGGCTAATTTTTGTTTATCCTCTCTATTTGATTATTATGCTTATTCACAATAAGTGCAAGTCAGCAAATGCCATTGTGGCCGATGCTTTCACTGACTTCAAAGATAAGGGCTTCACATTTGGTAAGTAAATACAATATTGAATAGAAAATAATGAAAAGTTATATATTTAGTATTAAGACCACCATATTGCAGGAGCTCGTCTTTGACAAATATGATTTTTGTAAGAATATGAATGTAGTAATAGCAGGATGTGATATATTATAGTTAGATAGAATCACCTCTACATTCAACATCTATAATCTCTACTCTACTACTTACGATAAATCATCATCAGTATGCAATATATTTTATAAGTGATCATGATTATTCAGGAATATTTTTCAATAGATAAAAAAATATGAAATTTATTTAACACAAATATTTTAAATTAAAATTTTAATATGTTTATATTATTATTCATATGAGGCAGCCCTAATAAGTATTTATTTTAACATATAAGCACTAGTTTATTACTATCTATTCTGCTTGTTGTGCATCATATGTCATGATTATTTACTTTCTCATGTATGTAATATTTGTATATTTAAAATTCATCATGATAATTTATACAATAATTTATTATATTATGGTGCAGTCCATCAATGTGATAATCTTACACAAAAATATTTTTCATAATCTGAAATTAAAAATGAAATCAAATTAGCTTCATGCTGTAGCCTGCACACAGCTGGTTAGGCAGAGGGAACCTAGCGTTTAGAGACTTCATTCGCCACTTTCCTCCGAATTCTGGAGGCATTGTGTGTTGAATAGTGGGACTCAATGCCACACTTGCCCTCAACACTAGAGCGAATTAATGGAAATATAAGTGTATCTGAATATTTTTCTAATATCTTAAATCTAAATATTTGAACCCACAACCCCTGCACCACGATTGGCCTTTTTGTAACTAATTAATATGTATATAAAATTATAAATAAACTCCCTCATAAATACTTCTTATTACCAATTTGATTCCTCAGCCCGATTTCTAAGCCGCTGCGGTCTATTCTGCTTGCTGTGGGTCGTCACTATATATATGTACACCTATGCATTAAAGATACTCCTGTCCACCGACGTGGTGGCATTGTTTGCGACTAACGTCTCGTGTGTGTATTTACTGTCTTGGGTGATATTGCATGAACAGTTCGTCGGTGTTAGGGTAAGTGGATGGTGGTTCTTTTTTTTATGTTTTCTGTCTGTTTTTGTATGTCCAATGCTTTTTTTTCTTAAGACGGAATATAACGCCGCGCTTTCATCCCGCCAGAGTGTAATTGATATGAACGTAGTTGAGTAATAAAATTTTCCCCGAGTTTTTGTATGTTAATCGGTGGTATCGTCATCATAAATGATTTTTCATATAAGGTGGAGAAAACTTCTGGTGATGATTTAAAATATACGGTGTAGGCGTTGTATTGGGTGGCTTAATATGCTTTTTTTTAAACACGTGGGGACAGAATCATCATCATCATCATCATCACCATCATCATCATCATCATCATCATCTTTTTAATTTTTTAAGTTATCAATCAATCAAGTTTATGAACAAGTCATAAACTTCATCAATAATAACTTTTTGAAAATACAATCGAAATCTCATTCTTTCTATAAATTGGCCTATAGATTTAAAATTAAGACCAACCCTAAAGATTAAAACGATATTCTACTACTACGACTGTCTGTCCGACTACCAGGCATCTAATGAATCATTATAGGAAGACCGTTGAAATTTTCACAGATTATGTATTTCTGTCGTCGGTATAACAAAAAATAATAAGAAAAAAGGAAAACAAATATTTAAGCCCTTAAAACAAGAAACGTTATTTTTTTTACGGTACCTCCCTTTGTGCGCGGGTCTCAAAATTATTAGGGCACTAGTACTACCAGTACTAGTTCAAGAAAAAAAAATGAAACTATACATTTGTGGTTAAACCCTAAAAAATAAAAGCCTTAAAAGGTGGCAAAATTTTTAGTTTTTTATATTATGCTAATAATAGGGCGAAGTCGCGTTCTCGCTGCTAGTTTGAACATAACTAGTGTACATTATAATAGTATCTACATACAACACAGATAGTAGCGGCAATCCTGTGCGACACTGGCATAGCGCTGCTGGCGTACATGGACGGCATCACGGGCAGCTCCACGCTGGGCGGGGTGGTGCTGGCCGCGTGCGCTGCCGCTGGTTTTGCTATATTTAAGGTTTGTTTAACATTCATATTTTTTTAAGGTTTAACTTATTATTCTATCCGAGATTTCCAAAATAATAATTAAGTGCCTTTGACATTCAGTCAACGAAAGTGATCATTATATTTTAAAGGAGTAACTGTTGAGTTTCATGCTTACGCTTCTCAGCAGAATTGACTCGCTGAACTCATACGTAACCTATTTTCATATCGTTATGTAATGTTCGACAGTGGTATAGTTTCTTGGCTACCAGCCTGAGGCGCGGCGCGTCCCTCACTTGACACAACTACACCTGTAACGTGTAAATAGCAACGTGAATATTTAGACATTGATTTATTAAAGTGAAAGAATAAATTGGTACGATCGCTGTATAATAATAGAAAAATATATGTTGCCAAGGAGTAAAAGAAGGAAAAAAATTTGGGTCACAACGCTGTTCTCGATGGTGTAGCGGAACAACTCATTATTAACCCACCCAAATATAACAAATGAGTGAAAATGGTGAGGTTGCAAGTCCGCTGTAGAAGAATTGATATATTTTTGTTTATTTTTTTAATGTTGATGTTGAAATTTTATTTTCATAAGTTTTTCGATGATGATGGCTTTACTTATGGTGATCCTGATCACTTGCTCAAATGAAAAACTCAGCTTCGCGAACTTATTGTACTTGCAGGTGTTTGTCGCCTAACATTAACCGCTGGTTAGGCAGGAGAAAACCTGGAAACCTAGTGTTAAACACTGCGTTCTCTATTTTTCCGCCAATTTTTAGAGGCACAACACGTACCCCTGTCGTATCGACCTGGAAACACCGCCGCGCGTAGGCCATTCCACAGTTCCGTGGCCATTGCCTCGTTATCAGTGCGAAGAAATGAAAATATTAAATATTAAAATTTCTTTGAGTAGGTATCGAACTCACAGCCTGTCGTACGTTTATGTCACGACTGGCTGTGTTGTTTTACGATATATTAATATTTATTTCTATACCAATGAAATGAAAGAATATTAGGTTTTTCGTGTGGCATGCGAGGAATTATGTTTATGAAACTCTTGCATGTGATTTAATTAAGCTCGTTAACAAATATTAATTGTTGGACTTTACTTTAAATCCAATCGACAAAATATTATTTCGTATTTTAGTAACACGCAAACCGTTAACGTGCGAGTGCGTGTTATTTGTGCATTCTAAGACGTTGTATAAATTTAAGCTTTTTAGGTTTGTGCTTTAAGCATTTCTGTTTTTTTCTGCTTCACGCAGTTAAGGACAAATAATTTTATTCAATATAAGAAGTTACATGCTTAATTTATTTTGTTTTAAAAAACTCAGTGTTAAGACACTCCACTCTCCACTATGTGGCTAACTGGCCTTAGCTTTAAAATATTTTAATATTTGTACGTTTCTCGATTTCAAAAAGAGATGAAAAGCATTACACTCTGCTAAGAGGGAATGTGGCGTTGGATTCATTGGTCAGAAGGTGAAGAACGGCCGTCTGTCCTTTTTCTCAGTAGGTATCAAACTGAAATTTATATCAAATATTCAGGTCTAACTTCCCTTAGAGGTATAGAAAAATCAAACTTCTAAGTCAACGCAATCAAAAGATACAGCCGCTTATGCCGCAAATTTTCGAAACTCGAAACCTACCGGGTACTTTCCGAGAACTCAAAATCTTGAAATTTGATACGAAGCAACGTTACGGTAAAATTGCAAAAAGTATTTATAGGTATTTCATACAAAATGAGTACATATACCCGCACACTTAATTTTGTCAACTTTCCTAACTTGTACTTCCTTTTCCCAGTTGACCTACAATCCTGAATTTGGTATTAAAGCCTCGGTGCACGAGTCCGATTCGCACTTGACCAATTTTTTAAGACTATTATTCTCTACAAATAACAATTGATTTAATAGAAATAAAGTAATCAAGTAGGTATAGTTTTAAGTAGTTTTGTTTGTTTAAAGTGAAAATAGTATATTACGATACTTATTGTAAGTCAATCGCGTGCTGTATTGTATTTGGGGCGCGATACTATCACGCCGGACTATAAAAACGGGGCAATCAAAGCTCGATGTCGCAGACGAATTATATACACTTTGACGTTTTCTTTAGAGCTTTCTTGTATGAATTTAGTTTTTACTTTGGATTCGTTAATGATGGAGTAAATTATTTCTTTTTGGTACTAATAATATTCTCTTACAAAGTTTGAACATAATGTTTAATGTTCTCTTTTATTTAATTATAATAAATTTTCATAAATATTGATCTGAATGATTGATATAAATTAAGATCTATTTTATAGGGCTCCAAAGCGTAGCTAAAGTAAGCCTGAATTTCAACCCTCGGTGGGCGAGCGCGATTCGCGCTTGTTAAGTTTTTGCTCTTCAATTGAAAATTCAATTTGTTCTCAAAAATAAATTAATAATCTACAAATATCTACATTCTGGTACGTTTGAAACCATAACAGAAGAACAGAACCGAATAATAATATTTAAGGCTGATCAAGAACTTTAGCGTTATGTTAAATTTATAACTCTAATCAATGTTATTATACAGAGTCTGTACACATTGTTTCCCTAGGTGCTATTCAGGAAAGTGATGGGCGATGTGAGCACAGGCCAGCGCGCCCTCTTCTTCTCCATCTTGGGCATCGTGAATGCGACGCTACTGTGGCCGGTCTGCCTCGCTCTCTACCTTACCGGCACCGAGCAGCTGCCCGCGCATACGATGCCGTGGATATCGCTCTTGGTGGCCAGTTGTGCTTTGTTGAGTGAGTGTTTTGATTTGTTGAAAAGTGTTTTATATAAGTAGTTCATGTTTATCTTGTGTAGAACCCTACAAAAGGAATCAATCCCTACAAATGAACAACAAAGTGATCCTTTAAGGAACCCTTATAGGATCCATTTGTTATTCGTTTGTCAATCTTGACGTTGCGTGTAGGCATCGAGCTGAAATCATTATGTATCGTGTAGGCCGGGAAGGTAACGACCTTCTAACACATGTAAGCCATGATTTTTAGTTTTTTGTCTATAAGTAAGGGACTGAATATAAGTCACATAATTATTGTAATAAGTATAAGTAGCGTGTTTAATATTGTCGAATATTTATTATTGTGGTAAAGTATAAAATAACATTTAAAAAGTTTTCTTACGTTACCTGAAATAATTAGCGAACTGTAGGTAACTTCTTTTTACAAATAAAAAAAAATGGAAATAAATGTTTGAGAACTTTTATTATCTCTGTTCATATTTCACTTCTTACTCCAGATTTTTGTATATTGCTATAATATTCTTGAAAATGAAATATTTAATATTTTCGGAATTAATTACGGAATATACTAATTCGCGATTATCCGAACTATCAACTGCGATAATTATTTGAAACCTAAGAAAATTTCTATGTACGTATATATTACACATATTATGTATTCACATACATAAATCGTATGTTAGAAAATGTAAATAATTTCTTAATAAACGTTGATTTTTCTATACACGTACTTGTTGCTTTCAATAGATGTATAAAAATTTTGTGCTACGCTTTCAAAATTCAGCGGGAAGTGGGGTGCAGAGTGATTTAACACTAGACGTTAAGAATACATTAACTTCGTGGATGCATATTTAAAAAAAATATGAAGGTTTTCGTGAATGCAAGATAAATGTGGCCCATTTATTGAATGCAAGGCGTTATCCATTATGTAGGTCAAGATGAGACTAACAAAAACTTAAAACGCTCTGGGTTTACACTTGTGAATTAAAGTTTTACAGCCATTTTTTTTACTAAATATATTTTAATTTGAAATTTATTACTAAATGAGAAAGATGTAGTTTTTTCACTTGGAATATATTTTTATTATATTATAAGTATAGATACGTGTGTAGGTTTGAGGTCAGTCAGCGCAGGGGCACTAGCGTGCGACTGTAAACGCGACAGGTTGTGAGTTGGATTCCCACTTGAAAAAATGTAATATTTAATGAAAAATGCGGCGCTGAGTTCCGCCACTCAACACGCAATGCTTCTAGAATTCGGCGGAAAGATTCTAGGGTTCCGTCTGCCTAACACATAGCAGATATGCGGAAAACCGAGTGGATCTTAAAAAATAGGAGTTCATTTACTCGGCCTGATTATCAGACATCGTCCGCCTTTAGGGCCAGCATCGGACTATAAGCGCCATGTTTGTCCGATTCCCATTCAGAAGAACGGATTCATTTAATTTAACTACTTACAAGACGAAAACGCTAAGTGGTGTTAAGTTACGCAATTCAATATGAAATGTCTCAGGTGCAAAGCGGAGGCCGCAGTGTATTGAAAATATATTTTCTATGCTTACTTATATATTATTAATAATAGGCCCTGTAACTTAAAAACGATTGATATAAATAATTGAAATTGTTTTTATATTTTCGTTACAGTGTTTCATTTGGTTTTCCAATTCGGCAACCTGATGACGTACAACATTTTCGTATCTCTCGGACTTATCGCGGCTGTCCCCATTTCTGCTGGTAAGATTTTATCGTTTAAAAATATATATTACCCCATTTGTATTGTTGATATGATTTCAAAGAAAATTGCAAACATATATATTTTAATGGGCAATTATTTATCGTTTTTTAAATCATATTGATGTTACGTTCAGTTTTTTTTCATTCAGCTGAATTTCGTCTTTCAATACGTAATATGTCAAATTCGGAGTGTCTCGACACTAGGGTCTCTCTGCATAGCCTGTTATGCGGAATAATAAATGAAAACGAAAAAGAATCTAGTTTAAAGCTTTTTTATTTACGTTAAATTGATGAAATTTTAAATTATTATTATAAAATATTTATATTGTCATGTCATGTCAGCTTGCGCAGCGTGAGCTGTATCCCGCACACAGAAGGGTAGGCAGAGGGAGCCTAGTGTTAAGACACTCCGTTCCCCACTTTCTGCCGAATTCTGGAGGCATTTTTAAATATTTATATATAATTTTATTTTACCGTAGCATTAGACGTCGTGCTGTATGGGGTGGAATTCGAGGGGATGAAATTGGCCGGCATCATCTTAATAGCCGTCGGGTTCTTTCTAGTCATGTTCCCAGATAATTGGCCGGATTATATTATGAGACTCTTAAGGTAACTTTATCTATCTCTATAAAAAATTATCGCTGTTAATCTCGAAATGTAAAAACGACTCGATTTATGGTTTAAAATAAATAAATAATCAAGATAAATTTATTCCCTGCCAGATGGAGTCGACGCCGCCAACGAGGCACGGACGCCGGCGGCCGCAGCCGCGACGCCGTCGACTACCGCACCGGGTACATACGCTCGCATCTGCGCTCGCCCTCGGGCCGCGTGCGGTGACCGCTTTACCTGTACCCGTACCTTACCTGCGCCTTACCTTACCTACTTACCTTTGCCTTACCTGATACCCTTTGTCCTTGTTGTTATCTTATTAGGTTACTTTCCTCTTGCTTGTCCTTGTTCTGCTGGAGTTGGGATCTCGAGATCGCTTTTAGCTTATGTGAGCCTAGTACTTGTGGATTGGGAGCTTTTTTAATATTGAGTACAAAGCTTTTTTGGTTTTGATTTTTTTATTCGTATTGCGTTTATTCGTATTGCGGGTATTGCGTTTTACGTTAAACTCATTGAATTAAGTAATTCATAGATATTTTTACAGGCCCCGTAACTAATTTATACACCCCTTGTACTTTTGGATTCGTGTTTCATTGCATATTGTATGAGAAATATAAAAGATTGTATAACCAACTAACTACTAACTCAAAAACCAATTGACCTGTAAATTTAAGAATTATTAAAAAATATTTATTTTTTAAAATATTCGCACAGTTGCCTACGGACTTCACATTCACTTCACATATGGGCAAAATATTCCTAATTATTTTCAAAAAACATTATTTTCCTTTTGGTGTCTCGAGATCGCTTCTGCTTTATGCTTCCCTGGTACATGTTGAACGTAATCTGTTAAATATTGCATGTTTGATTTGGATAATTATTTGTCTATCTATTTATTTATTATCTATGGTTATTCTGTTTAGAAACTTACTGAGATGTCAAAAATGTAATTAATACACATACCTTTTATTGTAAAGACAAATTTTCTCACATTTAATTTACGATTCGCGTAAAAATTGATTCATGTTTTGTAATACTTTCCTATCGTATGATCATTTATTACTTAATTGAAATAAATAAAATAAAATTATACTAGTCATTGGTACCTACCGAAATTTAACATAGAAATAAAAATAATAATATATTAAATAATTTAAAAACTTAATATAGGTAAATTGCATCGTCCACGCAATGGCGACCGACAGCAGAGCTCAATGTACAGTTGCAAATAACTTGTATATTGTATAGCGTATTATGTACAGACTTGGGTGAATTGCTTAATTTATTAAGTTATAGGTGTTATTTAAAAATATAATTTTTAAATATTTAAAAAGAACTATATAACGTTTTAGTTTTTATTTAAAAATTGGTAACGTACCCTGTTAAATATATTATTATATACCCTTAAATTTAATATTTTGTTGGTATCAGAAATTTGACGTAAATTTTGATAGTGAACATTATTGATCAGGATAAACGGGAAATAAATATTAAATGAGAAATTCAATGATACTAATGAATTTTAATGGCTAAGATCGTGGTTTTTTAGTATGCTTATATTATATTACTTAAATGATCTTTAATTGAATCCAGTACTATTAAAAAAAAATCAATTAAAAAGGTAGATAAATTGAAACAAATAATATATTAAAGCTAATAGATAGATTAAAAAGTAGATTGAGAAATTGCTTCCCAAATTAAATAGCTGTGGTAGAATTCCTTTTAAAGATTTGTAAGAAAAGCGTATTAAAATTTTACATGAAAATTTTATATACTTAACAGTTAAGAACGGTTGTCACTGTTATAATAAAAAAAACAGTAATATAAGCAAAATAGGCATAAATATTTTTATAGAGGAAACCACACGCACCTATGATGGCAACACAGTACATTAGACATAATATTCAGATTCGAATTGTTCTAATAAAAATGAAAAATACAAAAAAAAGTAGATTTTTGAACTGAAACTAAGCAATACAAATGAATTATATTAAAATAAATAATAATAATATACAGAGCAATGGCAATTTTTGATATTCACGAGATTCTTTTTTTAAATTATTGACTGATTACTATTTAGAATCTATTTTTTCAAAATGTAAAAATTATAAATTACAGACAGGTTTCGATATTTTAAAATCACAGATAAATTATTCTTATTCAGATAAACTTGTTCTAATATTAATTTGTACAGATAAAAAAAATACTATTATTGGTTTTTTAAAATATATAGATCTTGATTAGTATTAATAAAAGAGTAAGGGGTGGTAGCTCTTTAAGTAACGAGTAAAGATGGGTGGAAGAAAAATGTAGGTTTAGAAACCTAGTGTTAGGGAAAAGCACAATGATATGTGATGGTTACTTCAAATCGGACATGTATTTAGTAAGGAGAATATTATTATGTATCGAAATTAATCGAGAACACTCGAAATAAAAAATAGAAATATAGATAGATGCCTGTTCTAAGATTGTTGAGTAAAGTTTTTAGTTCAAAATTAAAGAAATATATAGATATAACACATTTGCAAATATCTTTAAATAAAAAAAAATATTAAACATTCCTATTCTTAATGTTTAATAAAATTACTCTTATATACATTCATATATATGTATATATTTATAAATACCGTAATTGATGTTGTGATACCCAGTAGCTGCTGTAGTTGAATCTATTAAAATTTTAACAATAACTACCCATTGAAATTAAATTGATTGATCAAAAAATATATATATTATTATAGTCAGGGTAAAAGATGTAGGCTTAGTAATTTTTATATAGAAACTAAAATTTACTTTTTCTAAAATTATTCCATATTATTTTTATTTATATCTTTTGTTACAATGTTAAACGACCGCCCCAATCTAGGTTAGTTTTGTATTGTTATCCAAGTCATGTTGATAAGTAGGTTTACACAAAATCTATTAGACCCGACAGCCAACTTATACATATATCGAATGAGTTCTTAACGATTCTGAAACGATTGGTTATAAACAGTAGAAAATATTTGAAATAATAAATATAGATTTGTAATCTTGAGACGTTACTCCTAATATTAGTTATAATATAACATACTTTTACGAAGTCCTATCTCTATCCAAGATAAGTGCTTATAAAATTATCAGAATGAAGCTATAAGGCAAAGTTTGTTGTAGCTTGACAGCGAAGAAGCACGTAACCAAGTTGATCATAAAGATATGTAAGTTCTATGCACATATCACCAAGAAACGCTTTTAAGCCTTAACAGTAACTTAACATGATGCTTTTGAAATTATTAAATGGCGAATGACACGTTGCGTTTAACGACAATAATAATTGAAATGGACGGGTTTTGTTTGGATTTTTAATACGAAAATGTGTTACTTATGTATGGTTATATTGTAATGTTGAACACAAAATCCTTTATGTGTCAACTTTGTAAATGATTTTAAGTATTTTTTCAATGATGATGAAAATATATCGTAATTGATTGATGAAGAAATGATTGAAACGTGCATAAATAATACAATATTGACAGACTGACGGACAACAAACTGATCTTATAAGGGTTCCAGTTGTTTATATTACATATGAAACCTTAAAGCTAAATTTAAATATAATGTTATCATGATGAAATTTAAATATTATAAATTCAAAACTAAGATATTGTTGTCCTAACTTGAAAGAAAGATTTATTGTATTTGAGCGTAGCTGGCGTAATTTATTTTGAATCATTGAAAAAATACTTGAATCGGTAAAATTTCGTAATTCTTTTTGTGGTAACGGTGATATGTAAGCGGAACTGGAAATATTTAGTAGTTAAGCCCTGTCCGTATTCGGATATTTTAGTGCCATTCGTTTTTGATCAATATATATTTTTTTAAACCTTAATGATGGCGTACATTACTTGTGCCGATTTCACGAGAAATATATTTTTTGTTTTATCTGTGAAAATAAAGAGTTTATACCATGTAAATATTTAGAAATAGATAATAAATACATTATAAATAGAATGTATGTTTTTGTGCTTGTTATATTTTAATATGTTTACTTTTTTTTTTATTATAAAGCTGATTATTTATTAGTGACGTCCTAAACGCCCTTGTCGCATTTTTTTTTTGCTGAAAGTAAGTTACGCTTTTTTGTCAACTACTTTTGTTACAATTGTAGTAGTATCGTTTTGGGTTCGTTGTTCACAGTAGCGGGAGATATGATACAAAAAGATATTTGATTTTTTAAAAACATTTTAAAAAAATATTAATATCTGTTTATCGTAACAGGGATTCCATTTATTATTTCCGGTATTGTTGAAAGTTGACAACAATAGCAAACGTGAGAATAATAATAACATATATCCACGAATGGGGTTTATTTTTGCTCGTTTTTAGGTAAATAGAAAAGTATGTAGCTTCTGAGATGGAAAGGAAATTTCAATTGTTGATAGTTCCTGGTGATTTTTTTTTTTGAATAATGTCATACGGGGCGGATGGCGCTAGTGGGGTCAGCTTTCAATCGGACACTCCGTCGTACAGAATCCTGTCTAATAATAATGGCGGTTTGTCAATTTGTTTTGTATTCTTTGATCAAATCCTTGTTATTGTAGATTCGATTTTGTGCGATGGAGGATTCGAAGTGTGCTTATGTTATTGTCATAGCATGGATATGGTTGTATAGTATGTAAATTTTTGTATTTCGTTTATTCAATTTTGTATTTTTTTTTGCATATTAAATGTTATTTATTGCTGCAATTGAATATATTTATTTTAATTTTGTAATTTTGCCTTAAAACTGTTGTATTACTCTATTTACATGGTACATACTCTAAATATTGATCTCTTATGTAGTCAACCTTTTTGCTATCTCAACCTTTACTATCAATTATTTCTCAATTTAATAATAATATAACAATGTAAAAATCAGCATCTTGAAACTTATGTGATTGTTGCATAATTTTAATCAGCGGTTTTATTTACAGTCGTGCCTTTTGGAGTTAAGAATTATTGTTAAATATTTGTTGATTTTTATTAAGTGTAAAATAAACGTGTATAAAATTAGATATTACAATTGTACCTCGTACTTATTTATTTTATTTTAAGTCGTATTTTAATTCTGTAAAATGTTGTAAAGTCTGGCTGTTATAGAAAAAAAAATTAGTTTGAAAATCGATAAATGAATGTGATTAATAATAATTTTTGAAATATCGATTTAATTTCCTTTGTACATTGATGAAGTTATCCAATAATTACTAGACTATAATAATTTGTAACATATTATTTTGTATAACAGAATACTCGCCGTAGAATATGTGCGTAACTTAAAACATAACTCATTTAGAAATATTTTGAATTAATTAATTTAAATTAATATATAATTTTAGAAATAAAATTGTTATTGAATACGAAATGAAAGAATCTTTTACATAGAGAAATCTTGGAATTTACGTTTTATTCAAAAACTCAATCGAATAGGAGTTCGTTCTAGATAGGTCCAAAACGCAGTACCTTGCTTTATCTAAATCGGCTCTCTTAATCTTGTGTTTTAGAGAACTCAGTAGTGCGTCCCTCCACTTTATTAGTTAAGAACGTAAGTGCCGTTCCCCATTTTCCGCCGAATTCTGCATATCGTGTTGAGTGGCGAAACTCAACGCCACGCGTTACCTCGACACCAGAGCGAAGAAATGAAATTTTAAATATTTTCTTTCTTCTAGTGAGAATCGGTCCCACAATCTAGCCTCTAAATTTTATAAACCTACATATTTTTTTGGTAAATAATATGTTAACCTCGGATGCAAATTGAATTCACAACTCAGCTACATATAACTATGATTTAATTACAATAAAAGGTTCTTTCATTTTCTATCATTAATTCGATTTTTTGCTTAAAATAACTATATATAATCAAATTTAAAAATAAAACAGTATCGGTTGTTCATGTACGCCAGTCTCGTTTGTTTAATTAGAAAATGTTCAAAGACTGAATTTAAAGGGATGTTGACTAAATTCAATTACGCTGTCATTTTTACATTAAGTGTAACTTAGTTGTTAGGTTGTATTGTATGTGTAGTGTTATAGGGTCGTTATCGATGTTAGATACTAAATTTATTCAAATAGCTATTGAAAACTTCACCTATATATATATAAAGTTTTAGCTATGATACACCGATAAAAACTTTGTGAATTATTGTGGGTATATGCATTTTGCGTTTTTTTTTTAGATACCTGCATATGACGATACGTAAACAATTTGTTGAGTTAAAACGTATGCAAATTGAAAATTATGCATACGACTGTGCATGTACGAGTTTGACTTCACAATATTCATTGTCTTGTATCGAATTATACAAAATTATTTGTACAGTTAACCGTATATAATTAATAAATAAGGCGGTTAAATATTGCAAAATTATTATTGTTTTTTTTTATATCTAAGTGAAGTTTTCAATGGCGTTAGTAGAACACGTGGTTAGAACGTAACATAGTTCACGATAACACCTTGGCCCCCTGTGATTCATTAAATGACAATTGTCATGAAAGTGATGTGTTGTTTTTTTCTTTTGTTGTTTTCCTCTTAGGAAATTAAGATTTAAATCTAAACAAAAGAAATATTATATGATCAAGTTCCCAAGTCAGAAATTTAACTTAAATCAATTGTAATGCATTTATGATACTGCAGCATCAGCTTTTCTGAATGTGTAAGACTCCAGAATTTGGTGGAAAGTGAAGAGCGGGGTGATTTAACACTAAGCTCGCTCTGCCTGTTCTGCAACATGTGGAATAAAGCATAAAGATAAAAAAGCTAACTTTGAGAAGTTTGTTTAATTAAAAATGGTCAGTATTATAAGACTTCTTTTTGAGATATAAACGTATATAACATAGGTAAGTAACTATTATAGGTAATTGAATCCAACATTGTTTTTTTAATTTATTATTAAACAAAAATGGAAAAATGCAAATTAGTGGGATAGTTGCAATAAAACAAAGTTTTAATTTGACTAATACCAGTCTATTTGTTTTTATTTCTTAAAGTTTTAACTAATATTAGCCTAATCCTGTCGAGATTTTTATAAAAAAGCTTTTTGGTCAACAACTAACTTTTTACTACATTCTTTTATCAAAATGTATGCCAAATATGATATTTGTACCTATAATGATACGTGTCTTTACTTTTGTTAAACATTTAGGTCTTTGGAATTCCAATAATTTTTTCTTTCAGCGTCACGCTGAATCCCGGATTACGCTGTAGTATACAAATAGTGTCAAGTGTTCGAGACATTGTGTTGAGTGGCGGAGCTTTACACCGCGTTGTACTGGAGCGAGGAAATGAACATAATTTATTCCCCGAGTGGGAATCGAAACCACGACTAACACGTTTAAAAATCAGACGCTGCTCCATAGTGGCTTCATTTGAAATTAAAAGTTGAACTATGAACTTTAAATGTCCACAATGTGTCACTCTTTCCAATTTAATACAGTGTTATTCAATTATTTTGTCGCGTTTTAGATAATTACATCTCATTCATCTTTTAAAACTGCTTTCAGTTTGATAAATCTTCCTATTCAACAAGCCACATAATATATAGAGGCTAAAAACACGGAAAATACAATTTAAACAAAGTTAAGTCTTTTTGTTTAGGAGTTATTGTATGAGCGACATTTAAACTAAATATTAATGACATATTTAGCTTTTTTATTATATTTAAGTGCTGCTGAGAACTCTATCCCACCTCCATATGGTGCCGTCGTCGCAACAGGTCAATAGCACTTTGCCGTTTCTGGATAACGTCACCTGTGAATTAAATTATATACTGTTTAAAACTCGAAATATTTTCATTTCTTCGCTCTAGTTTCGCAGCAAAGCGTGGTATCGAGTTCCGTCACTCAACACGCAATGCGTCTAGAGTTCAACGGAAAATGGAGAACAGAGTGTCTTAGCACTAGGTTCCCTCTACCAACTCTACTGTCTACAACATACAGCTTTAAATTTACAAATCAAAAAATCCATACATAAATTTCTAACATAAAATTATCGAAAAATTGAAATTTTAAAATTGAACGTGATTTGTTCACTTATAAGGTACAAAGATATACCAAATATCCACACATAAAATTCAATTACCTGTCGAACAGCAGCCTGGCACCGCGCGTGCACCAGTTGCGACACGCGCGACGCGCCCGCCGCGCCCAGCTCCCACACCATAGTCTTACCGCACTGGTTGCCTAGCGCTATTACCTGATAATTATTAAGAAAAAAATAAAATTATATATTTTATAAATTATATTGTATTTAAATATATATATATTCGTATATTAATTTTCAGCTTTTTAACAAGCAGCAATTGTGACACTACGGCACAAGTGATTGTGAATGCGACGGTAGTGAGTTCGATTCCCACGTGGGGGTGTGAAATGCTTAATAAGACGAAGTGAGGCGTTGAGTTTCACCACTGAACACGCAAAAAGTTCGCTTCACTCTATGATGCAAATTAAGCAAACGCAAATATTAATGCAAACATTAGATAACATTAACATCTTAACATTAAATTCCAGGAGTCATTCCAGAGACCTGAAATGAAAACTTCAAAAAGATATATAGAATAGAAATGAGGAATGGGGTTTCCTATAACAAACTTCCCTATGCTTACACTGCTATATGCGGGATACATCGTGGAGCCAAAAAAAAGTACAATCAATAAATATATTTACCCTCTGACTGTAGTCCACAGCAAATCTAATAAACCATATTTCACACTCTTTATAATCAAATCTGTGCACAATAGTAACCGAATTGTCTCCGGGACGTAGTTCTGTGTCTTCTAAGCGCCCTGGCTTCCAACATATTATTGCGTTTTCACATGACTGGAAATTATAAAAAATTGATAGAAGAATTTGTTTGGACGGATAAGTCAATCTCAGGAAATGGTTTGATTTGAAAAAACCAGTTCCTTTTTTTTCAGCTTCACGCTTTATTCCGCACACAGCAGGGTAGGCAGAGGAAAGTGTTAAGACACTCCGTTCCCCATTTTCTGCCGAACTCAACGTCGCGCTTTGCCTCGACACCAGCGCGAAGAAATGAAAAAGCGCGAAGAAAACCAATATTTCAATTCCTTGAGCGGGGATCGAACCCACAACCGTCGCGTTACAGTCTCACTCTTGTGTCGCTTCGCCACAACGGCTTCTTTCTGTGTTGGCCATTTATCGAGGAAGGCTGCAGACTTCATTGCATTACGTAAACTATTTACGTGTTGGCTACAAGTACGGTCAGATACAGGTGAAAGCAAGAAGTTTGGGTAAAGAGAACCTTTTTTTTGTAGGCAATGATAGATTTTATGCCCACAACTGTTGCATTTACGAAAGGATATTTTTAATTGCAATATAATAAAGCTCCTAATATGTATCACAATCTTTTCATCATATATATTTATACTTTTTTTTCATGTATGCATATAATTTTATAACAACTCAGATACATAATTCTGTTTTTGAAATGATCGTTATTGTTATGACAAAAATAATATATTTTTAAAAGTTAAATAGGAAAAATAGTGCGAAAAATTAAGGTCGGATATTTTATCCAGAGTCAAAATAAGTGAATGGCACAGGCAAAGTCAATGGAAAAAGTTCTATATACAATGATAAATACTTACTTTTGACAAAATCAAATCACCCATCCACCTAACGCAATCCACATAATTCCTATGAATATCTCTAGTTGAGAAGTCTGGAAAATGCTCTTTCAAAGAATTAAAAGGCCTCAAAGCTCTATGTGGATTAAAATTATAACTTTGTTTGATCGCTTCATTCATGGATGGCTTATCTAATCTCCACAACTTTAACGAATGGTCCATGCCACATGACATTATTCTCTCTCCTTTCAAATCAAAATCAGCACTTAATACTTCATCTCGATGCCCTTCAACACCTCCAAAAATGGCTATACAAACATCTGTCATAATATTCCACAATCTTAAGGCATGGTCTTTACTAGCTGATAATAGTAAATTGGGGTCCCTTGGATGGAATTTGACTTCGTTGATGGCGTGGCCATGGCCTATGTAGTGTTTTATGCATGTTTGGGTGGCGGGATGGAATATACGGACGATGCCACGTGATCCTGCTACAGCGAGGAGTGGGAGGTGGGTTTCCTCTTCGTAGGACCAGGCACATGTATAGAATGTTTCGTCTACCTGGAAGTATATATTTTTTGGGTTGGTTTTTTTTTGTTATAATTGCTACATGATGTATGTGGTATGTGTGTGACTATATATAATGAGTGGGCTTTATCGTTTTTTTTTATAAAAGTGGTATGCCTAATATAAATATCTCATTATCATATTAAAAACAGTTTTCAGATATTGATATGGTAAATGAGAACTTAAAATAATTATTAACCCTTCTTTGCATGATTTTTTACTTTTTAAAAAAAAAAATCATGTGTTTGTAATTCAGTTCATACATTACAGGAAAAATAAATAAAAAAATATTTGTCTATTTTTATAGCTTTTTTTATTGAAAAAACGATATGATGGATTTTTCCATCATCATGCAAAACAGCCTTATCACGTTCATACATTAATTATTTATTAGAGCATACACATTTTATATTTATTTACACTATTACTCCCGATGAAAACGTAGGAAACAGTTGTTGTTTTTATTTAAGCACAAGTTTAAGTTACACTTGCTACAACGTATCGTGGAATAGCCCTTACAGTGTGGGTATTTACATCTAAGAGATGTAGAAACTAGTGGCAAATGATCACACCCATCTCTTCTGATGTCTTTTGGGGGAGGAACAGTAGCTGGGCCTCTTTTTCTCTTGAGGTCCAATTGATGTTCAAGCGAACTGGTGCTTGGACGACCTTTTCTCACCTCTGTGTCTTCTCCTATAGTGCATAGAACTTGAGCCAACTCATTCCGAAACTGACCCAAGGAAAGAATATTATTTTTTGTTACACCTCGTTTGTTTGCATTTTTTTTATATATTATCCAAGCATTAATAACTGTTAAGTCCAGTAAATGAAAGAATATTCTTAGGTACCATTTTTTGGACCTTATAGTTATATGATATCTTCCCAGAAAACTATCAATTAGATCCACCCCCCCCCTATATGTTTATTATACTCTTGTACAATATGTGGACATGAAATTGGTACTTTCTCTTTTTTGGTTTTATTTTGTTTTTTGGTTTTTCGTTAGCCGTGTGGTCCCGGCTTAGAATAGGATCACCCTGGTACTGTCGGTGTCGTAAGAGGCGACTAAAGTACGTGTGGAAGAGTCACGTCGCCAGTAATGGCAACACGCATGGGCAGACTCGACCGGATTTAATACCACCCCCGGCATTTTAAAACCGGCGTGAAGTAGTGGCCCTTGCCACTGCGTTTCGCATTAGGTAATGCCGGGCCCCGGTGCCCTTCATCTCCACCTTAAAGGCTGGCAACGCACCTGTGGCTCCTCTGGTGTTGCATGGGGTCGTGGGCGGCGGTGATCACTTACCATCAGGTGACCCGAACGCTCGTTTGCCTTGTCCTCTGCCATAAAAAAAAAAAAAAATCATATCTTGTAACAGAAGATATTGGTAACGATCCCACATATGTAGATAAAAGTGTAACCACTTTATTGTCTTTCCAGGCCACACAAGCCATGTCGATACCATCATATGAAGAAACCCTTTCTTCATAGCTGCCTCTTGCTACTTCTATGTCTTCAACGTATACTGCAATGATAACAAATAACAATAATTTTAAAAGAAACTTCATTTCCATAGTACCAATATAGGTACCAATATTGCATACTGATGTAAATTTACATCATATAAAAATGGTACAATTTTAAATACAATATCGATGATTGCAACAAAAGTTGTTAATAAAAAAGTAAAACTAACCTTTTTTCTATTCATTTTCAGCTTTTTTCACCACTTTTTGTTGAATCTTCTATTCAAAAAACTTTTTCAAATAGCACACTACAACAAAGTTTTGAGAGGCAAGTAAATTCAAGACTTTTTGGCATATAGTTACTTGACGTTTGCTTTTTTTTTTATTCGGCAAGTTCCGTTTCGTTCAGAAATTATTACCAATTTGATTCAATTACAAAAAGACTGTCTGTGTGGAGTCCTATAATGTTATTTTTCCTTTTAAATGGTATGATGGAAATTTCCATCACGATGCAAAGAAGGGTTAAATCCAAAGCAAAATATTTTTTAGTTTTTGTTTAAGTTGATTTTTGTTTTTTCTTTATTTGTAACATGTAAATTGTAAAATATTTTTCAAAAGTTTTTTTAAGAAAAATATTTTAACAATTAAGTATAATTTAATAACAATAATATACTTTTCATTATGGTTTAACAATAATTTATATACACAGTATATCTTTTTGAACAATATAAAGCATGTTAGTATGAAAGAGAAACATGCTGCTGTATCACTTCTTATTTAATGTTAATACAATTATATTTGGTGGTTCCTACATATAAATGGATATATTTTTTTTTAGTTCATGCTGTATCTGGCATATAGTAAAGACAATAATATCCTTTATTTCATTATCTTGTAAACTACCTCTATTAATATGTCCGTTTATATGTAGGAACCATTGAGAACATATTATTAACATAATTGAAAATATTAATTACATATATCAAGTCATTTATTATTTACATCAGGATCTGCATAGCATTGCAAGAATTTAAGTCCTCCAGATTCTGGACATTCATAAATGGAGACTCTGTTACTTCCAACAACAGCAAAAATTTGTGGTTCCCCTTCACCCAAGTGATGATTGAATTGACAACCAAATAAAGGCTGGCCATGGTCTTCTTTTGCACTACAACTAATAAATTTTAATTATAAATATCATGTAATAAAATTGCATGCAATGAAAATGCAACAGTTGCGATTTTGACGTACACTCATAGGAATGAATTATTTGATATCTTCATTTCCTCGCTCTGGTAGCTAGCCAGTGCAGCATTCATTATTAACTTATACCTAGCTGCCATTGACTGAATGCTATGAATGCGAATAGCTTATGAACTTTATGGTCCTTGCCATAATATTTCCATTTAACATCTGTTGACATTGAGACTTGTATATTCATAGAGAACCTAGTTTAGACTTAGAGACTTACATTTCATTATTTCTTAGTATACACTTGAACTATCATATATGAGATATACCATATCATTAAATTTAACACATTAAATGGTATGCTTATAATAAGTTGAACATATTTAGCAAGTTTTTTTAAGGCAGAATTTAATCAATTCCTATAATTTAGTTGGAATTTTATGGTTTTACATCAGGTGTATAAGTCTTCGAAATCAATGATAGCCTAGATGGATAAAATTTAAAAGGTGGGCCTGTAAAAACAGACAATTAATATAATAGATTTCTGTTCTATTCCAATGTTTTCAACACCCAAAATGACTTTTTAGTAAAAATGTTGGATGCACCTCTCACACATATCGCTTTTCGGTTTTATTATTATATGTTACAGATAAAAAATATAAACTTACTTAAATTTATATGGAGGTTTCACTTGTTTAGTAATTTTTTTCTTGCCTCTCCTCCTTTTCTTTACCCTAGTGTTTGTTGGAGTTTCGCTACGAGAAGTATTGTCTGTATTTGACGTACTCTCCACACTCGAAGTGTCATCCTAAATAAATGTACCATAATGGAATGTCAATGACAATGAATAATTGGACATCAAACTATTAAATATGCTTTAACGAAGGTTCATATATATGTATTAGCATAATAACATATAAAGATATCACGTTTATATGTATGTATAATTCATATATAGGTAGATTTTAACCGGTATGCAAGCTCAATGTGAATACAAAGTCACGTTGCTGAGTCACAAAGTAATGTAACAATAACCTTACACTTACTGCTTCGTTATCAGAAAAGTTCATTTTAATAACTAGATACACTAAATAGAAAAATGCTAATATCACTAAAACACTGAGTTTAATACAAATTAATTTAAATTTATCACTTTTTTTCAGTCCATCGTCATATCAGCTGGCAGTGGCGTCCTTAACGTCATATGTCGAATTTTCGCGGGACAAAATTGTCAAGATGACGCCTAAGTAACAACAGATATTGTATATGACTAGTTGAATAACTGGTGTGTTGCCAGTTATTCAATTTTATTGAAAGTTGATAAAATTGGTGTGTTTTTTAAACTCTTTTTTAATTGTAACTGAGTAATTATTTGTAATTTGTGTCTTCTAAGTAAATTTAGATTTATTTACACTTAAAATGTAAGGGTCCAGGAAGCTTAATATAATGCAATATAAAATGAAAATCTTTATTTAGAATATGAAAAAATAACAATAATAACTATTGAAGGAACAATATTATTTTTTTATTGGTAACAAAAAATATTGGTCTTATCTATTATAGAATAAACATTTCCAATGAATTTGCTTATTTATAAATTTAATCTAAGTCACAGCCGTTTGTACTTATAACTAAGAAATGAATTTAGTTACATAATAATTATTATAATATTTCCTAATACTGATAAATTCATTTATAATATACTTAAAACTAAAAGACACCTTCATTTGCAATATTACTTTGGTTTAAATGGCAATATTACTTCAGATTCATTGGCATAACATAAAAGTAACGAGTTCCATTTAAAGCTTTACTTTCCATTACAATATTTTTTTGTAGTAGATCTTTGTATTCACCATTTAGTAATATGCTAACAGGTTACGCCTAATTAAAATATTTTCACAACTCAAAAAATTTTTCATAATGTTACATTTCTATTTAACATTTGAAAATTTTCAGTTAAGTACAATAATAAAACATAACATATGTCGGTAACTTTTTCAACTGGTAATACTTATGAGCCTCTTGATATACGACTTATTTTTGTAAAATATAAATATAGCTCGTTCCAATGAATTTCAATAACAGATTATTTTATATTTTTGTAATATAGCCTCTTCATACGTCTTTTAGTTATTTGTAAATGGAGTTTGGAGATAGACAAGGACAGGCGTGTCGAAGCGCCAGTTTAAGCCAAGGCATAAATCTGTCTACTCTTGCGTACACTCCTGGATATCCTTGTCTTGCACATCCTCGACCCCATGATACGATTCCTATGAAGAAAAAAGAAAAAAATATTAGACTGTCTTAGTTTATTTTTATTGTTTCTAAATCTTTACTTTAGTCAGTCATATCAATATGATATACATATATTGTATTTATAAATTGTAATCAAAAGGTTTTTTTTTTCATAATATGACTTATATTAGTAGATATATTAAGTACATTTCATATTGAATTCTAAAATTAATCACTTCGACTTTTGCCCCTAAAATATACAATGTACGTTTTTAAATTCGAATCTAAGTCTTAATAGCTTTAAATATATAATACATAAAATTATAATATTATAATAATACATAAAAATGTTTGTCTTTTTCTTACCAACTATGGTATAGTGCGGTTGTGCCATCAACAGTGGCCCGCCAGAGTCCCCGGTACAAGAATCCCGATCAGGTGCGTTAGCGCATATCATACGTGGCGTCACTTTTCTACGCCCGTATCCAGCGGCCTTGCATTCTTCTTGTGACCAGATTTGTACTTCCGCCTGTAAACAACATTTATTTGTTTTTATTTTATGGTTCATCACCTACAAAAAAAAGTTTTTAAAAATGTACCTTCAAATATATTTTTTTAAATATTAGCTTATCTACATAATATTTCTTTGTGTAGTTAAGGTGAAATTAAAATAAAATATGGTAAAAACGTATTTGTAGCAATTAGGAAAAGGCTCAAAGTACTATTTTGTGGTATATATGCATATGCAACTTACTTTCATAGGTATATTGGATGGTGGTCCTTTTTCAACGGTACTTCCCCATCCAGATACTACAGCATCTACACCTCCAAGGGTGTCTTCATCGTCTATGAAATAAATTATTTCTTCATAACTTAGCTTTTACAATTAAGGCCACAGAAAATTTAACATTAATTTTAATTATTTCAAGCTTTGCCCTCTTTTAGAAATTTCCTTGTTATTACAGTAGTTTTAAGTCTTTTAACGATTTGAGGCTAGTCTTGGCGGAGAAATATAAAGTGTGACTGTAAACGCGAAAGATTGTAGGTTCAATTCCCACCTGAGGAAATGAAATATTTAATATTTTCCTTTTTTAACTCTGGTGCCGAGGAGGCAGCGGTGGAGAGTCTTAACACCAAGTTCCCTCTGTTTAATCTGCTGTGCACGGGATACAGCGTGAAGCAGACTCAATACTTCGGTATGGGGTCGAGGCAAAGCACGGCGTTGAGTTCTATCACTCACCACGCAATGCCTTCAGAATTCAACAGAAAATGGAGTACGGAGTGTATGAGTAAGTTCCCTCTGCCTACTCTCGACATATTTAAAAGCGTCAAGCTCAAAAAATGACCAACTTACCCGGCAAACAAGCTGGCCTAAATAAGTTGTCAGGCAACGGTTGAGCAAGCCTCAGCACTGCAATGTCATTGTCGTAAGTGTATCTGTTGAAGTCCGGATGCTGGATCACATGAGACACCGGGAAACCGTCTGAGCGTGAGTTGTTCACGTCGTACTCGCCGACCAGAACTGTTAGACGCGATGCCTCTACTCTGTAGAATTATAAGTTTATTAATCTTAGAAGTTTATATTTTCTAGCTTCACAGTGTATCTCGCTCATAGCAGAGAACCTGAGAACTTAGAATTGAAACACTTTCAGTCCCCACTTTCTGTCGAATTCTGGAGGCATTGTGTGTTGAGTGGCGGAATTCAACACCGCGCTTTGCCTCGTTATCAGAGCGAGAAAATAAAAATATTAAATATTGAATTTTATCAATTGGACATCGAATCCACAGCCTATCCCGTTTACTATTACTCATTCTGTAATATATGTAATATATAATAATATATATTCATAAGACTCACAACATGTACATATAATTTAATTTTCATATTTAGACACTGTTGTATCATTTAAACCAGCTTAACTATTACGGTTATTAACATCTAGTTTACGAAAATGAAGAACAGAGTGTCATAACACTAGGTTCCCTCTACTTATCCTGCTGTGCGCGGGATTATTATTTTTATTTTAGTTGATTACGGAGGCACGTCACGTCGTCGTGACAATTACTCACTGCGTGACGAAACAAATGAAAGAAAAGGTGCGCGGGCGCATCCAACTCGACTGACCTAGACCCGGTTTGTTAAGACTCACCTTGCCACTACATAGATATCAGTTATATATTCATAAGTTTATTATAATCACATAATATGATAAGAGTGATTATATGATTTTTTTGTCCTTTGACCATGAAAAATTTTTAGATGTTTTGTATATATATGTAAACAAAACGTCATAACATATACCTTAGTTTAAAATATAAAGGTTTACATAGCTATAAAATTAAGAATATTAGCTACAAAGTAAATCATGTATTTAGTTTAAAAAGGTTAAGTAACAAAAAATGCACCCAAATTGCAGTTTACGTGAAAATTCTTTATATTTAACTAAAGTTTCTCTTCTCTTACGTTACAAGTTACAACACTGTTAAGACAATCCATCTACATTTGTAAGACGAAATACAAAGTAAACACACATTTATTTATACTTCACGTATTTGTTGCGAAACTGACTAAAACTTAAAGTTATTTAAGTTATATTAATAAAAAAATTTAATATTAAATAGTATTTTATAAAATATTTTATATCAATAATTCTGTTCCGGTGCAAAAGGATGTGACTGTAAAGCAACGACCGTGGGTTCGATCCCCACTCGTGAGAATGAATTATTATTTGCAAATATTTTCAAGTTTTAAGAATCATCTATAAAATTTAACTACACTAGATTATTTATTTATTTTATCTTCAAACTATATTCGGCACATACCAGGATAGGCAAGGAGAAGCTGGGAATCCAGTGTTAAGACACTCCCATGCTCCATATTCGGCCGAATTCCGTAGTTCATCCATCCATTGCGTGTTGAGTGGCGTTACGTTGCCACATTACGAGGACATGAAAATATTAAATATTTCGCTTTCTCGAGTGGGACTCGAACCCAGAACCTACGTCGTTATTTTCTGGCATTTCTGTCAATCTGGGTGTGAAAATAACACACGATTTCTTAAGTACAAAAAATATTTACTTTAAATTATGTGTCAATCATTTGTACTCTATCCAAGTGCTCTGGAGCTTTTCTGAAAGTAAAAATCGACCTTTTGCTTATGCAATCTACAATTCATTTTACATATGTTTGTAAAACCATTGCAAATTTTATTTTTATATAGGTACCTAGTAGTATGTTACGTTAAAATAAAAATTGGAGAACGGAGTGTGTGCGGGATACAGCGTGAAGCTGATTTAATTTAAACATACGATACGAATTCAAGGAAAAGATTGTATGTATGTAATGTATGGATTAGTATGGAAAGGTTTATTACCTTTCTACATACTCCACATTATACATTAAATTTAAATAAAGTATTTTATTTTACCGGTATTGATGTCTACATTAATATAATCAAGCTCGCTTTCACTGCCATATATTTTTACTGTAAAACCTCAAATAAAACGAAGGTGCCCAATGTGCACGCATATAAAATTACTTTACAACCAACTACTGTTCATTTCGTTTAACAAAAAACGCAATTACGTCTTGATTAATGATTACATTACAATACTTGGATTGTTTTATATTCGCAATCTCTTTTAAGTAGGGTTGTCACTCGCCGAACGTGTTATGTATGTAGATTGAGGACTGTAGGTTCAATCTCCATTCGGGGGAATGAAGTATTTAATATTTTCCGTTACTAGTACGATGTAAAGCGCGGCGATGAGTTCCGCCAGTAACATAGCCCCTGAAAGTGGAGAACGGCGTGTCCTAACACTAACTTCCCTCTGCATACCCTCCCTGCCTAATGCGGGATACAGTGATAAGCTGTATTGATAAAACCACTCCATTTTTTAAAATCATTTAAAAATTAATAAATACAAGTATAATATGGCTTTTTATCATGATCATTTGAACAGGGATCCACTCAGCCCTACCTTTTCATGTGTTACATATTTTATGTACAATCAATAAAAGATTATAAATATTTTTATTCCATATAATATAATATATATTTTATTTTTTAATTTACATTATCAAGACCGTTGTTTTAAAACATCTTCAAAATTGAATTATTTATCATTCATATCTAAACCAGTGAATAAAAGTTGTAATTCAATGTGTACAGCGTAACGGTGTATTTGTATTACTTTTGTTGAATTTTTTTTTTTTTATATTTAGGACTTTGTTTCGCTAACATACCTTCCTTGTAATATATTAGAAGACTTTTGAAATTTTGAAAGAATACTGTGATTTTTTTTTTAAATTTTATTAGTAAGCTTTTAATTTTTCCTTGAATGTATATTTTTTGTATATTTTTAAATAAAAAACAAAAACAATATAAGTTCATATTTTATTTAAAATCGTTTATATTGACAGCTCGCTCTCATTTTTTTTATTATTGACATTATATATGCGTAAAAATTCAGCGTTTCACTCAATGAAAGCTTTAAGTCCTATAGTGACCTGAAATTTCGTATTTATCATATGAGGTGTTAAATTTCTTTTATAATAATATATTACAACAAAATCAGTTACTTTCTTCGCTTGACTACGTTTTTTGATAGAATGTTTTCATTCGAGCGTGAATGTGCGAATGTAAACACGACAGGTTGTAGGTTCGGTTCCAAGTCGAGGAAATTAAAAAAATCGTTTTTACAGAGTTCCGCCACCCAACACGCGATTCAGAATTCAGCGGAAAGCGGAAGTTTCTTAATGGGAACGGAGTCTTCAACATTACGTCGCCAATACAGCTTTATAGTAAAGAAAAGAACTGTAGCCGATTTTATTACACATGCATCATATAAATATATTCTCTACGCTACTACTACTACTAGCTACGTGATTTAAATAAGATATTTATATTATGATTCTCAGCTCTCAATGATAATTATTTACATACAAATTTTACAGGGTACCTGGGATCTAGAGTTAATACACTCTGCTCTTCATGTTACACACTTTTCGAGAAAAAAATAGAGGCATTCCCACTCGGTTAATGAAATATTTCATTAATCCGAGTGGGAATCAAACCAACAACCGTCGCGTTAACAGTCACACGATCACGCCCCTGCGCTACGTTTTTAGTTTTTTTATTTAAATTTTCCTATCCACAAATCATGTGTTTACCGATTTTTTTGCAGCAATCAAGTACCTAGAAGCTGTATTGACGAATAAACAACACAATCATGTTTGTTCACTAATTTCTTTATTTATTTTATCTTTCTAAATATATAAGTGAAATTTAATTGAATTCTCTTTCATATTTAGCATATTGACACGACAAACTTATGTATATATAATAAATTAAATTATATATATATATACATATACTTTCACTCGGCCTCGCCCAAATAGCCCATTGTTTGTGGATGAGTAAATTATCATTTTTAGGTAGTCATGTAGGTGAGAAGTCAAATGTGTATTGTGTAAAATATGACTGAAACTTTCTTGCTTGTATATTATATTTTTATAGATTTTGCGTTTCCTTATACCAGATGTAGCGTAGTTGTCGAGTTTAAAACCCGCTTTCAATCAAGAGCGCAGCGGGCCCATTACGGACTATGTTGAACACGTCAGAGTAAATTATAATAATAAATACTTGTATTTTTACCAATAAATAAATTGTCATATCGAAAGGACCGAGCGAGCAGAAAGAGTTGTAATCATTCACTTCATTTATAGAACGAAGTGGTTTATAGAACAAAATATATAACTATTGTTGGTGGAAATGTAAAAATATTTTATTTAACGGCGAAATGGACTCCTTGTCCGTTCGACTCAACAAGCAATGCCTCCAAAAATCGACGAAAAGTGCGGAACGGAGTGTCTTAACACTAGGTGTTACCTTTGTCTACTCTGCTGTGTGCAGGATATAGTATGAAACTGATTTGATTTTAATTTAAAAAATTATATTGTTCATTATTATTTTATTTATGATAATTTCTTTCATTTTAGATAAATTGGGCCATTGCGAATCTTTATCTTAGTAGTAGAAGTAACAAATTAAAAATAACAAAAACTAATTATATAATTTTAAATATTTTGGCAATATTTCAAATTGAATCAAATATTTTTTATCGGCGATGGCTTAAGCGGGTGCAGAAATAAATCACACTGTCAAAATCGACAATTTATTGGCGGATTCGCCGTTAAGATGCGTAAGTAAAGTAATAACCCCATTACTGTCTCGGGAATGCAAACGTTTGTTTTGTTCGAGCTTTTTTTTTATATTCACTTTATATCGGCAATTTATTAAATTCTGACCCGACTGTTGCATATCTCGGCCAAAAATCGTGTCAGTCGACCTAAATTTTTTGTGAAACTGAGCCGAATAAAAATTGTTTTAAATGTAGGTACTTCCATCTGCATTAAATAAACAAGGGATAAAAACACTATTAGTTACGTAAGAATGTGGTTTTTTGAAGGAACCTGGGAATCCAGCTTTAAGACGCTCCATTTCCTCCTTTCCCAACTCTTCGTTTTCATTTTCCGAATTCTGAAGGAAGAACGAGGAAATGGCCTCGTCTGGTGGATCAGCGTAAAGCACGATAAATAATTAGTCATTTCTTTATGTTTAGATAATAAGTTAGTCTTCGATTACTTTATTTATTCAAGTATGAAGAAGAGAGGGACCGAATGTCTTTACACTAGATTCCCTCTGCTTACCCTGCTCTGTGCGAGGTATATTATAAAGCTAAAAATAGCGGTAATCCATCTGAAATATATTAAATATCTACTCACTCATAAACGCAATGCGTGGCTGTGATCAAGTGGTCTCTAGCGACCACAGTGGCACCACAGATGAGTTTGCCGTCCCTCTTCAGAGCGGCCAACCAGGGAAACTCCCCTGGCGTTAAAGCGCCCCCGCCCACCACTCGTGCGCCGCGAGCTGTGCCACATGCTGGAATTAAAAGAAATGATACATTTAAATAAACAGAGAGATGGAGAGTCTTAACATTAGGTGTTCCTTGTCTTAAGGGGAGATAGCATGAAGCGAAATAAATAAAAAAGGTGGAGAATTTTGAAGCTCATAATACTTACATGAGCAATGAAAAGCATTAAAAAATATATCAATCAGTTAATAAACTATTAAATTTTTATTAAAATGTTTGATTGATAGCGAAAAAATAAATCAAATAAAAATGCTAAAAACTGATATTTGGTATCAGTATCGTCAGATTTATATTTAGAATGAAAAGGAAAATATTACTATGGAATGAAACGAACTAGTAAAGAGCTTTCAGATTGTTGACATTTGAACAACTTAATATTTTTATTGACCCACACGATACAATATTAAAAAAAATGTGTTTTACAATGTAACTTATTACAATTTTCCGCGGTGACTGTACTCTCCGTGTCGCACGGCCTGTAGGCCGTCCGTCCGATAATCAAAGTAAATAATATGTAAATATTCGGCACAACGCGTTCCAGCCAGCGCCACGCGCGGCTGATTTACTACTTTTTGCTAGGGTGATTTGTAAAACTGCGTGTGTCTTATTGAATTTAAACGAAATATTTAAATTTAGCTTCACGCTGTATCCTTCACATAGCAGGATCGGCAGAGGCGAGTTAGTGTTATGACACTCAGTTTACACATTGCGCGGTGAGTGGCGGAACTCAACGCCGCGCTTTGTAGCTAAGAAATCAAATTATAAATATTCCGTTTCCTCGAGTGGGTAATGAACCAACAACCTATTGAGTTAAGTCACACTTTACGTCACTGCGACACTACTGGCCTTATCTATCAATTATCTACATTGACAATGGCATAATAAAAAAATCACATTCAATTATCTTAATAAAACCATTTAACATGGTATCTTTTCTTGAAATTAAATATTTATTCTAGCTACTATGTTACGTACACTCCTTTTGTTTGTAGACAATCGTAACGGAGCTCCTGTGAACTGTGGAGCGTTACAAAATTCAGCTTTTACTGCGTTTATGTAGGTTAATTCTCGGCGATAACGAAAATGAAGAACTTAACTATCTGCATAATTATTATAGATATTTTTGCAAGGACGTCCGTTTGAAAAGTGTATGACTTTTTGCTAAATTTTACATTTAAATATTGATTTATATAAGGCCGTCGTAGCGCAGTGGCACAACTTCCACCTGCAAACGCGACGGTGGGTGCTATTCCTACTTACGGGAATGAATGATTTTTATATCTCAGTTCTGTTAAAATAATAAGCGCCGTGCTAAGACACGCGATGTCCAGAAAGTTACGCGGAAAGTGGGGAACGAATAGATACGTAGAAAATTAACTGTGAGCTAGAGAAAAAATAATTGTCTTAACAGATTTAAAGTCTAAAATAAAAATCAATTTCACTTGATATACAAAAATGCATGAGACAACTATAAATTTGTTATAATAAAGAAAGTATTTTTGTTAAACCCAAAACCAAAGGGTTTATTTCCTCGAGTCACGCATATCTTACTCATTGGGGCTGAAAAACATAAAAACTATGGCAAATACACTTTTTTGCCATAGTTTTCGTTTCTATATCTAAATTTACAAAATAAATCGATAAAATTCTTAAATTGACCAAAGTTCAGTGCAGTCAGTGCAGTCTGACACATCCGGGGCACTTAGCACGCTACTGAGAAGTATTTCATAATTCTTGAGGCGTGTGGTCGATGTCGTTTCTGCACTTAACTGTTAAAATACAAATATATATTTAAGTAATGAAAATATGACATTTGATAGCTTACTGACATATTGTCGTCGTATCGTCGCGTGCTGGTGCAATTGGGATCCCTTTCCATCGTGCTATGTATAATTTTATCTTATTTTATTATGTATATTAATACAGACAGTAGTAACTAAACAAAGCGCGCAGTTGATTTCCCTTAAATTTTCGGTTTTTTCTTTTTCTCTTTCACTCAACACACAACGTCTCAATAGTTACAGGAGGGTTACAACAGGAAACAAAAAAAGTAATTTTGTTTATTTATGATATTCAAAATTTCTCCATTCTTAAAATAATATCTATAATTGGTAGTTGTCATAATAGAGATAATATAGACATATTATATGAAATAACATATATTTTTATTTATTAAATTTGAGCCAGCTGGTTTAAAATTTATATTTATATAATAAATAAGATCGAGTATAGAGTCCGCATCTTCACACCCGCATGAAAGACATATTTCAAATTCTATTACAATATTTAATCTTAGTTTAACATAAAAATTAATTGACACCATAAGAGTGCAGTCAGTAGTGGTTGTGGGTTGTATTCTGTCTGATATATTTAAAAATTAATGAATTAAAAAAAAATTGCGTGCCGCATTTCAAAAACGATCGCCTACATATTCTGCGTTTTGCGTAAGTCGTAAAAATAATAAAAATAAATTTTGAAATTTTAAATACCGAAATACTTAACTATACCGCGATATACATTTTAATTTGGTTTTTATATTAATTTAATATTTTTTATGACAGATTTATCAACTATAATTAATTTCGCACCAGCATGACGCAGAGGCACAGGCGTGACTGAAAGAGCAACGGTTCTGGGTTCGATTCCCTCTCGGAGGAATGAAATATTTAATGACGAAACGCAGTGTTGATTTCCCCTATTCAACGCGCAATGCTTCAAGACCGGAAGTATCTTTATGGGAATGAAGAGTATTAAAACTAAGTTCCTAGGTTTTCTCTGCGAACTCTGCTGTGTCATGTACAGTCATGTCAAGATGAAGAAAGGACTTTCAAACGTTTATATACCATAATAATTTACCTATAGCACACTATATTTTTATTTTATAAATGATTTTTTTTGTCTTAACAAATAAAAATGAATATGTAAATACAGTATTTAGAACAATATACAAAACATAAAGTAGTATTGTAGGTGGAGTTGACCAAAGGTCTCCCATGCTCCAGTGACCCGTTTGATAAAATTTCTGAATAAAATATTCGTGTCGGCGACCCACTAAGAAGTAATCAAATAAAATTTAACTGTCATTACTTACTCGCCTTATGTGCATTTTAATTTTCAATACTTGAAGCTATGTTTAATTAAGCTTGAATTTTAATGTACGGTAATTACACGTTTTATGTTGGTGGAGGCCGTCGCGGCGTTGGTTGTGGGTTCGATTTCTACACGGAGGAGTGAAGTTTTTAACTATATGGATGGTAATCTGAAATAAATTATTTTTATTTTATTTTTTATTTTTATTTTTTTTAATTTGTCGCTCTGGCATTTGGTGCAATGCCTCAAGAATTTCCACCTTATTGGGAATCGAGTGTCTTAATATTAGTTTCACAGATTCCCTCTGTCTACCCAGCTATGTGCGGGATACAGAGGGAAGTAAAAAATATATATGTAAATATAGGTCTATAGGTATATATGTTTATAGAATGCATTTTTTCTTTGCTATGTTAAGTAGCAGGACCCAATGTCCCGCTTAGTTTCACCTGTGGATTAAAATAATTCATTTCCACGAATTGGAAACGAACCCACAGCATCGCGAGTATGGTGACGGGACGGGACGCTATGTAAATTTACACTGCGCTAAGATAGCATCAATAAAATGCAATAGTTTTATAATTTTTCTATATTATAAGATTGCACTATCTATATTTATATAACAACAAATGTCTGTTGGTGTGTTTGTTTGTCTGTTCGCTATAGACTCCGAAATGGCCGAGTCGATTGGTGTAGAATTTCGAGGAGTTGTTCCCTGGCTCGCCGGGATGGTTATAGGGTAGATAGATCCGGAATTCAGAAACGCATTTTCTTTTGAGTGAGTGTCTTAACACTAGGTTCCCTCTACCCTTTCCCGTAATAAGTGGAATATATAGTGGAAACTAATTGGAAAAAGAGAATCCAACTAAATATCAATCAAGAAATCCAACTACAAATTCCTATTCAATCGTAAATCGATATAAAATTTTATGTTTTTATTATATTATTTAATATATTGTCTTCAATACGTAATAAAACTTATAAAATATATTAATGACTTTTACGTCACTATCGATCACATCTTTTCACTTTTATTCCAATGTATAATTAGTTTAAGTATACATTAATCGGGGCATCGTAACGCAGTAGCACACTGTACATGCGATGGATGTAGGTTCGGTTTCCACTACGGAAACGGAAAATAAATTATTCTCATCTCTCCGTTCCGGCAAGACGAAGCACAGCGCTCCACCATTTAATACGTTATTTTATCAATTTATTTGAAAAGTACAGATATTTGCTCGACACTTTAACAAACTGACCTATTACCTAAAGGGCAGTTTAAAAAAAAATTAACAATATCACACCGTGACATAATAAATACTAGGAGTCGAAATCTATAAGTATAATAAGAAATAATAAAAAAAAAACCGTCCAATGTACGCGAATCGTAATTTCTACGGTTAATTTGCATCTTATCAAATATTTGAAATGAGGAAGCACAGTTCCGTTCGAACGTCCGGAATATCGATATATGTATAGTTGACGTAGATTACTTTTACACTAAATTTATTAGCACTGTTATAATTATATAATTTTTACACATTTACGTATATCACAATTAAAATATATATTATTGATCCTCTTAAAATGATATAAATGTATTATAATATTCACTCAACGTAGTACATTAGAACACTTACCGTAATTGGACACAAACACTAACAACAACTTAATTAATAAAAAAAGGGTACACTGACACAAGTAAAATGGACCCTAATTAAATGGAGACTCACTGCAGGGCTTGCAGGCGCTGGCCGTCGCGAGCACAGCGAGGAGGCACCAGGCACGGAACATGTCTGCTGCAGAGGGAGACGCCGGCCCTGCTATTATAGGCCGTGGGCGGCGCCTCTGATAAGGCTTCGGGGCCAGGGTGACCGGACCAGGCCAAGTTCACGAATACACGCCGACTGCCGCTCGGGCCGCGCCGACCAAACTCCCACCCCACCCAGGCTTCGGGGTCGGTGGTAGGATTAGATAGTGACCTTCATATCTATCCAATAGTTCACTTCACCGAGTCATTAGGTCAAATTTGATTTGGAAACTTTCCTTTTACGCGCCAAATGGAACTGGTGCATTGTGTTACGGGCTGTAATCGTTTTGTCGAGCCTTTTGTTAGTCATTTATTATCTCGATTCGCTATTGATTGTTGAAACCGCCGTTATAGGTCCACTCGAGGCTTAAGGTGTTGTAAAATATCAATATTGTGAAATGATGGCCATTCATGAGCGACATCAGCGATATATACTGAAGTAACGGAATCGACACACCTTGTGGCAAACTTTATCTGATTCTTTACACTGGCACTTTGATATAATTAAATGGTAAGTTACTCATCACGCAATGTCTCCAGAAGTTGGAGGAAAATGGGCAGTGTTTTAACTCTACGTTCCCTCTGCCTACCCTGCTGCGTGCAGGATAGAGCTAAAAAGAAAACGGTGATTTATATACATTATTTGGCACAGGAAAATATATTGATTAATTGAATAATTATGATCACTATCTAAATGATCATCTTGTAGTGTAGGATATAGAGATACGGCTTGCAACACGTCGCGCGGTGCGTAACCTGTTGTGCGCAGTAGCAAAAGATATGTTACGTAAAATTTTGTTGCAGCTGATGCGAAATCTGTGACCTAGATTCATTGTAGTGTTTACATGTATTATAATTTAAAAAAAAAACACATTGATTTATCTATAATTATAGATTAATCAATTCAATTTAAATTTAATTTCAATTAAATTAAATTAAATTAAATTAAATTAAATTTGTTGTTAAGATCTTAAAAGTAACTGTGACAAAAGCTTAGTCACCACCTTTCCATCACCACCGTATGAGTTTCAAGTTTGTGAGTAAAAATAATATTATGCAAATATTATTCGTATTTTGAGAAATTTAATACTTTTGACACTCTTTGTGTTTCTGTCGTAATAAACTGGTGAGATTTAAAAAAAAAAACTTGTCAATGCCGGTGTCAGTTACAATCCGTTAAATCTGTAGACGATATCGATAGTGAGCTTCGTAATTTATTTTATCTTAATATTTGTGCCGCTCTACGTATGTTAAATGAACTTCCAAGTTTTCATAGATTTATTGGTCTTTTAAAATTATTTTTAAATTAACCGATTTATTTGTTTTTAAGCTTCACGCTGTACACGCAGGATGGTCAGAGTGGGCTTAACCTAGAGTTAAAGCACTCCGTTATCATTAAGACATAGCCGTTCCCCGATCTCCGCCGAATTCTGAAGGCATTGCGTGTTGAGTGACGGAACTCCAGTTGCCAGATCGAAGGAGATAAGAATGTTAAATATTTTATTTCTTCGACTGAGAATCGAACTGGAATGTTAAAATATGATAAAATGTGAAAATATTGATAAAAAGTATTATGTTTTTTTTTAATTAAACGTCACAAGAAAGATGTTAGCTTAGCATTATAGTGGTGGAAAAGGAAATCTAAATGTAAAATTTTTCATTATATATATTTTTTTGAGATCCACGCTGTATCTCACATACACCAGAACAGGCAGAGGGGACCTAAAGTTAAGATACTATATTCTCCACTTTTGGCAAAAGAAGTGTGAATTGTGTTCAATTGAACTGAACTGGGAATGGGAATTGAATACACAACCGTCGTGTTACAGTTTCACTTGTGCACCTGCACTACGACGGCCTCGATTCTTGAGATAGTTTATTAATAGTGGAATATTGTAAAGAATAAAATAAATACTCTATCTTAAAATTATTATGTAAATATAGACTGATTACTTGAAAAACGTGTCACCAACTAGTTTCTTGTTAAATAGCACACGTAGAATTAACAAATCATACATAAATGTGAATACAATTGTATAATATACAAAAATAAACCCAAAATAATCTACTTTGAAGAAATATTTTCTTTTTTTCCTTTGTCCTGTATGTATGTACGTGAGAGATTTATTTAACAGCGGAGATGTCACAAAAAGAGATATCTAAATACAAAGTTATCAAGAAATAGAACAAAGGTAGGTGTTAACTTATTACGGTATCTCCGTAAAAAGTTAACTACAAAGTAAACTAAAAAATATATAGTAATTGAGTTATTAGTTTAGCTCTTGCTTGCTCTCCTCGCTCGTTCTGATGGTCAATTAATAATTAATTGAAACAATTCTTCCATACTCAAAAAATACTTTAACTGTTACGAAAAACACTAATCTTATGGTTTTTTTAAAATTTAATAAAACATGTGTTTTTAAAATAACACTATTGTTTATCATGTTTTATATAATGTACCAAAACAGCGGCTAGGATACCCAAAAGCACGTCCAATGTTTAATTATCCTCGTGAGTCCATTACGCAATGAACATATATCCACCGGCTGCCGGATGAACGAGCGGTTCGCTTTATTTCTTTTATATTTGGACAATCTTGCCCAACTCCTTACGTAATTCCAGGACTAAACGACGAATGTTTTGCAATTTTCGATATACGGTTACACAGTCTTTTGCGCAGTTGCACTGACCTACCATTTACCACAAAATTTTTTAAAAAGAATCGCTCTCGGATATGTGATCGGATGTAACATATGCCCGCTGTACCACGAGTTTTATACGAGAGAGTGGACGCGTTGTCTTCGTTTCAATTAAGTAACCATATATGGTCATTGAATATCTTTTACTTCATCTTACAGCGAAAGTTATGGCTTGTAGGCTTTTTAATAAGGTAACGCCGTTTTGCTTGTTCTTGTGAAAGTTTTTGCTATTGCAATTTAAATGTAATTATTGTTTTTATCTTTGTAATATTTAAAAGAAACACTTTTACTAATATTGTTATTTCTTATGTAGCATGTGGATGAGTGTTCTTTGTGTATAGTTGGTTAGAGTGCTGACGCTGCATCTCTTCAAATAATTCTATAAGAGCATAATTATGGTGAAAGCGTATTCATTATTTGAGAGAGTTCGATACGACACTTTTCCTATTATATAATAGTCAATTTTTAACGACAAGAGTTGTGGAACACTTGTTAAATCGAAAGTTGATATTAAAAGGCATGAGATCACAAAATTTTTGTCCGATCGCAGGCGCCGTCATACTTTCTTAATTAGTACTCGGCTATACCTCTCTGACTCACCTCGAAAACGCTGCCAGGAGGAAGTTATAAAGTTCAAGTTTATATTTATTTGTCTAACCCACTTGATATGGCTACCGTTGTGTTGTAGATAAGGGGTATTGTGCCAGGGCTTCCAAGAGTTTACGTGATGAGGTAAATACGTAGACAAACAATGTTGGCCTTGGTGCGGTTAGTGGGCGTGTAGGTGCTGGAAAGAGCCGTTCAGATTCACTTTTAGTGGGCCAAGGCGATACGCCCGTATATTGATAACGATATAATGTTCTATGGTAAACTTAATCCTACATTGAATTTATTTGTTTATGGGGTCGAAATGGAAGATTTTTTTTTTTCATTATTGTATTTTTTTTTTCATGTCTTCGAGGTCAGTTTTTATGTTATCTGTTTCGTTGAACAGATATGGAAATTTGAATTGGATTTTTTTTTGTTTTCCTTATTTATTCATTGTGTGTACTTTGTATGTGTAATAGTTGTGTATCATTTATATTATTTTTCATTCACTTTATTTTTCAAACCGGGAGCTTTTATTTGTCTTTTAGTACTTGTGTAACTTGTATGTTAAAATTTGAATTTAATCTAATCATAGATTCGTGACGTGAGTTAAAATTACACACTGGCAAAACCTTTGAACAATTATTCTCGAATATTTTATGTTTACGTACGTATGTCATAGGCATGCAATCGTTATATATGTCTTTCTGTTGGAAAACAAGATACGGCGGAGAGTGAAAAACGGACGTCTTAATAGGACCGCAGTGTCATGCTAATGGGTTCCCAGGTTCCCTCTGCGTACCCTGCTACGTGCGGGATACAGTGTGAAGCTAAAAAAAAAACAAAACCTGGAGGTGTATATTATCGTTTTAATTCCATAACGAT
>JBAIZZ010000030.1:173977-251509 GCA_037355905.1 Heliconius aoede
TCCCTCTGCCTACCCTGCTGTGTGCGGGATACAGCGTGAAGCTAGATAAATAATATTGATAAATAATAATTTATTTTGCCGAGCGGAGAACGAATCCACAACCGTCACGTTAACCGCCATACGCATGTGCGTCGGCTGATCGGCCGTGAACCATATCTACAATTCATTTGTTATCTATATTATATTTCTCTCTTTATTGTGTTAGGTTAAGTGATTTTTAAAATATGAAGCGATATTAAATTAAGATTATATATAAATATAAATTTAATTTTAGGTACAATTGAGACATAGCTACAAAACTTCAGTACTATACCAGTTTACAGCCGTGCCAGTTAAACAAGATAACATTAAACAGAAAACAATAAATTAAAATTAAAATCAGTGTCACATCATCCGGTTCAGCAGAAGAAACTTAGTGTTAAAACACTCCGCTCCCCAATTTCCGCCGAATTTTGCATGTTGAGTGGCGGAACTCAACGCCGGGCTTTTGCCTTGATACCAGAGCGAAGAAATATTCGAGTTACAGTTACAATTTTGTGTCGATGGCCCACGACGGCCTTCAGACAATAAACTAATTATATTAAATTTATATTGGTTTATGTATTCTTATATTTTCAGATTGGCTGACGGAGCACTGATGATGAATAACCAAATGGACTGATGATAGGATAGACAGATAACTCAAAATATTTTTAATTTTTTTTCTTAAATCCTTATCTTTTCTTTTTTGTATACATGTATTTTGTGTATGTAATTTTTATCGCTTATGTCAAAATCTATAAAAAGACGACGATGATAAACCAAGAAAGTTATATCGTTATTAATTATTTAAACTAAATTTAAATTAAAATTATACAATTATACAAATTCTTCAATTTTAATATTTTCCAATGGATAAAACAAATAACAAATTAAAACTAAGTAGAACATAAAAACTATGATGCATCGCATGCCCGAGATTGCATCCCACATGAAAGGATAAAAAATGGTAATAACAGAATTAAGAGATAATGATACAACTGAAATTACCTTATGCAAATAACTGTAAGGTATTTATGGCGGTTCATAGGATAAAATGGTGTGTTTTTGTTCTGCATCGCCAGTGCCAGGACAAAGTGGGTGAGTGAAAGTAGAGTTTATTTTCTCTGTCGTCCGTTGGTGTCGTTCGGATACGCTCGTCGTCACCTCTGAACAAATTCTCATTTCTTTTGTAAGTATTTTTATATTTTTAAATGATTTACAATTAATATTTAAATTAATTATATTGTGTTTCGAGTTGATCTAGTTTTTGGATTATATTTAATGTGCTCCAGTTTTTAAACTCGTTTCATTTTGGAATCGATTTATTTTATTTTTGTGACATGTGACTTTAATATTTATTTAAATATATTATAGATTTATTGCTGCGTATATTTATGTTGTAAATTATTTTTGAAGACATACAGTTAGTTTGAGAAGGACAAAATAAAAATGTTGATTCTTTTTAATACGTTTGGTGTTTTAAATATTATTTCGCTCGACTGTCGCGACAAAACTATTAATCATAACTCGATTAAACCGTTATATTTAATTATGTTGACGTCTCATAAATATTGCTTTAGCTCAATAATATTTATTCATTTATATTCGTTTTATATATGTATGTAAATATTTTAAATACTTCTCAGTAATTCCTATATAGGCATGTAAATAAACTCTACAAAGAGGCTTACATATAAGTGTAAATTAATTTCTTAAATAAATATAAGAAAAAGGAAAAGTATATATTATTATTGTAAAAATGTTATTTTAAATATATGTGCACAAGTATACTTTCTATAGAAAATGATATGGAACAGGAAAACCAGCTCTCTCCTAGAACGAGTTGCTGGATGTGAGTAGCATACAAATCTGGACGTGAGAAATTTTTATAGAAGTCACGTGGACACCGATGACAGTGACATAAACAAAAGTTATTTAATCTTATTAGATATTATAATTTTATAAATCAAATCAGTTTAACGCTGTATCCCGCACACGGCAGGGTGTGAGGGAACCTAGTGTTCAGACACTCCGTTCTCCACTTACCGCCTAATTTTGGATGCATTGCGTGTTGAGTGGCGGAACTCAACGCCGCGCTTCTTCATCGACACTAGAGCAATGAAATGGAAATATAAATTTAAGTAAATGTTTCATCTCGTCGAGTGAGGATCGAACCCACGACCAGGGTTTTACAGTCACACTCACACATCGAAATTAGGCTGGTATGGAGATAAAGCAAGACGTTGAGATCGGCCACTCAAAACCACGATTTCAGAAGTGTGTCGACACTAGATTACTACTACCCACACCGCGGGATACCGCCGACTATTAAGAAAACTTTTTTTATCTAAATATATATATAAAATGTATATATATGTATATATAACTACATAAAAATTTCGTGTTTCTTTTAAATTTTAAAATTAAATGTAATGTAATGTGTGTAAATAGTTAAGTCCTTCATGTACATTTCTAGAAAGGATTTACAAATAAAAAGGGCAACTTATAAATATATTAGAATAAACATAACATAAAAAAATCTTAGCATCAGTACTGTCTCTGCCTAGGACCTATTACCAAGTCATTTTGCCTCTGGCGCTGGTCCAAACTACATTTCTTAGAATACTCGAGTTACGAATACGTGACTAGTGATATATAGCCTTTTCAGATTTTACGTTTCTTACGATTCTATTGAATTTAAAATGAGGAAATAAATGATTAATTTATAAAAGATATCCTCAGACTTATACTTAATACATATGTAAATACTTACTAATAAAAAAAATACTCAACATATTATTATTACATATAGCACAAAGTATACTTTTTATGAAAAGAAATACCAAAAGGAAATATTTCTTAAATAAATGACTAACCTTTGCTATATTTTAGTCTCTAGTCCATATATAAAAAACAAGAATTTTGATGTTTACGCTGGCGGAGAGCGGCGGTTATAAACGCGTTGAAATCTTTTGCTTTTGCCAAACGTCTTAAACACTAAATGAATATTAAGTTGAAAATCATTTTTTATTATTAAACTTACACATAATATATATAAAATAGATTTTTTTTTAACAATTTATTTTAATTAATTCGACATCATATGCCAACTATTGACATTCTACGTATTTTGTGCGGAACTTATATTTCTACAAAAAACGAGGAAGAAAGAGCGTACAGTACGGTCGACCAGTCTACTCGAATGTACAATCCGCAAATACTCAGAAAACCTAACTTCAAGGCGGCCACGACTAGTTGACCGTACTATGCTCATATTAGAGAAGGCTTAATAAGCAAAAACCTTTTTAAGAATATTCAATGGTGCTTCCAATTTGCAAAAACGAGTTAAATTAATATAAGATGAATAATTGATTAACGGTACTTCAATATGTAGTCACCGACCACCGACCACCGACCAGCTCGGACCGGTCGAGTGTCCTTGATTCGACAAACACTTGCTAATTTTAGGTATTCATTATACTTGTATTTATGAAAATATCATTTTCATGTTTTTCCCTTTCTATCTAATGGTTTTGTTGAGATGTTAGAGATGAGAGAGAGATATATCTTGTTTTTTCTTTTATTTCACGTTGTATTGTATATATTTAAGAGTAAGGCAGAGGGAACCTAGTGATAAGTCACTTCTTTTCCGCTTTCCGCCCGTCAGTTTCTGCCAAATTTTGAATACTTAGAACTTAACGCAGCGTTCTGTCTTGTTATCAGAGTGGAAACGTAAAAATTATTCATTTTAATAAAAAATAAACACTTTTATATAAATATTTATCATTTTATTTTATACTTGTTATATATTTTTTTTCAGAAATAATGCGTTTGCTAGCATTACTCTGCCTTGTAGGGATAGCCAGTTGCTATTCCATAAAGGAAAGAGCTGGGCCGCCCGGTCAGGAGAAAGGCATACTGGAATGGATAAACACGTGGTTGACTACAACTTCGACTACGAGTAAACCGACAAATGATCCTCCAGAGGAATGTCCAACTTGTCGTTAGTACTTCTTTTCTAAATATATGAAGAAATTACTTTTTGTACTTTACTTTTATTCGCCGTTACCGAAGGCTTGTTTACTCATTATTTATTGGTAGCATTGTCTATTATTTATTTTTTAGTTTCACGCTGTGTCCCGCATATAGCAGAGTAGGCAGAGGGAAACTAGTATTAAGACACTTTGTTCCCCACTTTCCACAAAATTTTCGTATTTTTACATTTTTCTCTAGAATGTGGAAATTTGACTAGCTGGAAATGTATATTATATAATATTGTGTTACTATCTCTACACGGTACATAATATAATCATGCAGTAAGCCTTATTTCTAACAATTGTATCTGTAATCCTACATTGAAGTAATTCAAGATTAAAAAAACATCCCATGCCATGTTACTTTTAAGCGCTCTTAAATCTGATCTAATTTATTCTACAGTAACGGGTTCAAGTCCTATTTAGATAATATAAATAATAGCTACAGATGTTATTTCGAGATGATAAGGATAATGGACCGTTGTGTTTCGTTACCCAATATATAATGTTTTCACAGACAAAGCAGAAAACTCTACAGTTAATTTCAATATGACTTTTACCCTGCAAACTAGCTAAAAGCAGAATCACAAAAATTGTCTATTTATTATGTTTGTAATCGTTACCATTACAGATAATTAATTGTAAATAGCTATTGGGTAACTAAAATTATCTCATTTTATCATTAGAAAATCTCAATGTACTTATGTAATTGAACACACGTGCTTATCTATCTATAAAAAAATACTGCTTTACTTTATTTCTTGCATATAGCAGGGTAGAAACCTAGTGTTATGACACTCTGCTCTCCACTCCTACCGAATACTTTCAGAGTGAAGAAATGAAAATATAAATAAATAATAATTCATTACCCCGAATGGGCATTAAACCCATAACCGTCGCGTTACATTTACACCCTTGTGTGTGTACATCACAACAGCCCCATAAATCTCTAACTTAAAATAATTTAACTTCAGAGTGCGGCATAGCTAGGACTCGCAGGCGAATCGTGGGAGGATATGAGACCAAGAAACTAGAGATACCATGGATAGTGGTGCTGATGTACAACGGCAGGTTCTACTGTGGGGGCTCCCTTATTAACGATTTGTATGTGCTGACCGCGGCCCATTGCACTTCCGGGTAAGTTCTATGTTGATTTAAGAAGTCTTCAGTTTGATGTAATGCTATTTATAAGATCCAGCGACAAAAACAGTAATTTTATTTGATAATTAGAAAGTTTAAAACAAATAATTACAGTCAACATAAAAAAAGTTACCTAATATAAATAAATAATACTAAAATAGAACAATTTGCTTTTACCACAGATTCCGAAAAGAAAAAATAACGGTTCGTTTCTTAGAACACGATCGTTCTACTGACAATGAGACGAAGACCATTGACAGGAAGGTGGCCAGTATCATCCGTCATCAGCGCTACAACCCTGGCAACTATGACAACGATATAGCTATGCTAAAGTTGAATGAAAGGGTAGGTTATTGCCACATCCATGAATAGGCCAGGAGTAATGCATATTTTATATTTCCTTATATTTTATTTAAACTACTTAATTTTAGTCTAATTTTTTTTATTTTAAATTAACGTACACTGCCTAGTCTACGTAAAAATATTTACTCTATTAAGCAAATATGTTTTTAATATGCCGACTCCCCCATAAGTACGGTCGACGAGTCGTGACCGCTTAAAGTTAGCTAGAGACGGCTGTGCAAATTTTATTTCAGAAATGTGCAACAATTTCTAATCTCAGAGCGGCCACGACTCGTCGATCGTACTATACCTTCAAAAAATTTTTATTATTAATTTATGTACGTAGCATGTCTATGAACTAAAATATTTTTATTAAGTACATTCGGCTTGTATGTCCATCAGGTAGACCTCAGCACAGCTTTGAAGAGAGCTCGAGGTGATGAAACAGAGGAAGACAAGGATGTTGGTCTCCGGCCTGTGTGTTTGCCGTCGGCTGGACTGTCCTATAACAACTATACTGCGTTAGTGGCCGGCTGGGGCACCACCGAGGAGGGCGGTAGTGTCTCGAACACTTTACGCGAGGTATTTTCGTGTTTTATTTAGCGACCTGATAATAATATATTAATATATTATATTTCTAATTCTAAAACATTAAATATGTAAATTAAAAAAATCCGTCACGGCCCAACTGCACAGCCTCTAAATATTAGCACTACGTTTGTGAGTTTTTTCTTACTCAGTTAAATTAATTAGTTCATTTAAACGCTCAGATGACAAGAGATAGCAAGAGGAGTTTCGCCATTCATCCGAATAAAAATAGCCGATACCGAATAAAATTAGGCAGAAAGTAGAGAACAAGTTATCGTAACACTAGCTTCCCTACAGAGTCAACCTAAAAAAAATGTTTCAATATTACATTACATTATTACAGAGGCCATTGTGGCGCAGGGTCAAAAGGGTGTGTAATGCGACGGTTGTGGGTTCGATCCCCAATCGAAGAAAGGAAGTATTTATTTAAATTGAGTTCCGCCACTCATCACGCAAAAATAAATAATTAAATATTAACATTTTTAAGGTGAGTGTTCCAATAATATCGAACGCTGAATGCCGCGAGACGGCCTACAAGCAACGTATTACGGACAACATGCTGTGCGCGGGGGAGGAACAAGGAGGACACGACGCGTGCCAGGGGGACTCAGGGGGACCCTTACATGTGTTGAACTCCACTATTGAGAAATATCAAGTCGTTGGTGAGTTTATTGTGGGATTTATAGCTTTTATATTGGAAAAAGCACAAAATTTAACAAAATGTAAACGCGACGGTTGTGGGTTCGATTGCCATTACAGGATAGCATAGCGCTGCGTTGTTTTTCACAACTCAACACGCAATGCCTCCTAACTTAGGCGGAAAGTTAGTAAGTGTCTTGACACTAGATTCCCTCTGCATAACTGCTATGGGCGTGAAGCTAAAAAATTGATGTATAAAAACGGAGCACCTATCTTTAAATTACTAGACCATCATTCTACTTTGCAAAAAATTTGATTGAATAAAAAGTTAGACAAGATACTTATGACATTAAAAAACAGAAAATAATTCTTAATAATAATAGTACATAATCATTAAAAACCCATTTTAGGTGTTGTATCCTGGGGTGAAGGCTGTGCCCGACCCAACCGACCTGGCGTGTACTCCCGTGTCAACCGGTACCTGACGTGGATAAAGACCAACACCCGTGACGCCTGCTACTGTCAATAGATTAAAAATATATTATTTATTTATTATTATTTAATAATTTATTGCTTAAAGCCATCTGAATAACTTTTGTAATTATTAAGTGAAAATATATTATGCTACATTTTTAAATTTGAATGTTTATTTTTTTTATATTTAGGAATATTTACCTTATCATTAGTTTAAAACAATCTGCTTTAATCTACAAATATTAAAAACTTTAAATATAAGCATATTTTCTTTAATACACTAAGTTTCTAATAATTTAATTTTGATATATATTTTTTAATGGAGATGTGATATTCAATATCACGAATAATTGGGGAATGTGGTGACACCAAGTTCACTTTCATGTTGGTGATGCTATAAAATATATTGTTATTTATTTTTTAATTTTCATTTAATATAACAGATTCTTATATTAGTTTTGTTGCTATATTTAGAAAGGAGAAAATGAAAACTCAAAAATCGATTTGACAATATTTATTGCTACAAGCCTTGCCCAAATATTTGATACATAAGATAAATAGAAAATGTCTTATGATAAAATTTATTTTAGTTTCAACTACAAAATGAATATAGGGAAATATGTATAGTATTACAATTTTAATATGAATGCATTATATTTAAAAAATCTATTTACTACAACATCTATCATTGTGGATTTATGTTTCTAATATTTTTTTAATAAGATTTAGAATGAAGTATTTCTCACAAAAACGACTTTATTTTAATATTATGACTAAACACTTGTAATAACAATATACCAGTTGAATATATTTTTTCATACCGGTTGAAATATACAGTGGCGACTTGTTCATTCCACTCTGTTTCATAATTACTCAGACTACTGGCCAGTAAGACTCCAAAGACTCTTGATGTTTATGTACTTTTAAGGAGGCACCTTAGTCTCCTGGTCTCAAATCCATATCACTAAGTTCCTTTTCCTGCAACTCAACAATCTCCCACATAAAGGATCTTTTCATATGGAGACATGACATATTTGATTGCAAGATCAGTTTTAGCAGTGCGGCCAACCCAATAATATTATAAATACTGGAAAACCATATATACACAAACATTCTTTTGTGTACATTTTATTTCATGATTAACCTCAGTAATTTTTTGTTTTATTCTTCAACCAAATAATATCAAGATATTCATTTATTGTATTCTAATTAACAATCACGATTTGGCTTATTTGGTTTTCTTATTATTTTATAAGTAATATTCCAAGTGTTAGTAACACTGATTCCATTTTTATTACATAGTTTGAAACTAAAAATTAATTCTTTAACAGTTTGTGGCTATTTCTACTTTTTTACTTTCTACTTTAATTCAATATTTCACTTCCATTAGTAGTGAATTTAATATTAAATACTCCACAGGAATCTTATGGATTTATTATTCTGGAAAATATATTTTATTATGAAAAAATTTAATGTATTTCTAATATTTATCTTAAGAGAATATTTTGTGGAAATAATTTATATGATTGGAAAATAATGGTTTTACTTAAAAAAAGTGATATTTACAAATGATTATTTTAGGATAGATATGATGGGATTTTTTAGTAAGAAATGTAGATTTACAATGACACAAAATATATATTAAATAATGATATCAACATATATTACTTTTAATTAATACAAATGTTTGTTATAAAAATATTTGAATAAGATGTATGAAACAAATTGTTGTTGAACAAATTTGAAGGTGAACTAATTTATGATTTTGAAAAGATTATGTTAATTGTTAATTAATAACTAACTATCACATCAATTTTAAATAAAATATAATCTTAAATTCTAATTACAATGAAAGTGCTGTGTGTTAGTAAAAATTTCTTAAGAATGAAGATAGTTGTGAAAGCATCATGTGGGTACTGTCAATGGCGCTAGGACCATGGAAGTTTGGGAAATAGGGCTGTGCAGGACCTGATCGTGAAGATGTAGTGGTCTCTTCTGTGACTTCATTCCCGTTTTTAACAATCCTCCGGGTTTCCACTGTGCCGTCGGGCTTGGTCACACTAGTCGTAATTATGGTTTGGCAAAACGATTTCCCTGGAACATTACCACCAAATGGAGAAGATGGTGGAAAAAATTGAGGATTTTCTCTTTGCTTCAACAGACCGGATATATCTTCCGAGGATATTTTGCCATCCAAATCCATATCTTGCTTTGGTCCATTGTGTGTCTCCATATATCCAGGCTTGAGATAATAATCTCTGATGCGATTACTGTCAAAAGTCTCGGGCTCTTGTTCCACCGGAGGAAATTGAGTCATGACACCGAAAGATTCGGGATCAGCTTGGCCGAAAAAGGCTTTCATATCACCGAATAAGCTACCAAAGTTATTGAACATTTCTTGCATATGTTTAGTGAGTTCTCGGTGCAGTGCGATCGGATCGTTAAATGCTTCTACTTGTTGTCTTGTATATAGCTCGTCGCCATCATCATCGTCATCTGATCCCCAAATCGGGTTGCGAAAATCATTTCTAGGTGGTTCGGATGGAAGTCCCAAAAATGACCGCATGCGGTCCATAAAACCGGTGAGAGACATCGTTTAAGACACTCGGTAAAATAATTTTAAGCTACTTAAACATTAACAAATTTTTTTTGGTCTTTAACTAAGATTCAGTATTGACTTTTTATATTGCGCAACAACAATATAATGCCGCACGTCAATACTCCGATATTGACAAAGTGCACAGATAAGAAATCTAAATAGAAAAATCTAGAAAATACAGTGACATCTATTGCTTTCATTGTGTCGATTCGTTAAAATATTTATACCTGACAATATTCACTTTCTCAGTTTATTTATGTATCGAATAATTATTTTCAATAAAAGATATTTTTTCATAATTTTCAAATACTGTTAAATTAATATAGTAATAGATTTGTAATGTCACCAAAAGTTCAACTAATAATTAAGTTATATGAGCATATGGCTATGTACAGTAGTATATTCTGTGAAATAATCTGCTAAACAATAAGGGAACAAAATATAAAAATAAATTTTAAAGTAAAGTTGAAATAACACTTCGTTACATAAATATCGGCAAAGGATTACATGTAACATACTTATAATCATTTAAAGTGAGGAATTTTCAATTGTGTAATTCAATCGTAGACTTATTTTATAGAATGCTAATAATCCAATGTCAACATTTTATTTGCCATACACGACACTACAATTTACCTTTTTGCTATATATAATCTGTACTTAGTAATATGTAATAGAAAGGAAATCTGTGGAGTCGCCTATCAATCGTTTAGGGACAAGCTTGTATAAAATACAAATAATCTATGTTACCGGTTACATAGAAATAAATATCTTTATAATTAAAACTTTTTAGTTCAATTAAAATGCTTACTATATTTATATGAAATTAAATATTTCCTCAGTGTGAACAAGATGAAGCTACTTTGATTAAATTTGCGTCAATTGAGGTATGTTTACTTTATATTTTTAATTACTTTTATGATAATACGAAATTTTAACGGAACAATTATAAAATAAATTAATTTAACAATTTATGTATAAATCGATTTAAATTACTCACTTGTTTTATGGGAGCGACAATACGGCAATATATTTGACTGCTCTTTTTTATGGGCTCTGGGTCCAAAGGAGCGAGCGAGAAAGCAAAATGAAATTTTCATTGAACATGTGATTCGTACATTCCGTAGTGAATTCCTCGGTGGGGAATGTCAATAACTTTTAGATTTTTTTTTCTCTGATTTTTAGTTTAATTTATCCTTCAAACGACGTCGCGTGATAGCCATTTTTAATTTGTCGTTTCTTCGCGTCAATTAACACGCGTTTCGTTGTTTATTCTGCCTGGAACATTAATTGATTTTACATGCATGCTTTGTAAATCATTTTGATTTGTACACTCATGTAAAGTGGACGGTTAAAGTGCAGTGCTATTAATTATGAATAAGGAGTCCGATATAGATATGCCCACTGTCAACACGTCGCTTCTTCACAGTAAAGGTATTTAATTCGATAATTTAAATTTTTGCCACGAAATATAATATACTATGTGAATCGTACATAATTTTTATTTTATAAATATTATTGTAACATTTTTTTTATTTTTAAATTATTAGAAAATTGACAACAGTCATTTAAATCATAGTAAAAATATATATAATTAATTTTATCATTTGAGTATTTAAGTATATTGTTACAATGAAAACCATTGGAGCATCATTCAGTAAATTTCCGGTATATGTGTAAAAGTCAAAGAGTCAAGGTAACTCGGAGCCGAGACTTGAATGTGTATAAAGTCTAGAAATAGAAAATTCATTTACTAATTTATTTTAAATTATATATACCCTATTATTATTACGAATATTATTTTAATATTCAATAATTTCATAATAAGTGCATAGTGTACTTTTACGTATTTACGTACAGTAAATAACTTTAGTATATTTTCGACAACAAATGGCGAATATGGCAATGGTGAAAAAACTAGACCTAATTAAATGTTTAAACATTAGGTTAACTGTTAATTTTCTACAAAAACAAACATTATGAAACTAAATGAACTCGTACCTATCTATTTTTAGCTTCACATTGTATTCCACACAGCAGGTAAGTCAAAGGGAACCTGGGAACTTAGTGTTAAGACATTTTGTACTCCACTCTCCGCCTGATTAAATGAATCAATGCTGCGCTTTGCCGCATTTCCAGAGTGAAGAAACGAATATATAAAATATATCATTTCCAGTCTTACTTAAAATATATCATTTCCAGTTTCCAGTTTACAGTCGCACCTATTATTACTATAGTAATATTAGATACATACCTATATTTTATCAGCGCGGCGTACTTATTTAATTTTTGTAATAAAATAAAAGTGGGTGTTCTGGAATGCGTCTAAACTCTGGCATGAGCAAGCACTGTTTTTACGTGTTTTTTTTATCATAATTGTCTCTTAGTCTATCCATTTTGGAAGCGGAGGCTGAAAAGAAATTGTTTCAAATGGAAATAATTTTATTTTCATTGACGATGCTACTAATAAAACTGTAAATTAATCTATAAAATGATAAAATTGTAACTGTTCGCTGTCTGTATATAGAAGACATATGTGAAAATCTATTTATAAGCAATTTTCAATGTAAATCAAAACTGGTTTAAATTTTTTTGTCTGATTGTGCACACGAAAAATTGCTTAACCGATTTATATACAATTTTCCCTTAACATTTAGTGTTTGTTTTATTTAAATCGGTTTATTAAAGGAACACAAGTTGTCAACAAACATAACTTTAACATAATTGTAATGTCTTTAAAGTTATTAGGACACGAAAGTAATTCAAATATAATAATAAATAAAGTAATATTTGAATATTTACAATGAATTTTATATTTACTTAAACAGCAGTGTCGAGGTGAACGTAATTATTGGTCAATTACTATGACAGTGCAGAAAAAAAATGACTGTGACAGTGCAAATCACAAATTGCTTTAACTACACTTTACAACAATAGGTGCAGGGTAGCTCATCTAACTACGTACGTGTTGTCAGAAATGTAAAACATGTTGGCTTTAAGTTTAGAAATTATTGAGATATATTGAGTATAGCCCATTTATTGAAAAAGGGTTAAAGAGTTACCACCATTAGCGTATCTAGTGATATTTTCTGGGGGCAGACTGGACTTCAGCTTTGTACAGATAAGTTGGTGTAAAAATCGTATTTTAATTTTTTCGTGCAAAATTTTATTTTGTAAGTTAAATTTCTGTGGTGGGCACTAGATTATTCTGGGCTGGGCGCAGACCATCCGGCTCCCCTCCTTTCTACGCACATGATTACCACGTTAATCGTATTGATGTAACAACTAATGGATATTATGTGTTTGGGTACCTCGGGAACCTAGAATGTACTTTGTACATACGTATTACATTATTAAGTCCATTTAACACGGACGACGCCGCAGGTAATAACTACTTAAAACACCAATCTTTAATTTTCTAAAAATATTGTCATAACGACCAATTTCCTAAATGTTCACTACATACTTAGAATATATTTGCCGTCCTTAAGCTAATTGCTCCGCAAATATTGTTATAATCGAAAGGTATGAAATGAAAATTGTCATTGAAGTAGCTTTTATTATATTATATATATCTCTTTAACTTGCCTGGTTATAGATTAATAGCGTTTAATTAAAAAAAGTAAAATAAATCTTGTCTTTGAAAAAATGAAAAAAAAAAACAAAAAACATCATTGAGAAAAAGCACAAAAAAGCTTTGCATTTTTTTGTGCTTTTTCTCAATGATGTTTTAGTTCTCAGTACTAGCACATAGAAAAATGTATCTTTTAATCCTATAAGTACTTTCATACTACCGCGTTCTTAATAGGCAAACACAATGAGCTTAATTCGAACGGTCCAGATGCGGCTTCATTGTCTGCTAAAATTGACTGCACGCTGGATTGTTAATCTACGTCGTAAATCATATTTTTAAATTGAATCATAATGTTTAATTTTATGTTGTAAATAGATAGTAAGTTATGGCATGAGTTACGCTCGGGCAACAAGGCAATTGGCGTTGAGTTCCACCACCCAACACTCAATGTCTAAAAAAAATCTGCGGTGAGTTTGGAACGAAGTGTCTTAACACTAGATTCCCTCTGCCTATCCTGCTGTGTGCGGAATAAAGCGTGAAGCTGATAATAATAAAAACTACGCAATTTAAAATGCTTCATTCATAACTTCAATAGTGGTAATAAAAATATATTTTTTTCATTATATGTTTCTAAATATTAATAAGCGTGAGGTAAACATCTCAAAGTGACTTAATAAATATAGTTTTATATTAGAAATGTCTAATTGTAATTGTAATAATTTTTGGCATGGTAAAAACTAAAAGCTTATATTTCATCGTTCTGGTGTCGAGGCAAAATTCGGCGTCGAGCCTTCACAGTTTGGCGGAAAGTGGGGAGCGGAGTGTCTTAGCACTAGGCTCATTTTGTGCAGAAGTTTTTGAGACGTTGAATGTGCATCTTAAATTATTTATATATATGTAGGTGAATGAGCGTAATATAACTATGATTATTACTACGTACATTAATTTTTCCATATCCTCTAGTGACTAATAAAAATATATGTACAGTTGTATATTTTACAGGCTTGTACGAAAAATATATCTTTATGTACATACATGCATTTTACAATCATTTTTGAGGAAAAGACAAATATGTGGTTGACGACTTGATGTAATACATTATTTATTTAAAAAGCAATTTCAATGAATTCAGTATGGAAATGAAAATATTAATTTTAAGCATTCGGATATTTTTTCTAATAATAAGTCTCTACTTATTATTTAGGCTTATATTTTCTTAATAATCCTATTGAAAAAACAAAATAATTTCATAAATATATTTAATAAATATTATTATAGCTCACGCGGGCGAAGCCGTGTCCGGGTCCACTAGTCATATAATAAAGATAACATGGAAAATTAAAAACAACTTTGTCAAATAATTATTATTGAATTTAACCACAATACTGTAGTAAAAACTGCATTTAAATCGGTTAATCGTTTCGGAGATGCGAGATGTAGCGTGCACAAACATACAGATATATAGACAAGAAAAATTGTAATCAGATTGGGATCAATGTAATAGTACATTAATAAATGTCCTCCAAGTAATATCGTTTTTCATACAGTTTCTTGATGTTTATTTTTTTAGTTATTAAAATAACTAAATATAATAAAAGAATATATAATGTGACATCCATGCAAAGTCATTCAATGGGTGACTTAAAGGTTTTTTTATCTTCTATTGAATAAGTAATGTATTTCTTTGTGTGGTATTTAATATGCCAGCTGTATGTGATATACAATATATTTACTGGAATTTCACTTCTTAAGCATCTCGAATGCATATCATAAAGAGATTGACAAGTGAACGTTTTTTTAGTTCTTCGTATATTTTCATTTTATTGTTCTGGTAAATAGGCAATAACACGGCGTTGAGTTCTGCCGCTCAATACATGAAACATCAAGAATTCAGCAGAAAGTGGGGAACGGTGGGGAATGTGTTAGACACTAGATTCCCAGGTTACTTCTCCTTGCTAAAATGAATTCTATATACTGTTCATTTAGAGCTTTTTGAAATAGCAGGAGACGTAATTTATATTACATGTAGTCTTTCCGGACATTGAAATATTTAGGTAAGTTTTTTTTAGAAAAAAAAAGTATAATTACGTCATTGTTGCACCAAATGTTGATGAGTTATAACTCATACCCTTTGCAATTTGCCAGTTGAAAAACATTTTAAATGTGATTAATAATAATTATTAAATATATTGATCATATTATTATTTCAATTATAAGACTGACATATCCATATATCTACTTTGTTTATACATCAACGTCCAAATGATGAAGCTGACTAAGATATAACTATATGTGGTGGGTCAAACAGTGTTGTTAGTGTCCGTGTTTATAAATATTTACTAAGAGTGTGTCCAAGTTACAATTATTATTGAATTTATCATATTGTTATATGATAAATTTATTACTTATTTGCTTAACAAATCGATTGTTTTCAGGCCGTCTTGGCGCAAGGGCACAATAAATGCGACGGTCGTGGGTTCGGAATCGATTGGGGTAATGAAATATTTAAAATTTCGGGAGAGAAAAAATATTTTTCACTTAATAATATTAACATTCAAATCGTCGTACTTTTTAAATGATGATTTTCATATAGAATTTTTGATTACTATAGTTAGTGACTACCCACTGTGTTTTTTACAGTTGCATCTTATTGTATTACCCATTATCTCTTGCACGCGAAGGTTGATCAAAATCTTATTTTTTTCATACTTTAGCCACATATTGTGGCAATGGGTTTTGCCACTCAATTCGCATATTGGAATTTTTTTTTAAATATTGTCGAAATTCCTTATATACTCAAACATTAATGTTGTGAAGGAAAAATACCTTGCTGAACTTAACTCTGACTAGATTGTTTTAAATCAACTTTTAGTAGACCATTCAATTATACATTACATAACTAAAAAAATTTAAATATATAAAAAAAAACAACCCAAGTATTTACTTTCGTTGGGCGCCAGACAGGCGACTTTTTCTGTTCTGATTTGTCATCATATTAAGAATTATGTCCTCCGACGCGCTAGTGTTCCTCAATACATGTCTATATATTATTTTTGTTTGAGAAGAAAAAGATAAAATTAAAAACAAATGTGATTTTTAAGTTCGTTTTCAAAAAAAACTAATAAAATATACATATACATGTGTATGCTATTGGTTCAAAACAAATATGTTTCCACTTTTTATTATTCTAAAAATCTACTTAAATCAGCTTCACGCTGTACGCCGCATACAGCAGCGTAGGTAGAGAAAATCTAGTCTTAAGATGCTCTATTCGCCACTTTTCTCGGAATTTTTCGAGGCATTGCGTGTTGGGTGGCGGAACTCAACGTTGGGCTTTTTGCCTTGGTGATTTCGACCTTCTTTTATTCTATATGATTGAAAAATTGTCAACTGCAATTTTACATTTATTTATTGTGATATCGTAACTTATACACCATCTATAAATAACAATAAATGAATAACTCTATGTTTAATATCCTGTTATCTGTTTATTACTGCCTTAAGAGGCAGATCTTACTCAAGATGAAGTTGCAACAAAAACAGCTATCGTCTTACTAGTGTTAAAACGACTAAAAATGTATCTAATTAATCATAAATACCTTTAGTTTTGTTCCTAATATAATTATTTAAATGATATTTTTGTTGCCGTCATTTATTACTTTCATTCATCAAAGGGTCTTGATAGACATAAAGACGGACAACAGACTGATCTTATGAGGGTTCTTTTTTTCATTAAAAAGTACGGAACCCTAAAAACATGAAAGTTGGTACGTATAATATATTCGAAGTAATCAAAATGCCTTAAAACCAAGTTAAATAAGATTATCATAGTTTATGTACACTACGTATTTTATTAGGAAAAACCATAAAGGCAACTAGGCGTGTTAACAATCGATTTGGGCTATAGAGCATTGCGCTTTACCCTAACTCAAGTATTTTTCAGCGAAAGAAAAATACTTTTTTAAAAATATAATAATTTGACGGTCGGCTTGGACGGTTTGCGACAGGCGCGCAATTCATATCTCGTTACGTTCAAATTTTTATGTTTTTAAATAAGTATAACTCAAGAATATATAAGTGAGGTTGTAATTTACATATTTTTATAAAAAATTAAACACTGGAATGAGTCATTAAAAAAAAGTAGTTTGTGTTTTATTAAAACAATCTGTTCGATATGTCGAAGGCGTCTTGTAATATTTAGGCTATTTTATCTACTTACGTTTTTGCTATTTACTAAAGTTCGAGTTTAAAGTGAAATGAAACTGTTAAAAAATAATTATTTTGAATCATTTCAATAGACTTGCATGCGAAGAATGTGCAAAATGTTTATAGCATTATTATAGAGCGCCTCTGTTTTCTATCAAGTGAGAGTGTATAACAAACCTAATGAGATTGCGGTTTCGCTTCGCTCGAGTTGCTGTAACTTGCCTGATGAGATGGAAGGCATGTTATTTGTAATCAGTTTATATTATTCTCAAGTCTAGATATTTGCTTAGATCCGTCTCTGGGCTGTGGGTATAATTCAATTTTATATTACTATATATATATATTTTTATAAAAAAATTAAAAATAAATTATTTTATATATATATATTTAAAATAAGTTATTTTATAAGTTAATAATTAGTGAAAAAAAAAACCATCGTAGTAAATTTTTGAATTCCCCTAAAAGAAATTTCATGAAATTTGTTTCAAAATCGCAATATGAAAAACATCGATAATATCGTAAAAAAACCAAGTACTCTATCCATGCAGCTTAATCACGGTACTATATCGTGTAGAGTTTATAAGTAAGTTGTAAATTTCAACTTCATTTTGTATCAAACGTCAAACGTGGCCGCCGAGCAAGTCAGTCGGTTTCGCATCGTTGCTCGCGTCGCAGTTCCTCCTATTAACTGACTAACTATGGTTTAAGTTATAATTATCGTGTGTTGTGCTGTTATATTATATTTAATTACGAAATTATTGTAAGTAATTACTGGTTTTGTATATATTTTATGTTTTTAGTATACGTAAGTGAGGGTTTTTTTTTTATTGGAGCCATATGGTTTCGTTTTCGTTTAGATGACTTTCTATTTTCTCGTTAGTTTGTTTGTTTTTTTTTAATGTTTATGTATTTGACAGATTACTTTGATGTTCCTTTTTCAATTTTTAAATAAGGTAATCGGTTTTTCGAGAAAGATGGTATTCATTAAAAGAACCTAAATTAATAGTTAAGATCTTATAAAATACTTGTTGGTATGAAAATAAATATTCATAAAGTTGCTAATTTGTATATTTTATTTTGAAATAATTTCAATGATTTTCTTTAGTTTTTTTTTATTTAGTTGTAAAAAACATGAAATGAAAGTGATTATAATTTTATTATCGGTATTTACTTATATTTTGCATTTCTTTTTTTAATAATTTATTTAAAAGGTTATTATTATTTTTATTTCATTTTATAATGGTATTTAATGATTTTATTTTCAAAGATTTTATTTCAATAATTATGACTTAAATGCCGTTTTTGTCATTCATATATATGCATAGCTGTTATCAGTCACTATTGTTGTTTTAACTGTTATCTTAAGCTTTTTAATTTACTTTTTATTTTTGAATGTAATAGCAAGTAGGTCATTTTAAATTCACATATTGAAAGTTAATAATATAATAATTATAAATATATATAATGAATATAATAAATATAGTTATATTGTTTATTTAATGAAATTTAATGAATGCTTTATGAAATATTTAATATTTTCATTTTATCGTAACGAGGCAAAAAATACCAAGGTTCCAGCTTCTCACTGCCTATCCTGCTGTGTCGGAGACAGCGTGAAGCTAAAAAAAATTAAGTTTGAATTAATTTGTATGAATTATCATGGTATTTCTATAATATTACCTTCTAGAAAGTTCTAAAAAAATATGTATCTGCTTACTTAATAGATTTGTATGAAAAATATAATTTCATAGATCAGTGTTGGGTATAATCTCTTATACTTCGTAGTTGCGTATATAAATAATCTGTGAGTAACTCCACACAGTAACACGCTGCATAAATTCGGGTCTACAATTATTCATATAAAAATCGTCTAAAATAAAATAAAATGGCTGCTCAAAAAAAAATTGTTACGAGTGAAAGTAGGGAGAGAAGTGTCTTAACACTCACTGCTGCTTGCGCGATAAAGCGTGAAGCTGAAAAAAAATTTGGCATAGAGTAGTATTTGACACATTAAATAGAAGCAATATCAAGCAATTCATATCAGTGGCGAACAAAGCTGCGGGCGGCAACAAGTGTGCAATAAACCGAATGACCAAAGTGGTTAACTCTTAAATCGTGCATTATTAAAGACGCACGACTATTAAAGAAAAACCTAAGTACGAGTATATCGTCGGCGTAGTGTAAACTTGTTATAAATCTGTGTTTTTTATTTGTTATGTACTCGTAAATGTTTATATAATATTTTTTTAAAGCTTCACACTGTACCGGGCATGTAGCAGGCTAGGCAGAGGGAGTTTAGTGTTAAAACACTCCGCTTTCCGCTCTCCGCTGAATTGTGGAGACATCGCGTGTTGAGTAGCGGAGCTCATCGCCGCGCTTTGCTTCAACACCTAAGCGCAGAAATGATAATTATTTCTTTTTCTCAAATGGGGATTGAATCCACAATCAGCCGCGTCTAAGACTTTGTGCTCCAATGCCACTACTGGCCTCAACTGAACTGAAAAAAGATAGCTTAAAAATCTAAACCTAGTTTAACTTTTACAATAGGTTCGTGTATGCATCGTTGAAAACTTTAATAAAACTGGTAATGAGTATTCATAGTATGAGTACATATTTATGTGGGTCACGCTCAAGTAATAAAAATTATTATGAAAATATATTATTATTGATACGCAATAGTCACGTCAAAACTTCTATAGTACGAATATATAAGAAAAATATATCTATAGTATATACATATTTAGTTTCGTTAATAAATGTATATATATATATATATATATATATATATATATCTCAATTTAAATATGTCTCAATTTAAGTGGTTTTAATTTTTTAAAGGTATAACTGAAAATTTTGAGGCTGAACTAATGTTTTCGTTACTGTAATAACCGTGTTATATTTCTATTATTAAAAATAACATAGTTTACCACAGCTATAAAATTTATTGTTTTCTTTGTTATTTTGAAAAATAAAAAAAAACATTTTTAGAGACAAATTCAATCTTAAATTGAATTCCATCATTGAAAATGTATTGTAAGACTCGGCTTGTTTTTATTGACTGTGAAGTTGACCTAGAAACAACTGAACTATTGCACCGGCCTTGTTGTCCTTTGCCAATCAAAGTGAAAACGGTTTTATAAAATATATATAATTTTTTATCTATAGTACAAGTGAGATGAGCAGAGTGTGGGTTCGATTTCCATTCGAGGGAAAGCTTGACATATTTTGGTTTCCTCGGCCGGTGGGATGAGTTTTGCTATATAAGGTACCTAAGAATAGATTATATAAGAGTGAAAAATCACGACACAGCTTATATAAAAGTCTACTACAAACATAATATATGAAAGACAACACAATATTTACAATAATATTAATAAATAACTGAGAATCGACATCGACTGTTAGTTATAAAATAACCTCACCGGTTCAGTCGGCGGCAGCATTGGTTTTTTAATTAAATTAAAATGTATAAATGTGTAAAATATATGAATTCTATTAAACACATGTATGATTTTATGTATGTATATGAATGATAAATAAATTACAATATTGAAATATATAAATGTCAAATATTAAATAAACTATAAATATAAATAATAGTTGCCTACAGACAAAAGACACATGGGAATATAAAATACATATTTACCTTATATACTATATGTATTTACGTGTTCAGAACCATATATACTTACACTAAGCATTGCAAATTCTAACAAGTTTTCACTATTTTATTTCTATTATTGAACTTGTTTCATACGAAGCGTCAGTATTATTTTTATTTCTCAACAAAACTCTTTTTCAGCTTCACGCTCTTTCCCGCGTGTAGCACAGTAGGCAGAGGGAGTTGAGAAGGGAGTGTTAAGACACTCCGGTCTCCACGTTCACTCCCAACAAAACTTTATGTTATTACAAAAAACTTTTATTTGAATGTTATCCGTCAGATAAACAACTTTTGCTTGTTAGTTAAGTATTTTATTTGACATAGTGAAGTAGTTATTTATCTTATCACAGTAAACTGATGTTTGAATTATTCTGAATATATATTTCAAGAGACGTCACGAGACTTACTCTTACATAAAAATATATATAAATAATAGATACATATTTAATTTACATCTTTGCATTATCACTATTGAATGTATTTATTATATATTATTAACCGTTGTTTGATATAAAAAATAAGTACTAATTCGCCTCTTTATTTCTGAATATATTATGTCACATCTACAACATAGATGCCGTCTGTAAGTTAGTTTTTAGCTTCACGCTGTATTCCAGACATAGCAGGGTAGACAGCCGGAACATGGGAACCTAGTATTAAGAGACTGCCTTCCCATTAAGACATGTCTTTTGTACCTTCTAGGGTAGGCACGGACCAAATGGCCTGAGTATTCTCGTTATTAAAATAATTAATTAAAGTTTTATAATATATTGTCGGTTCAATTTTTTATTAAAAAGTTTTTATTATTTATATTCTCTTCTCTAACTCATGCATTATAAATAAAAAAAATAATATTTATCATGTATGTTTTACAGTAAATAATTAAATGATATTTGAGGTTTCCGGTTTTCAAGGTTAAACATCGGATTCGTAGTTACACAATGCATTCTTAATCTTGACACATTCAGATAAAATGAGATGTTTTGATATCGCGAAATGGAAGCGGTCGAATGACTTACCTATCTCTTACGTTTTATAATGATGACTACAAACGGATAGCTCGTGAGTACCATTAGTTCCTGAGATTAGATCAACCGAATAAACTATTCAGCTTTATAATATTAATATAGAGTATAAATGCATAATATTAAAAATATAAAATTTTCAAATCTATGGTATTCGTATATGCAAATCGTATGGTATGCAGTTCGCTCGTTATCTGAGACTCGTTCCGATTAAATACAACTTGCACGATTTACATTAAGACCAGTTTATTATTATAATATACCTACATATATGTCAATACGAGTCAAGATGTTATTGACTTTTCTAGAAACAGAAATTCTTTAGTAAATGTTTAAGGTGACTACTTTATAATTTTTATTAGCAATACACTGTATCCCGCACGCAGCAGAGTAGGCAGAAGGAACCTAGTGTTAAGACACTCCGTTGTCCGCTTGCCGTCGAACTTTCGAGACATTGTGGTTGAGTGGCGGTAAACAACGCAGCGCTTTTCCCATGGTACCAGAGCGAAAAAATAAAAATATTAATAAATTATAGTTAATTCCCTTGAGTGGGAATCGCACTTACAATTTTAATTAATTTCGTTATTAAGCTTCAAATCATATAACGCATCTCTCTGCCTACAAAAAAAAAAAACTATTTATTGTACTGTACTATTTATTGAATATAAAAATAATGCATTGTGTATATATTTATTTACTAACTGTAGGAAAATCTTGATGGGAAAATCTGTTCCGTAATAGAAATATAATTATTTTTATGTTATAATGCAAATCAGTCGATTAGTCACTGCTAGAACAAACTCGACTCCGCAGCGATAGTTACTTCAAGAGTTTATTATAATATAATGTGAGAAGCTAACTTTAATATCATTTTGTTTAATATTTATTTATTCTTATGCATATACTATATGGGAAAAAATCTTTATTATATAAATATGTTGTATATTTAGAAAAAAAAGTCTGCAGTACGTTTTTTTACTTACGACCACCTAATTTTCTCATGATGATGTCTTATTCTACAAAACCTTAAGGTGAAACAAATTCGTGGGTGACGTCTCCTTTTGAGGCTGTCCTCTATGATCTCGTACCACGAGCCCTCCTCTTCGCTAATTTCTCTTTCTATCTAATTGAACTGGTTTATGTCTCCGATAAAGGTGCCCCTGATAGCCTGCCGTCGATCTTCCTTTTTCCGGAGCAAAACATTGATCAGCGCTGGCATCGTAGGTAGGCACAATCCCGTTGTTATCACTCATTGCTGCTACCGCTATGAAAACCAAGTGTCCTTTCAGAAACACGTGTGTCATCGGCATTGCATGTGAAGGTTATACAAACTGCGTGGTGTTTTTATTCCTCAGCAGATGGGCGTTGTTTGGCTGGTTTTTTTGGCTCTAGTTAATTAATATATTTGTACGTATACATGTATACAAAAGAGATGAAATTGGATATGGGCTAACAGTGGCGAAAGCAATCAGCGTATCAAATTATATATATGGACTTGTTTGATTCTCTTTTCAACTTCTGACTTTCAATATGTACACAATAATTATATAAAAGCTAGGGCTCCAGAAAAATGCTTAGATATATTATAAACCCACTAAAAATACGTGCCTTATAGCACATTTAGATGATTCTAAATTAGATTTTATATATGTTTATTATAATTTATTATATTATATGTTTATTATATATAATTTAATTATATTATGAGGTTTTTGATATGTATGTAGTATACAATGTTACACTATAAGTACATACATATATTATCTACCATCTGTAATTATAAAAACTATTTATTACGCAGGTATAATATATATCTATCTTTATATAATTGTTGATACTGTATCATATGTCCTTAGTACTATTAACAACGTCGTTTGTTATAAACTAGTTACATAACTTGCCGCAGTTTTGTATCGGCTTAGTTTACCTGATAAGATGATTTTCTGATAGTTCTGCTCTATGATGATAAGATGATCGATAAACATGAACATTTCAATAAAATATTTTAATTGACGACCTCGTGTTAGTTATCAAATTAGATATCTGATGATAATATGAGTTGTCGTGGTGCAATGGAACAGTGTCATACCATAAACGCGATGGTTGGCAGTTCGATCCTCACTTGGGGAAATCATTACTTATTTTAAAATTATTTTTAGTGAATTCCGCTAGGCAACATGCAATGTCTCAGAAACATAAGAGAAAGAGAAGACAGATAGAGAGTCTTTCAAAATTATCCTGTACCTACTTTGCTATCCGGGAAAAAGCGTGAAAATAAAAAACATAAATAATATCTATTATGAAATTATTGTACCTGTTTACATTGATATGTTTTGAATCGATATTAATGTTTTCCATCTCTCTTTTCAGAGTCCACCTCGAGGAAGATGGCTGGCGGCGGTGCGACGGGGCCGTTGCTGTACGCGGTGTTCGCCGCTGTACTCGGCATGTTTCAATTTGGCTTTAACACCGGAGTAATCAATGCACCGATCGAATTCATTAAAAATTTCATAAATGAAAATTATTCTGTCAACTCTGACACTATATTCAGTGTTATAGTTAGTATATTTGCTGTTGGCGGTATGATTGGATGTCCACTAGCGAGTTGGGTGGCCGATAAGAAGGGCAGAAAGTTTGCGTTAATAGTGAATGCTGCGTTCGGTGTCGTAGGCGCAGCTCTTATGGGCTTCAGCAAGGTGTCCTCGTCGCTAGCCATGCTTATACTCGGACGATTTTTTATTGGTATCAATTGTGGATTTGCAACGACTGCATCACCTACCTACGTATCAGAGATAGCTCCTGTAAAGCTTCGTGGCGCTTTTGGAACTGTTAATCAGCTAGCTGTTGCTTTTGGTCTGGTGGGCGGCCAAATTTTGGGTATCGACGTAATATTGGGGAGTAATGAGGGCTGGCCCTGGTTGCTAGGACTCGCTGTAGTGCCATCGGCGGTACAATTCCTGATGCTGCCCTTTGCACCAGAGTCTCCTAGGTATTTACTACTTGTACAGCGCGATGAAGAGCAAGCAAGAAGTGCACTTGCTAAAATCAGAGGAACAACAGAAATCGACGAAGAAATCAAAGATATGAATGATGAAGACCACGCTGAGAAGCAAGAGGAAAAATTCACAATACCTGATTTATTCCGCATTCCACATTTGCGTACTCCATTAGTTATTGGTATCGTCATGCATCTTTCACAGCAATTAGGTGGCATTAATGCCGTCCTCTACTATTCATCAACTATCTTTATCAGCGCCGGTTTAACGGAAAGAGATGCACGATTGGCTTCAATCGGTGTTGGCAGTATGTTGTTTATCATGGCCTTAGTGACCATTCCATTAATGGATCGTCTTGGAAGACGTACACTGCAATTGTGCGGCCTCGGCGGCATGACATTGTTCTCCATACTCATGACGGTAGCCTTTTGCACATATGAAAATAATACGACAATGAGTATATTTGCTGTTTTGTTCACATTATTGTATGTTGCTTTCTTTGGAGTGGGTCCCAGTTCTATTCCTTGGATGATCTTGTCAGAACTTTTCGGTCAAGGTGCAAGGAGTGCAGCCGTTAGTGTAGGCGCTTTAGTCAACTGGTTCGCAAACTTCATTGTGGGACTAACTTTCATCCACTTATCGAAATTACTGGGCAGATTTGTATTTATACCGTACACGATCCTCTTAATCATATTTTTCGTTTACACCAAGTTAAAGTTACCAGAGACCAAGAACAGGACGATCGAAGAAGTCACAGCTTTATTTAAGAAATAATATCCTTGGAACGGTCAGATTTTAGTGAACATTCCTTAGATTAATGTATGTATACATTTTATGCAGTTAGTGAACACTATATTGTGATAGTTATTATGATAACTTGTTCGTTCAACTGCATTCCTTTGAGAGGTATTTTAATGAACTTTGTATTTATTCTGTGAAATCGCCGCTCGTCGATTTCCGATTATTAGGAAGACTGACCCTACGTACGTTAAAATGTTATAATAAACTAATTATGTACTTATTGCTGTAAACGAAACTATTAAAATAGGGTTGTATTTGTTATAATATATTTTATATTTTTAAAATACAAGAGTATTGATGGAAAGGATTGTTGACATTTCTTTAAAACTTTAAATCCGAAAACAATATGTTAGATATATAAAGGCTTAGTTTATTTTTTTTAAATTAGAATTCTTAAATTATTATTATTTTTTTAATTTAACAAAACTAAAATTAATTCAATTAATAAAATGAATTTCTACCATCAATAGCCTAGTATTGAATAAGTTATACATATTGCTTAATTTTATATATGTTCTTTATATAACATATTACTTCTTTTTTTAATATTTTTTTTATCACATTTTACGGTTTGGGGACCAATTCATTTATTTTACATACTTTATGCTTTTTTATTTTCTGTATAATTATTTGATAATCATTATTTTTGTGTAACTACAATATTTATTTTGAAGCCCCAAAACGACTTTACATCGGAAACTAATTTATGGTTCGGGAATTTTAACGAAAACAACAAAACTGACATCAATTTCTATATATTTTTATTATTTTTTCTTTGTAAATACAATATTGCGAATATATTTTACGTTGATATTTCACAGTGCCTTATCCTTGCTTTTTATGCCCACTTAATTACCAATCATGATATTAATTGTTATAATGTTTATTAGTTTTTAATTTTGTTGTGCGCAAACCGAATATGTTGTTGGGAAATCGAACTCAGGTCCCACCCGTCCTAGTACGATAGTGCCAAGAACAACAGTATTCTTTATAAAACGTTGTTATTATAAACAAAAATATATTAGGTAATTATAAATACTATTTAGTCGAAGTAGAATGGATTTGCACAATGTAATATTTTCTACAATTTGTAATGAAGGGGAACTAATGGGAACATGTTTAATTTAGTCTCCTAGCAACACATTATAAAGCACACAAACAAGCTTATTTGGTATAACAATAACTTATTTGCATTAATATTGCAAGCGATGCAAATGAAAATAATATTACATATGAATAGTCTTTCCGTTGCACCAAATAAGCGGTTTAAATGTAGAACTAAAGATGGTTGTATTTTCTTGGTAAATATTTGTGACGTTTGTGACGATTCATTTATTGTGTAAAATATGTTATTTAGTTTTCTTTTCAAATACAAGTACAATTTTTTAGATTCATATAAATTTAATATATTACAATAATTTTCACATAAAAGGCTCAAGTAATTTAAAATTTAAGTCCCATGTTCCCGTTCAATTCTGTCATGTAGACACATTTATGATATAAAATAATGACTAGTATATAGTTATATTGCACGTTTGTTTAATTAGAATTATGAAATTTTAACGATTTAAAGTATTTTGTAATTGTAATTATAATCTATTACCATATAGTATATTATAACATTATTTCTATAAGGAAGTGATTTTTACTAAAAGAAAACATCTATTTATTACAAGCTTTTATTCAATTATTCTTAGGTCATTTGCGTTTCACTATAATAAAATTTTGCTATATATATATAACGTTACCATATTCGCGGCCATATTGGATTTGTCGTTATAAAACGAATATGGCCGTTGCAATAAAATGACGTGTTACAAATTTTTGTTCAGTCTTTTTATATAAAAATGTCACGTTAATCCTCAAGAAATGGGGGATCAGCTTGTTAAAAAAATGATATTTTTAATAAATTTTCTTGTTTTTATGTTAAGCGCGAAGTTAAAATCATATTGTTAAGTCAAGGTTGATAGTGAAAAGTATTAAATAATACATCTGCCGAAGTTATCTCTATAGCACTAAAATAGAACAAAAAAATAAATATATATATGTTAATTCATATACTTTTATAATAATATTACTATATTATATGCAATATTGTTTCTTATTTAGAACTTTATTTTTCACTATTATTACATACATTAAATGAAACTATTTGGTTTCATTTAGTTTTAAATGTTCACGTTGGTTTTTTTGTTGTTATAGGTTAATGTAAATAATATACATACCTAATGTAATATTATAAATATATTATTAAATACGTTTATAATCTAAATTCGAATTTAATTCGCCTGTTAATATTAAATTATTATTAAGTATCATATTAGATGTTTTTTTTATCTAATATACTACAGTAGAATTCTGTGGAATGTGGTAATGGATGAAGCCATTGTCATTCATTCACTAATAGCTATTTGTACTGGAGTTTTCTTTTTATATATTTGTTTGTCTTAAGATATATAAACAAATATAATAAACATAAAACTGCAAAAAAATTAATTTCTATAATCGTATACCAATTTGAGATTCACAACAAAACAATCTTATTCAGTACAGTATCAACTCAAATACCGACGGAGCGCTAGCAGCTTTTTAAAAAGATAAGTTTGACTTTTAAAACGACTTCTTTCTTAGACAGCTAACTTAAGACTAACTTAAACTCTTCTTAATTCACTCGGGTCTACATAGAGACCACCCTAGTTATGAAATTGATACAATAACAACCGGTAACGAACGTGCCTTATTTTCTGCTGACTGCGTGTGAACAATCATGGTGTGCATTGGTACTTGTGAGGTGGTCATGGGTTCGCATTGCATGACTATCTTGTATACAGTATTCAGAGAATAAAATATTAATATTATTACTTATAAACTTATTTAAACTTCAAAGCTTATTCGACAAATAGAATTTTCGATAGAATCTACTTTCTCAATAGCAGAGAGATGTCTAATGTATCATAAAAAACAACAATTTATTTGACAACTTATGTATTAAATATTAATTTTCTCCGCAAAGCTCTGATAGCAGTTGCAGAGCATCGTCCTGTGCTTCCTCTTCAATTTCTCCTTCAAGCCAAAAAGTCTCCATCATTCCTTTTCCCTGAAACGTTGCTGTAGTCGTCAAATATGTAGCAAATTGTGACCGAAGTCTATTTATTACTAAGTTTTCTATGCATATATGTATAGAGATAAGAAAATAGTCATTAAAAAGTGTAACCTACATCTCTTTTTATCTCTAGTTAAAATAAATTATTCATATTTAAAAAAGTAATTGCGCAGGTGCCTATATACTAGTTGTATTAAAATATTGTCATTAAGACTTCCGTTACCCACTTTCTGCCGAATTTTGGAGGCATTGCGTGTTGAGACTGGAACTCAACGCCGTAATAAACAATATGAATAAAAATATCAATTAAATGTTTGTATTTTAAATATTAATAGATATATAACTTACTTTAACTTTAATCAAGCCTCGTCGGCGTAGTCTAAATTTTCCAGATGGCAGTTCAGCCGCTGTTTGAGAGGATATCTGAATACGCCCAGGCTGAAAAAAATAGCTTTTGTTACAGAAAATTAAGCTTCTTTGTAGAGTTCCTCGTTGACGCGTATTTATTAAATGATTCGTCATAATATTCGTAGAGAATAATTGGATGATCCTACAATTTTAGTCTATTTTGATCTCGAAATTATAGGTCTATATAATTATAGGAGCTGGTCCAAATTAGATTCGGGTCGCACAAGACAGACAAACATAGTCTCTTTTGAAGAGTTCTTGTGGATCGATAGAAACTTCTACAGAAATATGTTAAATGTAAGTATTAGAATAGAATTAAAGTATCATACAATAGGATAAAAACTATATTATTGCTATTTTAATTAAAAAACCAGCAAGTCCATGAATGTAATTAAAAAAAATAACTTACTTCGCTAGTGGTCTGCATCCGACTTGCAGTGTTGACAGTGTCGCCAACTAGACAGTAACGTGGCTGTCGAAATCCTAGTACAGCGGCGTAGCAAAGGCCAGAATGGAGACCTAAATTAATTGAAATTAAATGAGAATTAAATAAACGTGGAGACGCTGTATCCTGCATAGTATTCCCTCCCACTGTGTCCAGAACAACGTGAAGCTGAAGAAGAATTGAGTGGTAACGTACCTATAGTGAGCATAGGTAGAGCTTGTGACACAGCCAAAGCAGCACTTGCAGTGGCTTGAGCGTGGGCGCGGTTTTTTTTCGGAGCGCCAGACACCACCATGTACACTGTACCGACAGTTTCTACCTGAAAGATTTATATAGGCAAAAGTTAAGTTTTTCAATTTGTTTGTTTGTCACTTTTACAAGTCACCTGACTTCAATCTCAAAATGGCCGACGAAGGTAATGTTCATATCACGAATGAAAAGGAAAACCTGGTAGCCTAAACTTATCCTACTCAAGTCTTTAATTGGATAAGGTATTTTAAAAATATCATATTCTCTGTTTTTCTCTCTGTTGTTTGCGCTTCTCTCTCTCTCTGTATTTCTCTACAAATACTTGATGATTTCTGGTGAAACTTAACGCCTTATTACCTTATAAACTCTATGCGTGTCCAATAATCGGTCAATCCTAGAATACACGTCATTCATATAAGCCACAGTTTGCATTACGTCAGCGCGTGTCAAAGCCTCTGTCAGTTGAAGACCACAAAACATAATGGTTACCGAGTCAAATTTCTGGAAATAAGTTTATTTTAAGTATAATTTTTAATTCACATTTCCGTTTACAGACCGCAAATATATAAATTTAAATTACAATAATATTTTAATTTTATATTTTTCTAAGATTCTCTTATTGAGTCATAACAAAAATGATTGGCGTCTAACAGATTAATCTTTTATTAATAATAATAATTTTGTCTTTACAGTTTGCTATATTAAGAAATTAAAAAACTAATATAATTTATACTCTACTATACTCTACCATGGGAGGCATCGAGGAGTTCCCCGCACGAAGTTGATCGGCGATGCTTTTAGGGATCATCGAATACAGAAGCTGATCTCCTCTTTTCTTCCACTGCTCTACTAATCTACAAGATTTTTCCAAAGAAAGACTTCTAGTTTCAGCCTTTTCAAACAGTAGTTCCAAACGGGAGAGGTGTTGCCAGCCTTGTAAGAGCATTTCCTTAGATAGTCCGTGGCCATTCATATCCGCTAGATAAAGACCAGCTTGTTTGAGTTCCTCTAAATCGTTGAAACTGAAAAATTTGATTATAAATAAATAACTAATACTCTCTCTCAATCAACGCTGTCGTATACATTGGTTTGTAGGTTATATGTATGATACCTATGGCAATATGACTCTTTGATAATATTTATTTTTAAAATATTGAAGTTAAACAGGCCAGTCGTGGCGCAGGGGCACAAAGTGTGACTGAATGCGACAGTTGTGGGAAATCAAATATTTAATTTTGATTTCTTCTTGTATCCAGGCAAAACGCGGCGGTTTGTACATTACAGCAAGTAATATTATGAAATAAATTCATCTCACATAGGGCTGCACAAAAATATGAGAGCGTCGATTTCCTCTAACAAATACATGGGGCCCTTTAGTAACACAGCGCGCGCGCCCTGCGAGCCTCTCCTGGAGTCGTTGACGCACCTGGCGCGCCATCTCATCAGTTCCAGTTCGAACAGCATCGTTTGCATACACACTACCTATAAGTTCAAAAACCAGAGTTAATTGTATGCTTGAAACTAAAATGTATATATTAAAACCCATTGGTTGGAGGTTTGACTACAGTGTAGGACAATAAGTATACATACCCTATCCCACGTAAATGATACTTTAGGTTTTCTTAAACGCAGAATCTCGTTGATTGATGACTTTTCCATTCGATTAAGTGGACCACCCCATGCTTCCATCAACTGAAAAAATAATATGAATTTATAAATAAATTTGCAATTTACAGTAAACCTCGGTATCCATGTTTTTGATGGCATATCATGTATATTTGTACAAAAATATTCTCTTTTAATCATTAATACTTTCTTATTTTAAAGATCGTTTTATTTCCTACATTCTTTGATCTATCTTAAACATTAATATATTTTTACTTTTTTCATATATAAGAAATTATTAACAATTACAAAGTGATCAGATTTGTTCCTGTATACATGTATATGTAAAATTATCTACTTTGTTTTTCCTACTGATTAACCCTACAGGGTTAGGATTTTGATGAAATGAGTTTTTGAGAGAAAAAATTCCGCTTTTTTAAACTCTTTAAAAGCTTCTAAAAGCTTTTTATATGAATAACCATTTGAGTTAAATTGTTGAAATTCATGAAGTCCCTTGAAATGATTCGTGTTAACTAGTTGCGCGATTCCAGTTTTTAAACTTTGCTGATTTGCTTGTTGGTTGCCATCGAATATAATTACGTCACTTTATTATTAATTATAAATATTTTTTACCTTTACCATTTTCCAATAATAAATCCATATATTTAAATCTATCTAATTACTATGTAACTTAAAATTATATAATAATAAAACAAGATAACCTTGTCACCAGCTTTCAGGATCTTCATCTTCCTATCGAGGAGGACTCCAAAAGGAAATAGTTGAAGTAGCAAAGAAGCTGGTACTTGCGGTAGAAGGCACGGCTGACTCTTGCGCGCCATAAGCGACTGTACCTGCAATTTTTTATAAGTAATTATTTTATTATATTATATATTTTATTATAATAGTATATATTATATAGTAAAATAAATGACACTGTCTGTATGGTAAGGTGAGTAGAAGATTTACGCTTGGAGAGGGTAAATACAATTATTGTTTTTTTTTAGCTTGTCACTGTATCTCTCAAAACCAGGGAAGACAAAAGAATTCCAGTGTTAAGACACTCCGTTCCCCGCTAAATGAAAGTCCGTTGAATTTTCACTACTTGTTAAGTAGCGGAACTCAACGTTGCACTTTTATTTACACGAGCAAATGAAAATGTCATTCCCCGGAGTCATTCCCCTGAGTGGTCATTGGAAAGAATTGTCTTTACATTAAGTTCTCAAATTCCCTCTGCTTTCTCTACTAGGGATATGTGGGATAAAACGTTAATCTGAAAAAAAAAAATTTTTCCATTATTACAAACATATTTCTACCTCATTTTATTAGGAGCAACGTACACAAAAATAATAACAAGACTTGTGGATATGAAATTAAACGTTGGCCGTGTGGTTTATTGATCATAATGTCTTCCAAGGGAATGATGCAAACAATGAAATGATAATGGCAGTCAGTATAAGGCCGGCAATCACAATTCGAGTACAATAGAGCTCTAAACATACTCTTAGGTTCGATCTCAATCGCAGACATTATTATATTTAAATTATTATTTTTATGAGGCGGTCGTGGCGTAAGGGCACAAGCGTGCGACGATTGTTTCTTCGATTCCCACTTGAGAAAATGAAATATATAATATTTTTATTTACTTGTATTTATTAGTTATTTGTAATAAAACAAAATTCGGCGTTGAATTCCGCGACTCAAAACGCAAGGGTTCGACAATTTTGACGGAAATTGGGGAACGCAAGTGTTTTAATGGGAACGAATACTAGGCTAGGTTCCATCTGCCATTCCACCTACCCTGCTAAGTGTGGGATACCGTGTGAATGTAAAACAAATCTCGAAAAAAAATACTTTTAAAATATTTTCTTGCTCTAGCAGGGAAAGTGCAGAGTTGAGTTTCACTAATCAACGGGTAATGTCTCAAAATACCCTATTTTGATATAAGTGAGGAACATAGTGTCCACCCTAGGCAGAGGGAACTGACAATTAAGAAACTATGCTGAAAAAATCGCGCGAAAATCTGAAGAAAAAGTATACTCGAGACAATATTGTTATTTTATAACTAAATATATTGAAAATGCGTACAACAATACGCTGTGACACGACGGCCTCGCAGAATAAAAATTCTTATTTAATATAATAGTAAAATAAGTTCAAATAGTCTCCTTTTTGAAAGTTTTTGAAAATTATTAATTAAATATAAATTTTCATCTGGCATCTTACCAACAATCTCTACAAAAGAAATAAATAAAGTAATTTACGCTGACAACTCTTCTAATTTAAATAAATTTTCTTTGAATCCAATTTGAGTAAACACAGAGAATAGTATTTTATGATAACAGTAATGTCGTTGATACTGTACTCGTAGCTATTCCGCCGCAAACGCCGATATTCCGAGAAGATAAAAGCATTTTATTTTCTTATTTGTAGTAAATTTTACTTAGTTTTTATAGAATAAAATTGTTTTGCTTTTTCGTTGAAAACAGGACAAAATGGTGTATTTTTTAACAATTAAAAATACATTTGATAAGGTAAACGCAGAGGGAACTTGTGAATGTAGTGTTAAAACACTCCGCTCCTATTAAGGCACTTCCGTTCTCCAGCTTCCTTCCTAATTCTGGAGGCATTGCGTGTCACAGTGGACAACATAAAGGTATAGTGGAAGCATGCTGGGCCCGTCACTTAGAGGTCCATGGGCCGAAACCCCGTCCTGACTGAATTAAACCCACACCCACGCCGGCATTATAGTACTGTTATTACTTGTGTTAGTATTAGACACACACCCATATAAAACATTACATATATAACAACAATCATTACATGCCATTACCAACACTTCGAAGCAAAAATATATAAAAAACACTCACGTAGTCGCTATTGTCAAACTCCAGTCTAAGCACGGCCACATAATAGTTGCCTTCTATACTTTCCTTCACGATGGAAACCTTCAACTTCAACGAGAATATATCTTCTGCAATTTCGTATAATTGGCCTGTAAAGAAATTAATTGGATCATCTTTTGATTGAGACGTGAGAGAAGGAGGAATGAAAATATTAAATAATTCATGTCCCTGAGTGGGATTTGAACCCACAACCGCCTCGTTAACAGTCGCACCATGGCCTCATAAAGAAATAGTTCTTGTAAAATATGAATAATTAAATTTTTAACAACAATACAACTCTACAATTAATAATTACCCATGAGGTAGTAGGTGTACCCAGCCCTTCCACTGCTGTACACTAGTTCGGCACCGTGGATATGCGCTCTCGTCAGTTGCATACAAGGCGAACGCAGTCGAGGGAACGTGAAACGCATGCGTTGATGAATATTATCTACAGACTGTAAGAATGTGCAGAAATATCTACCTGTTGCTCTTATCATTGTATCATAGCTGAAACAATTTATTATGTTCTTAGAGTTTAGAGAAATGGGACTTGGAGGTTTGTTTGAAGTTAGCAAAATTTTTATTTTCCTTTTACAGAATTTAGCTAAATATCAACAGAGTTATGTATTTAATGAAGAAAGTATTACTTATGGCAGTTACAATGAAACCTTATGATCACACATACGCACCCATAGTTGGAGAAGAATTTTACGAAACATCTTCCAAAGAAAAGCATCACTTTTTCGGGTGTACCAAATTTTTCTTTCAATTCGTTTAACCTATCCGGTTGGACCAAGTTTAAGCTATTTAATCTGGGCCGCGCTGGCGCTCCCGAACCGCGACGACGGTAAATATCCAAAGCTACTGTGCAGCTCGTCTTCCTTAGAGTTGGTTTTAGGCTACTTTTGCTAAGAGAGGGCGAACTTGTGCTTGGTTTTTCATAATTTTTTGTCTCATCTGAATTTGGATTACTTTCTGCTTCAGGTTTACCTTCTTCATCAGTTGATTCTTTCTCATCTTTATAAATAGAATGTTCTAGATGTATGCCAAGACTGCGCCTGTCTTTTATATCGGTACAAGGAACCAAACTCAATTTTCGGTTGTCGTTTATTTTATCTGTAGATAAGGTACAGTGAGATGGAGACCGTATTTCTTCTGATGAGGTGTAAGCATCAATTTCTTTCTTCGTTACAGCTGTTAGAGCGTTTGTTGCTGTAAATGGGCACTTAAATGTTTGACTTCGGTTGTCTCCATGGACTGAAGCGCTGCGCCATGTTGGCTTAGACTTTAAAGACAACTTCCTTGGAGCTGGGCTTCCAGGAGTGGAGTTAGTGGGACTTAAAGGCTCCTTGGTTAACAATCTTGCTAGGGCACACGCTAATCTGGGCATCAGTGTATCTGGATATTGCTGGAACGATAACAAAATATTACTAAGTTTACAGTTTATTGAAATTTCTTACGTAGATGTAAGTTCATCTAATTACCTGCCGCGTAATGAATACTGTGTTCCTAGCGCCTGCCTCTCGTAAGATAGTTTCCCATATTTCTTCTCCACATTCTTGCTGAAAATAATTTTTATGAAAATCGTACACCATACAAAATTTTAAAAAATGTAGAGCCAAATCCAATCTTTTTCTTTATTGAGTTATTATTATTTAAAGCATAACATTTAAAGTAAATTACAGCATATAAAGATATATTGTAATTGACTTTAAATGTTATGCAAAATCAATGAAATATTCAATGACCTCTTATTTGGAAACTCCACCATATCACGATGCGTTGACAGCATGTCATCAATCATTTCGAGAAAATTTAGAAACGTACATATAATTCAGAAGCACTAAAAATATTATAATATAATATATAATTATAAAAAGTATATACTTATCCAGGTGGCATAAGTTCATACAAAAAATTAAACCCTATTAATATACATAATAAATAATATATAATTTTTAAAAAATATGATGTTCTACATCAAGTGATACAATTGCTATAGTAGAATGTGGTCGAACTTACAAAAGTCTTTCAACCTAAACTCGAATGGTTTACTAGTAAACTCTGAAGAGTTCCAACATTCAGATGCTGACTTCATCATCACACCAGCTCTTTGATATCATAATATTGTATTGTCACTTAGCCTATATAAAACTTTCAACTTCTGTAAGGTTCGAGTCATTTCGTATTAAGGAGCGAAACTGAACGCCGCGCTTTGTCTAGTTAGCAGAGCCAAGAATTGAAATCATAACTTTTCTCCAATGGGAGTCGAACCCACAACCGTGGTGTGTATAATCAAACAGTTCGAAATATATATTTTTTTAAATATAAAAAAATACTTACGACAATAAAATGTTGTACACTTTCAAGCAACCACCCGTACATTATAAAAAGAAAAAAATAGCTCAATAATTAATTTAAAATTTATAATTTTCACCAATTTTCCACACCACTGTATACGACTTTTCTGTAAGGCTTTCGCGCTGCTACTGGTCTTGTAAGGGGTTGCAGCTCATTGTGTATTTCATTTTTTTATTAACTTAAATTAGTTAAGTGCATAAGGTGACTAGATGCAGTCGTATGAACTTATTTGAGTATCTTGAAAAGAAAAAAATTAAGGTAGAATAGAAGTTTCACATGTTCTACCACTTATAAAAGTTGATAAACTTAATAAGTTCGCACTTATGTTGTGTGAAATGAATTAATATATGTAATATTTTATAACTGGAAGATAAATGTAACATTTTATTTTTCGAATTTATTCCTTAATTTGTAGTAAAAATCGTCATTTCTTCACAAATTTTATGATTGCACACTCCATAGGTTTGATTACTATAAAGTAAATAGTAAGGCGAATATATGAAACAAATATAAATTTGTAATGAGGTTTTTATTGATTAAATTCGCTATATATTTATATTTATTACTTCATTCTATTCTATATTATTCCATATATATTCTATATTATTTTATACTTAGAAAAAAAAATACTTATTTAGAAAACGTATAAAAATTTGAACATAGCGGGACTTACACGCTTACGTATATTCACATTAAAGCTTAAAACAAACATCATATTAAACTTTCATTTTGCAAAATCGTCATTATGTCATTGTTCGACTAAAAATATTCGAAGAACGCGTTAGTTAATATTCTAACGGCGTTACTTATTGTATTCCATATACATCACGTGTAATGGGCTTTACAACACACTGTATCCAAAATTATTTATAATGTTATTTCGAAAATAATAAACTTTATTACTTGGTATATAGACGGTTGTGGGTTCAATCCCCACTCGAGGAAATGATATATTTAATATTTTAATTTTGTCATCGTTCTGGTAACAAGGCATAACGTGTTGTTACATGTACAGGTAGATTTACTTTTGTTTTTATACGTCGGTTTTTAAACAAATTGACAAATATAATTAACAATCATAAAAGAAAATATTATAAATACCCTATTTGCGTTGTTCAGACATTATTAATAAATAAGTATGGTATAAGTAATTATTAATAAAAAAAAATATTACGCGCTAATCCATCATCGTTACAGCTGAATGTGGGAACATTTTATGTCTCATATAGCATACCTTGTACATGTTTATTCCATTATGATCTAAAGTATTACCTGGTAGTATTTACAGAGGCCGTCATAGCAGAGTGCGGCTGCACGCGCTACGGTTGTGGGTTCGATTTCCACTTGGAGGAAAAATTATAATTTGGAACGGTGTCATAACATAGGTTGCTTCTTCCTACCCAGCTATACTAGAAAAAATGTAAAAATGCTTTTTATTTATCCGTGATATCATGGTGCTTATATTTTTATTGTTACATTTTAACCATCATCATCTCCTCTTCTCTCTGCCTATTTCTTTTAATCGCTCGATAGAAAGTGGGAAACAGAAGTGTGTTAATGAGAACGGAGTGTCTAAACAATGGGCTTGGGATCTTAGTGTTAAGACAATCCATTCCCAGCGTTAAGCTGGTACAACAAAACATATATATAAAATAAGGTAAAATTGTTACTAAATATTTTATGTATAAGAGTACAACAATCTGGTGATTTTTGACTAAAGAAAAAAAAATAAAAAAAACTAGCCAACAAATAAAATAAATGTACAAAGGCGACCTTCCAAAGATATATTCTGGACGTGAGGATTTGGCTTTCGACCTTTGTCTAATAAAAAAGGGTTTTACGTATAAAGCGTAAATATTGTCAGAGCTTAATATAAGTCCTTAAATTGTTGGATTCAGTATTAGCCTGGTTGTATTAATAAATTTGTAGCTTTTTTTTAACTTTATATGGTAGAGTAGGCAGAGAGTGTGTAAAGATATACATGGAAGATATACGTGGAAGTGAGTTCAACTCGCACTTGTTATATATAAAGTTTAATATTAAATTAGGTCAAAAGTATACAATGTAAATTAGTTTTCGTCGACACGATTTCTAGAATCGCATCTAAATCATTAGAGAATGATGTCATGTACATATCAATCGAGTGTAAGTAGCTGAATTGATTCAAGCAATTGTGGCCCTTCGAAGGACGCCGCTGCTTATTTGGGTTAATGTCAGATATACCCACTTAAAATAAGCACAGCAGGGTGGGCAGAGGAAACCTCGGTGTTAAGACACTCCGTTCCCCACTTTCTGCCGAATTCTGGCGGCATTGCGTGTTGAGTGGCAGAACTCAACGCCGCGCTCTGCCTCGACAACAGACCGAAGAAAATGGAAATATAAACGTAAATAAATATTTCACTTCCTTGAGTGGGAATCGAACCCACAACTGTCGCGTTACAGTTTTACGTTACACCCTTGTGCCATTGCGCCACAACGGCCTCTTAGATAGAGCAGGTAGAGTACTAATATATTGTATTTTCTTTTAAGGTTGCGGCCCTCGCGCGGCTTCGCCCACTTGAATTATATGATTATTTAATAATATTTAAATGTCGTAACTTAAACCTGCTGAGATTATATATGAATTTTCCCATACTTTTAGTTATTTCTTATCTGTCTACTGAGGCGGTAGGTAAACGCGCGTGACAAACGCATGTTTTCTTGTGTAAATATGCCGCGGAAATTCCAGTATAAAAAGTAGCCTAAACGTAGCTCTACAACCTTATCTATCAATCAATATTAGTTCCATTAAAATCAAAGCAAAGAGAAAGAAACAATATAAAATTGTTTGTTTTTATTTTAGTATTGGGTAAATAACAATATGCACTTGGAATAACGTGGTTATTTTGAAATCACAGACAGATCCTTCAATTTTATTCATATGTTAGATAAGAAAAGCTTACAGATTTAGAGGCAACTACGACAAAAGTATTCATAGGAAATGAAAAATAATATTTATAAGTAAATATTTTATAAAAACTGTACAAAAAAAAAGTATTATCTTATTGTATCAATCTTAATAGGTACAGTAAGCCATCCGATAATAGATCAGTGGGACGCTAATTAATAGCGTTTCATTTAATCAAGTTAAGGGTTTTAATGGATGACCACCTAGTTTATATCTTGGACAATTAGGTATATAGAGGGTATAACACAAATGTACTGTAAGCACCATATGTTGTGGGTGGCACAAGTGACATATTTTAATTCCTTCGCTCTCGTGTTGATTCAAAGCGCGGCGGCTGACACTACGTAGTGGAAGGTTCGATTCCACTAGAAAAAAATGTTTATATATATATAAAATCATAAAGTGTAAATACACAAAAAAAAATATGGTTAAAAAAATTTATGTTGTTCATTCATTTTCTATTGCGCGTGTATTCATCATGGGCCTATTTAGAGTTGGCGTGTATTTACATTGATTTCACCCAAAAAGTTGACGAATTGTCATATAATTAAATTGGTTTACTGAGAAAATTGCCGCTATAAACAAAATTTTGTCTGGGCTATTATATTGATATTATTTTAATTACTTAACCGAAAGCGAGCAAAGGAAATAATGAATTTCTCCGAATGGGAGTCGAATCCACAACCATCACGCTGACTGTTAGTCGCTGTGTCACTGCACAACTAAGGTCTCTATACCGTATAATAGAAGAAGAATTCTATTATATAAAGAGAATTAGAAAATTCTTTTATATAGTATCTATTTTCTAGCCCACGTTTCTTAATGAAGAATACATTACATGTGCGCGTTAAATTTGAATATATGTAACGAACACAGAACGCATAGTATATTTTGTTTAACGAAGTGATACGACCCGCGATAAATACAAATCTGTCAGAACGGACATTTCTCTCAATATTCCGCTTGAATTTTATGCGAATTTTCACAGAGTAAACATAACAGAGATACTTTTGAATTTAATTGAAAATAATAATGGTAATATTTACTTAAAATACGTTTAATTTATTTAATGTGTATATAAACATAATTGTAGAGAGATTTGTAATCAGAGTAGAATAAAAAATATTTTATCTCATTAATGTCTTTGTGTCCGACGTATGTAGATAGTATAGTAATATAGTTTAATAAATTTTGCAGTAATATTAAAAAAAAGTCCTAGTTCATTTTAAAAAATCAATTTGTAATTGATACAAGTTTGCCTTGTTCTTTTCCATAAAAAAACAACATATGTATTTTCTCTAGCCACACTAAGATAGGAAAACTTTATATAAACTTTGTAAGGTCCCCATTCATTTCAATGCAAATGCATTTAATACTACCTTCACTTTATATAAAATATTAAGAAAAAATAAGAAAATTTTAGTGCTGGTAGAATTTAGAAAGCAAATTCACTGTATATTGTATTATTTATTCGTGTTTTTTCAGACGAGATGACATCGAACGCACAACCGGTCGCGTTAACAGTCACCCGTCAGTGCCCCTGCACCACGACTGGCCTCACTGTTTATCCATATTCAACATATTTTCTCTACACCTAACCTTATCTATGAATATCTAATAGACAAGCGCGTGCTACGTTGACCCCTGCATTAAAAAGTGTCGTTCGTAAGAATTGGTCCGGATCGCGATTGCTGTGCCACCGACATTACTTCGCGGCCTATATACCGATGTCAGAGATAAACAACATTATAGGTATTTTAATATGATTAAATATGTTACTTACACATTTAAAATTAAAATATAAAATCAATTATTAAATAGAGTTTTTTTATATAGCAAGATTGAACTGCGCCCGCCATTCAACACACAATTCCTCCATTGGGCGAAAAGTGGGGAACGGAATGTCTTAACACGAGGTTCCCTCTGCCTACCTTATGTGTGGGATACACCGTGAAGCTGATTTGATTATCTAGGTGAAGTTGGGGGATGCTTGTTTGTATAAAGGATTATTCCAGTTGGACATTTTAAAATTTTTGCGTGTTGCAGTCCTCTCGCCCTAAAATTTGAAGATTCACAAAAAAATACCTAATCAACTTAAAATCGAAAATAAAATTAATAAAAGAAACATTTTCCTTTAAAAATGTTGCCAGCCCATGCGATCCTAGATCTCAGTGCGTGCGATAGCTGCGTGCGCGCATATTTATTGGTATCCAGACAAAACGAGCTGCTATTGTCGCGGCGCGGGCGGGCCGCGCTACCCTTACGCACTTTACTGAGGTAAGAAAATTTTAATAGATCTATTTTATTTTTAAATAAATAGTCATGTTTTAAATTCTTTTATACATAGACGAATAAAATATTATGCTTTAATATATTCTTTATATATAGTTTTGTAAGAGTAAGACGCCACGTGCATTTTTTGCGAAAGAAGCAAACTAAAGTAAAACAAAGTAATGAGTAATAATTGGTGTGCGGATGTGAATGGATAATGTTATAAAAAACAAATAGCTGTAAATACTTATTAAGATTTGAATAAAAGTCAACCTTTATGTATTGATTTATTATTACATAGTTTCTCAATTCTATATATAATTATAGAATTCTTTTAAATTTCGTGTTTTTAAAGATATTTTTTTTTTACTTATAAATTTCGCACTTTCTATTTGAACCTTCTTAAAATTAAAATGTATAGATACAAATACTGATTATAATTTTGCTATATATATATATATATACATATATATTTACATTTTATATATATATAAAATGTAAATTGTACAAATAAATAATTATAATAGTGCAATAAAAAAAATAATTGAATGTTTTAGTAACGGAATGAAAAATGGCTTATTTATTACAGCAATATATATTTCTTATAAAAAATCCTATAATAATTATTTTCAAGTATACAAGTGTGCGAGTAAATAGTAGTTAAGCAAAATATGCCCATTTCATTACTGCATTTGTGCTTTGGTATAAAAATCCGTTACAAGTTCAAATCCTGTCGAAGAATCATTTTTTTCTGGAGAATTTTGAATCTGCGTCTGCGCAAACGTGCGTCCTGACGACAATAACTATCAATATATCAATAGTAAAAGTCACATCAATTTAAAGGTTAACTAACTGCCAAAAACTAAACGAATACTAAGTGTGGATTCCATTCCAATTTATCATGACCAGAACTGGGCTGCTGAAACTAATTATAAAGGCGCCAATTGCCTCTGTCATTTATTATTTAGACAGATGTTTCTATATTCATAGGGGTTAGTGGGACATTGAGGTCAGTTGTGGCATGTAAACGCGCCTGGTTGTGAGTTCGATCCCCACTCAATGAAATTAAATATTTTAATTTTCTTCGGTCTGATGTAGACGCAAAGTGCGGCGTTGAAATTCACCATTCAACACGTAATGTCTCCAAAATTCGTTGGAAAGTAGGAAACGGAGTGTCTTAACACTAGCTCCCTCTGCGTACCGTGCTGTGTGCGAAATACAGCGTAAAGTTAATTTTATTGGTGAGACATGTTTGTTATTCGTGTAATGTTAGACATGTTAATGCACATTAATTGAGTGTTACAATTCTCCTCAGACGTCCTAATTTGATCTGTTGGATGCCTGGCATATGTAGTCGTCATGGATTTTAATTGTCGTGGTATTCTTGTAGATATATTATAGAAAATATATATATATATTACTCTGATTGATACAGCCCTATAAATGATCTTCATTTATCAGCTTCACGTTGTATCGCGCATACAGCAGGGTAGGCAGAGGGAACCTAGTGTTAATACACTCCGTTCCCAATTTTCTGCCGAATTCTGGAGGCGTTGCGTTAACAATAAATTATGTTATGCTAAATACAGAATTATTATTTTAAATATATTTTTTTTAAATGTGATTGCAAAGGTTTAATAATATTTGTAGTTTCTTTGCCGCCTTTTTTGCTTGCTCATTTTTTTATTACAATAACTTACCGATACCAATTTATATTTTTTGCGAAAAGGCGGAGAGATCCTAATAAAAACAAGTCACTCCGTTCACCTAATCGATGATGATTGTGGATTTGAATTAAGATTCGACAGCTACATTCAGTTTAGATTTAAAAAAAGTGTGCTTTAAAGCTATCTTTTTCTATTTTTACCTCGTTTTGTCTTATTACCATAGCAAGGTAATGAAAATAATTCATTCCTCCGAACGGGAATCGATTCCACAACTCTTATCTTCTTAAACTCATTAGTTTCATTTGTTCTCAAAACTTGTTATTATCTAAGTAAATATATTTTTTAATTATTTTAACAGGCAGCATGTGGCAAGCAGGTGTGGCTTGTCTAGCGTTGCTGGTGCTGCCAGTGACGGGTAAGGACCTCGAGTCCAGGGAGGAATTGCCTCAAGAGCAAGAACCAGATCTCAATTATGATGATTACAATCCTTTTGGGGAAGATGAAAATGGTAAAAATCTATATATTTTGTCATGAGAATAAACTAATATTAATTAATATAAATATAAAGAAATCCCTTGCCTATAAATTTATTATTTTTTTTTTTACATTAGTCTAAATTTTGGCAGATCATTAAACTTTTAAACTTGTCAGACTTGTTTTCAATGTTGAAGCTTCCACGCGCGTATTTATTTACTTTAAGCGTTCTCTAAGATATTTGTATATACAGGCGTGATGCGTTTTCAAAATATATTTTTTACATTATTATACTCTCTTCTTCAACTTACAGCAATAGCCGCCGAACGTGACTTTACAGGTTCTACTACGCGTAAGTTATTATTTTGTTTAAATATATTGTTAATTAACTTTTCTTGTAAATTAACTAGCATTAAAATTGTACATAATTGTATAGGCCGTCGTGGCGTAGCGGCACAATATATTTGCATTTCTTCGCTCTGGTGTCGAGGCTAAAAGCGGCGTTGAGTTCCACCACTCAACACGCCATTCCTCCAGAATTCGACGGAAAGTGGGCAACGGACTGTCTTAACACTAGGTTTCCTCTGTCCCTGCTGTGAGTGGGAAATACTGTGTAGCAAATCTAATTTATTTTCAATTTAAAATTGTATAAAATTAATAAATAAATTGATATTTTTGAGACTGTGGCGTGTTGGTAGAGCTTATTTTACATACAATCTCTACTTAACTCACAAGCTTTTATATTTTTAGCTACGCCCGCTTTTCGAAGACCTTCTGTGCCGGTTGTAAATAGAGGTGAGAAAAGTAAATTAAATAATTTTATTATATTTAAATACTTATATACTTATATTAAGTAAGATTTATTCCTCGCTGAAGCAAATGAGAAAATAAATTCACTTATGAATAAATGAATTTAAATTTTTTCTCCGTTACCACCGCTAATATTATTTGAGATACTCCGTTCAATACTTTTCTCTCAATTTCGTTTTCGAGACATACATGCATGTCCGGAATCTAACGCCGACATTTTGTCTACAGAATAAAAAGTTATCCCACTGCACCACGACGGTTTCAAAGAATAAAATTTATATATTTATGTTAAAGCGTCTTCAAGCCGATGCGCGGACATGGGAAGAACGTTTGCCGACGGAGAGACGTGGAAGAGGGACAATTGTACAATATGTCAGTGCTCCAACAACCGCGTCAACTGTTCAGTGCTGCCCTCGTGTCTCTCGTGTAAGATTTCAATCATATTATTTTATTAGCTCCACGCTGTACCAGCTCCCACTATTAAGGCACTTCCGTACCCCACTTTCTGTTCAAATTCTGTGCAAATTCTGAAGGCAGAATGTGGGGTAATTATTGAGTGACGGGATTCGCGCATGAATCGGATCATTGCCAGAGGGAGTAAATAAAAATATTAATAAATAATAAATAATTCCCCTTAATGGGAATCGGACCCTTTACCGTCGCGTTTACAGGCTCATACTGGTGGCACTACGTCACGATAGCCTTGAAAATATGTTTTATATTATTATTTATTTTGATTTAATTTAATTTTCACATCAGCGCCTACCACTAGTCGTCCTCTTCCATCACCTGCAATCGCAGCTCAACCCACAATACCTATACGAGGTGTGTCAGGAGAGCCCGGTGTGGACGGGCCACCCGGTCCTCCGGGGTCCCCTGGGGTGAACGGTGTGCCTGGCGCTCCGGGTATTCCCGGACCTGTGGGACCAATGCCTGATGTAAGTTAAAAATGCTTTTCTAAAATTATTTGTTTCGTATAGCTTAACGACAAGAGAAAACTAATACTGTTTTATATAAACATATCAGAGGTAATAAAGGTACTACTATAGTAAATGTATTGTAAATATTATAAAGGTATAAAACAAACATACATTATTCATAAGCATAATATTGAAAACGGAAATAGAGTATTATCTAATTAAGAAGAAGACTCTATTTTTCTCAGTACATCAACTGAAATAAAATCATTTGTTTTATATTTTTATATAAATTCTACTAAATATTTGAGGTATGCTTGACGTTTCAACATTTTGTGATGTTGGAACCGATGTCACCGCTGTGGTTTCAGAAGGCTTAATGATGTTTCCAATTTAAACGGATTTTTTTATGGTTTTAGTAGAAACAAAAGACTTCTTACAATATAATCCTATTCGATTGAAAATTAAATCACTAGGCACTCGATTTTATTAAATTGAGTACCTTCACTGATTTAATTTTAGATAACTCTAATTAAAACATTAATATCTCACGAAATAATTTAAAATTATCTAAAAGCGATGGAAATTTAACAGAATTTGTAAAAAATTGTGTTATAGGTTGTAATTCACTTAAAACATTTTTTTTAATGCTTACCTATAATATTGTTAAAGGTTAATGCATACTTGGCTCAATTAGCTGCTGCAGCTGGTGGTGATAAGGGACCTGTATTCGACCCTTACCATTATATGCAAGCTTCTGTAGGCACTCCAGGAATTAGGGGAATTCCAGGTATAGTGAATTCATGAACATGAGTATAACTAGAACAATGTAAAGATATTTTTAAAAAGTTTATTCATGATCAAAAATACAAAGTTGAATTCATACGCTTATATTTTAATGTAGATTTTTTTGTATCAATTTTTTTGGTATTAATAGGTCCCCAAGGTCCTCCAGGACCTCAAGGCTTCCAAGGACCTCGAGGTGAACCTGGTGAACCAGGACTTCCTGGACCACAAGGACTCCTGGGCGAAAGGGGGCCTCAAGGATTACCAGGAAAAGATGTAAATATTGTTTTGTTTTTTACCTACATAATCGTACATATACTTTAATAAAAAAAATGAAAACATGGTTTGAGTTACAATTATATTCTTTTTTTAGGGTACACCAGGTGAAGACGGTGAACCAGGTCCCGCGGGTGCAGCTGGACAACCAGGTCCCCGAGGACTTCCCGGTGTGACAGGCATCCAAGGACTAAAAGGCCATCGAGGATTTGACGGTAAAGATGGAGCGAAAGGTGAACAGGGTCTCCCAGGAGAAAAAGGACCTACAGGCTTACCAGGGTTAATGGGACATCCGGGACCTATTGTGAGTTTTTTAAAATCAGTATAGTTAATATTTTCTTATGTTACAAGTGAGCGGAATATAACATTAAAGTAACTAATGATTATTGATTATTTTCTTTGTATCATATTAAAATATTTTATGAAATTGAAATAAATAATAATAAAACATATTAAACTGAAATTATTAAGTTTTTAGGGTCCCCTTGGACCACGAGGAGAAAGAGGTCGCGAAGGGCCTCCAGGTCCCCCCGGTATGCGAGGAGTAGATGGTGCACCTGGGCCATCAGGCCTCATGGTAGGTATTCTTTTTATACACCACTTGATTTTTCCGTAAATTGCTTACACATTACTCGCAGTTATTAGTCATTAAATGATCGTAATCTGTATTTATCGTAATTTTTATCTTTATAGGGTAACGTTGGCAAGCCGGGTTCACCTGGCTTTCCTGGGTCACCTGGATTAAAAGGTGAGCAAGGTGCTGTCGGTCCTAAAGGTAGTCAAGGTATGCAAGGTCCACGTGGTGAACCTGGAAGACCTGGGCAGCCTGGTGAAATCGGTCCTGCAGGCTTAGCTGGACGTGATGGTATACCTGGTGAAAAGGGAGTACAAGGTCAAGCAGGAGTTGCTGGTCCACAAGGTTTCCCAGGACCTAGAGGAACACCTGGTCTTTCTGGTGATCCTGGCATACCGGGGACTAAAGGAATGCCTGTAAGTTTATCGATCACTTGTGCTCCATATATGTATATAACATACACATGTATTTATGTATACAGTACTGATCGGCACTTTAATAAATCTTTAAATATATTTATTTAGAGACATACAAAAGAAAGTCTTAAAAACAAAAACTATAATTTCCTAACACATATACCCCAACCATGGTTATTTTAAAAGTTGGCTATCAAAAAGTTATATCAGGATATCACCATTACCGTTATATGCCACATAATGGGAATCCAAATATAAGGTATATTTTTTTTATTTTATTGGCATCCTGTATTTTTAATAGTGCTGAATTAGAGAGATTCTTTAATATTTGTTATTGTTTTATATCCTTTGTTTTATAAATCAAAAACAAGAGTAAAATAAACTTTCTTTAAATTTTAATAACATTTCATTTTATTTTTAGGGACAACCTGGAGAGAGAGGTTTAAAAGGCGAAACAGGTATAAGAGGTGAATCAGGTGCGCCAGGACCACGAGGTTTACCAGGAACTATAGGACCAGAGGGTAAAAGAGGAAAACGTGGCTTACGGGGACCGGCAGGCAATGTGGGTCCACAAGGAGATAGAGGCTTACAAGGATTACGAGGATCACCCGGCTTAGATGGTCCTATGGGTGCAAAAGGTCAATCTGGTGAAAGAGGTAGTGTTGGTCTACCAGGGTCAAAAGGCAGTACTGGGGATGCTGGCAGACCAGGTCCCCAGGGAATTCCAGGACAAAGAGGTTTAATAGGAAGACCAGGTATAACTGGCAAATCTGGACCACCTGGGGAAAGAGGAATCCCTGGAGCAGACGGCAGACCTGGAGAACAAGGATCGCAAGGACTACAAGGACCACCTGGACTAATAGGTAGCCCTGGAGAAAGAGGCTTACAGGTAAATATTTATTTTTCATGCATTTAATTAGTTTAATACTTTTAAGTGTACATTTTGCTTCATGCTTTATCTTGTATACATCAGAATGGAAAACCTTTGCCACACCGTTCTCCATATGTAACTATTTTCGCTTAAGATATAATTATTACATGCGGTCAGATAATAATAATAATTTAGCCTTATATTCAGACCAGATAATAACATACTTTTTTAGGATTACAACATATAATACACAAACTTATTTATGTTAATTGTAAACTTTGATTTTTGATTATTATTTGCAGATCTGCATGCCAAGCGGCAAAGGCCTACCTTGTAGTTTTATGTGTTATTAATAATTTTGCCCTGCATCTTCGACATTTTGGTTAGATAGAATTAACTTCAACTAATGCTACTATTATATTCTATGGTAAGATAATAAATATATACCCTTCTATTATCTCTTTAGGGTGAACCGGGTAAAGATGGTGATATTGGTCAGCCAGGACCATCAGGACCTAAAGGAGATGCAGGCCGAGATGGTAGCCCTGGTATTCAAGGCCAACAAGGAGTCGTCGGCCCTACTGGTGATAGAGGCCCCATTGGTCCTACCGGTCCAGTTGGGTTCCCTGTAAGTATAAACCGAGTGATTTATTATTGGAGAGTCTATACGTAGCATTTTATGAGACTTTGTGATGTTTATTGGATGGTTTCAATCACATAAGTTGTCATTTATATGTGTTTATTATAATATAGGGTATGCCAGGCGCAGCTGGTTTACCTGGATCACCAGGAAAGGATGGAGAGCCTGGCGTATCTGGTCCTTCTGGGCCACCTGGGCCTGTGGGACCACGTGGTGAACGAGGCTTTCCTGGTGAGAGAGGTATTCCTGGACAAACGGGTACACCGGGTGAAAAGGGTGAAGCGGGTGCTCAGGGGCTGGATGGACCGCCGGTAATTACTATTTTATTCTTAACGCATAATTTTTTTTATCATATTTACGGTGTATCCTGCGTATAGCAGGAGACGAAACCTAGTGTTAAGGCACTCTGTTCCCTACTTTTCGCTTAATTTTACAAGTCACGTTTGTGGAGTGGCGAAACTCAAGGCTTTGCCTTGATGCCAGGGCGAAGAAATAAAAATATAATAATGAAATAAGGATCGAACCCACAAGCATCGCGTTACAGTCGCACCTTTGTGCCCCTGCACCGTGACAGCCTCAATTTATTGGATTGAATTCTTATGTAACAGCTCTATAGCTAATTTACATTTAAAGTATGTCTTATTCAAATAATACTAGTAATGTTTTTAATATCAGTTGATGTATCAATTATTAATTACAGGGCCCAGAGGGACTGAGAGGTACTAAAGGCCATCCAGGACCAATTGGTGCTATGGGTTTGCCTGGTCCACGTGGTTTGATGGGTGTCACTGGTGAAAAAGGAGAACGAGGGTCCATTGGTCCTCAGGGGCCCGAAGGGCCTCCAGGTAATTTGAAAAATATTTTGAAATATTTTTCAATTAAGTTTGGGTATTATACCCAATAAAATAACGACAATGACAAATTTAGTATCCTACGTAATTATCATTAATATTTCCATTTATCTTCCTTATAGGTCGCCAAGGCGAACAAGGGCCGCAAGGGCCTATTGGACCAACTGGTCCACCAGGTGAACCGGCCGAACGTGGTGAACCCGGTACGCCTGGTGTTCCTGGTGAAGCAGGTGCACCTGGTTCCACTGGAGAGCGTGGTCAACCAGGAATACAAGGGACTCCTGGCTTACCTGGCCCAGCAGGGTTAACAGGCATGCCTGGTCTGAAAGGTGATCGAGGATATGCTGGAGCCAAAGGTCAACAAGGAGCAACTGGGAGTCCCGGTAAATGATCTAACCATTATTATAATATTACATAAAGCTAATGTTTTATTAGTTCTATTGTAATAGTTATTAGTCCGTAATACTGTAATATTATTTAGTCCGTCCGTCCGTAAAGTCTAGCCTAGTGCTTCAATTTATTTTCTTAATTTAAAATTTTGAATTTGGTCAAAATTTTTAATCTCATGATGTATTATTAACTTGGTTGGTAAGTTTCAAAATAGCACAGTAGCATTTTATCTAGTCAAAAACCTTAAGTATATTGTTGATAGAAGAAACAATTATAAAGCAATTGTATGACATTCAAAAGAAAGCCATTGTATATTTTTGATATTTCATCTTATCATTAATAGACTGGCTTATCTAAACATTTTTAAAACTGATAAAATTATAACAAAACACATATTTTTGTAAAATTTAAGTTCTAATATATTTTTTGCGTTACAGGAATTCCTGGGGAACCTGGTCAACGAGGACTTCCAGGACAATTGGGAGCCAAAGGTGCACGAGGGGAGCAAGGATCCAAAGGAGACATTGGTCATTCTGGGTTACAAGGTAGACCTGGGGATATCGGACCGCAAGTAAGTACAAATAATAGCAACAAATTTTATGTAAACGTTTATTTAGTTCTATATTTAATAATTTATTCAATAAATTATTATTTTAAAGGGCCCTCAAGGTAGTCCTGGACCGGCTGGACCAGCTGGTATAACTGGCGCTAAGGGAGCAACCGGGGATTCTGGAAGACCAGGCCTCCCTGGTACACAGGGTATGACCGGACCACAAGGACCAGAGGGTGCCAAAGGTGAAAGAGGAAATGAAGGGGATATTGGACCACAAGGTCCACCTGGTACTCCTGGTCCAGCTGGAGAAAGAGGGCCGAGTGGTGTACCAGGGCTAGTGGGAGCACCAGGGCCACAAGGGTTGAGAGGTTCACAGGTAATACTAATGTTAGAAATCGGAAGCAGTTAACGTTTTTAAAAAAACACGATATAATACATATCTTTTTTGGAAAAAGATTCTACGTAATTGCAATACGTGATATGTACGAGTATTCAATTCAATAAGAATACTTCACACTAGTTTCCTTCAAATAAGGGCCGTTGCCTACGAGCAACCATCCCCATTGACTTCTTTTTTTTTTTGAATAAACTTTATTGGGTGTTTATTGTATACGCCAGGTGAGGCAGAGGGAAACAAGTGTTAAAACACTCCGTTCCCCACAACTATTTGTTTATGAAATTATAAAATTTTTGCTTATGGGGTGAATTCTAATAAACCATGAAACACGTGTTCAATGAAATATTTTAAAGAATTTGATTAATGTATTTAAGTATCTAAATTTCAAATTTTATAAAAATCGGTGCCGATTTTTTAAAAAATGTATACAAACTTTCAACCCCTATTTCATCCCTTAAGGGTTAATGTTTTGCAAATTACCTTCTTAGTGGATGTCCAAATTAGAAAAAGAAACATCTGTCTAAATTTCACGTTTCTATCATCAGCGGTTAGGGCTGTGCGTGCGTCTTACCTCAGTCAGAGGTATATCTTATATATTAAATATTTGCACAAACTATTTATTAATTATTTTCATATTGTTTGCGTTATATTTTTTGTCTTTACTTAGGGTGAGAGTGGTGTTCCTGGCAAGCCAGGAGCAGATGGTATTCCTGGGCCTATTGGAACTCCTGGTCTTCAAGGGCTTCCTGGACCAATGGGTGAACCTGGTCCAGAAGGTCGACCGGGTAAACTTGGGCAACCAGGTATTCCAGGCAGAACAGGTGACAAAGGACCCGTGGGACAACCAGGACAATCTGGGCCTCCTGGACCTCCAGGATTACAAGTATGTACATAGAATAATTAAAAGCTATCAAATAAATTTTTGCAGATATTTTAATTGGGTACACATAATTTTCCACCTTCTGTGAGGGCAGTTTTCAAGAGAATAGCCGGAAGAAATCTCAACAGTTACTCGTTTCAATATAAAATTTAAAATTATAATGTTAATTTATTTAATACAATAATAATTATTATGTATGAAATTTAAATGACAAATTACATACATTTTTCTCGTTCAAATATTCTTAAATATGAGAACAAGTATAGTAGTTATTTAGCTGAATCTTTATCTATCATGTAAATATATTTCTAGGGTCCCTCTGGCCCATCAGGTCCACCAGGACCGACAGGTGAACGAGGACCTAGAGGTGAATCAGGGCCCCCAGGAGTTGATGGACCTCAAGGTCCTTCTGGTAAACAAGGACCACCGGGCTTAGACGGTCTTAAGGGAGAAAGAGGAGATGTTGGAGCCGATGGGTCAAAGGGCCATGCTGGACTACCTGGAATGCCTGGTTTAGTGGGAGCTCCAGGTAGAGCTGGTGAAAGAGGTCTGCTAGGACCTATGGGACCACCTGGAAAGGATGGTGATACAGGTTCAAGAGGTACTAAATATAATATATTATGATAATCCTAATTGATGTCTTTATATATTATGTTTAACGCTGTATCTCGAAATGAAAATAAATTTAAAATAATTACAGCCTTCACATTTGTAAATAAAAGTTGTATAATTATTTTATATTATTTTACAAACAATATTTCATATTATAGGTTTACCTGGCCGTGATGGAACTCCTGGTTTACAAGGTCCAATAGGACCGCCTGGTGGTCGGGGTCCACCAGGTGACCCTGGTAGACATGGTACACCTGGATCGATAGGACCACCTGGACCTCCTGGTCCACCAGGCGAAGGCTTAGCATACGATGCTGCTGCTATAGCGGCAATGCTTCAACAAGGTGACTATTATCGATTTATTTCTTATTATTTATTTTAAATCATGATTATTTAATTGTTGTATAGGTTATATTTAATAAATATAGTGTTGACACATTTCCTTCTCCAATTATTATCAGAATGTAGGAGTAACGGAACTATTTAGGAAATGAAAATAATTAAAATAAAATCATTTACTCAAATTGAGATTTCATTGAGAATCACAACAGTATCGATCACAACGTCCCATTGCTCCACGATGGTCGAAAAATTATATATTTTAATTTACTTTTTTATTTGTATAGGTTCTGTCAAAGGCCCGGATCCCTTAGGTGATGATCCGAACATAATGCCTCCACGTTTCTTTAAAGAAGACATGTCGCCTGAAGAAAGAAAAAAAATCGTGATGAAAGCTTACGAACGACTTAAAGTGTCTTTAGATAAATTTTTACGCCCCGATGGTACTAGAGAGGCTCCGGCAAAAACCTGCGGTGACATCAAATACCATCATCCAGAATTTGAAAGCGGTGAGTAAAATAATATCAGAAATTACTATATTGAAATTCGTAACAAAAATTAAAAACGAGTTTTGAAAGTTATATAAAAATATAATTTTTGAACTATAGTTTAGAAAATATATTTTCGTTCCGTTTCCCACTTTCCGCCGAATTTTTGAGGCATTACGTGTTGGGCGGCGAAACTCAACTCCGTCTTTTGTGTAGAACATTGTTATGTGACTTGACACTTTTCACAATCAAATCAACAATACATGAGGAAGCTTTTGAGAAATTACTGTATTTCAACACTTTAAAATTAACGGAATTATTAAAATCATTACTATTTTCTTTTTTACTCATAATTAAATTATACTGTATTTTTTATATTATTAATTCATTTCTAGGTCAGTACTGGATAGATCCTAATGGAGGTGACATGAACGACGCGATACTTGTCCACTGTGAAATGTCAACTGGGGCAAGCTGTTTATTCCCTAAGCCTATGATGTCAGAAGATCTGACACGTTCTGACAAGAGTGAAGGTTGGCTAAGCGAGATGGAAAATGGATTTACGGTAAATTTTCTGGTTTTCCGCTTTTTGCCTAGTTTTCGAGACATTGTCTGTTGAGTGGAGTTGAATGGCCACATCTATAGGAGCGAAATATGATTATTGTTGCATAATTGCGGATATATGATTATTGTTGCATAAAATAACATGATAAATTATTATATAATAACATTACATATTATAAAATAACATTACAAATGTCGTAGCGCAGGGGCACAAGGTTATGGGTTGTGGGTTCGATCCCCACCCCACTCGAGGGAATGAATTATTATTTATTAACATTGCGTTGATAAATAATAATTCATATAACTTCCCAAAGTTTTGCATATTACTTCCCAAAATGTGTCGTTTACATGAACACTACACATTGTCATTGTATCGTCGTTCACGCTGTCATAACTGACAAGGTCGACCACTTCCACTTTTAGGACAAAATCTAGGTCACGTCGATCATATTTTATCAAATATATAGAATGGTATTTTCTTTCTTAAGTTTCCGTTTGGGAAACGTACTGGCCAACTAAGAATGAATCTTATTCGACTCTACAAAATTAAAAAAATTATAACTCTGCAGAATCTTCCTTTAAAAATTATATGTGCGTATGCCACTTACGCCTTGCAAAATCTTGACCACCAGCTCAATATGGAATTTTAGATTTTAAGAAAACATTATTATTATTCTACACTACACGCTATATCTCGAACATAGGGAGAGGTAGAATGAACCTAACTTATACTTCCGCCCAATTTTCGAGACAGCGTGATGAGTGGCGTGACTCTACGCTGCACTTTGTCTTCTACTTGAGCAAGGAGATAATAATTTATTCCCCCCACTGATATAATTTAATACAGTTGTTTGTTGTCAGAAACAGTGCCGTTTGCCTTAAAACTATTTATCAGAAAATTTAAGAAAGACCTACAAAAGCAACCAATATATATCTGGAAAATAAAGTCAAAAATTTTTTTACAGATCTCATACAAAGCTGATCACAGCCAGGTCACATATTTGCAACTTTTATCCATAAAAGCGGTACAAAATGTGACACTCCACTGTACCAACACGGTAGGCTATTACGATCCAGCCACGAGGAACTATAAACATGGACTCAAATTGTTGGCTTTCAATGATGCTGAAATACTTCCTAAAGCTAACAACAGGCTCAGATATAAGGCTCTGGTTGATGAGTGCCAGGTAAAAAGACTTTTATATCTGTGTGCTTATATTATATTTATTTCTTGTATCATTTTTATTTATTTATTTTATTTACGTTTGTGTTGGAAACCTTCCTTCACGCATTATCTTATCCCGAGGCAATTTGTCACTTAAATTAGTGTTATACGCTAGTAGTGGCACAGTTGCACAAGCATGTGAAAACGCGACAGGTTGCGGGTTCGAGGAAATGAAATATTTAATATTTTCATTTCTTCGTTCTGGCGTATAGCGTATAAGCGGCGTTGGATTCCGTCATTCAACAAGCAATACCTCCAATTCAGCGGAAGGTGAGGAGTGGAATTGACGTCATAACACTAATTGGCCATTTTAAAATATATTAACGATAAATATTATCACTTATATTAGTATATTTTTTTTCTTCCTTCACTTTAACATGAAATAATATTTAATCTTTTTTTCAGCATAAAAAATTAGACTGGGCGAAGACAATAGTAGAATACGAAACAGACAAGCCGAATCGTCTGCCGATCACGGACGTCGCCGTTCGTGACATTGGAAGACCTCAACAAAAGTTCCGAATTGAACTCGGCCTTGCATGCTTTAGTTAAATATTTAACTTCACAGATCTCCTGGTGGGTAGAGTGCAACTTTTTTACTCAATATTAATTTAGTTTATCATTTAAATATTGTATAAATAAAACGATATTCCTACATAGAGTCGCATTTTTAGTATTATACAAACATAGCATATATTAGCATAAGATTCAGAAAATAAAAAACGTGTTCGTTAATTTTAAGTGATAATTCATATATTTTAATCAAATTAGTCTAATTTTGTACTTATCTAGAACTTAACATTTATTATGTATTATCTAGTTAATAATTAAAGTCGTCGCAACATTTTAGTATAATTACAAAGATCCTATAAGGCTGTGTTGTACATAATGTAGGCTAAGTTAGACGTATGAAGGACCTCGCCAAATTTTTTAGGGTAGACATTTGTATAATCGTTTTTATAAAGAAATATGTCTTAGAATATATAAATAAATAATTGGTTATTTTTATTGGTTATATTTTATTTATGTATTTACCTACCTACGGGCGAAAAAGACGAAATTTATACTTAATATTAAATATTTTTTTATAATTAAGGCAATTATATTATATTTCGTTTCTGTTTCGTTTAATATTTCGTTTTTATTTTGCTTTAACATACAATATTAGTCAATATTTAACATCAATTACATCCTTATTTTACAATTACATTACAGAAAATATCACATAACAATTATCTTGGATGGATTTTCACTTCTACTTAAATCTTAAAAAATTATGTCAAACTATTTTTTTTAAATACTTCCAAAATACTTTAAAATTGTTTAAATCTTAGACAAATAATAAAAAGATAAAAAGCAAGCATATAAATTAATAAAGTAATCGTAGAAAGAGGCGAATATTTTATTTATTTAATTTCAATATTATTTTAAAATTCAATCGTGTGCCTTCACCTATTTAAGGGATAGAATCGAATGCAAGTATTTTTAAAAATATTAATAAAATCGTCAAGTCCTACAAATGCCCCCTAAACAAATAAATAATTCTATAGTAAGTTTATAAGATACAGCCTTATTGATAATTATAAAATCAGTCTAAAAGTCAATTCATTTTACGATTCTAGCGCAGACATTAGCCTCGTGATTAACCAGATGAACTGGATCCTAAGGATAATATTGTCACAGATATTTTAATTATGTACTTTTTTATTACGTTTATTTAAAAGCCACATTATATAAATAGAATAGAATTTTAACAATTTTATAAATCTAATTTAAATTATCTTCGTATCAAATCTAAGCTTAAGTTATTTTTGTTCATCGCAAGAATTCTTTTTGATACAAGAAATGAAAGGTGGCACCTCGCATTTGCATTTGGTACATTTTTCATCAACAGTTACGCTGTCTCCAACGCTAAGTGTGTAGTTGCCAAACGTGCACTGTTCTGAAACGCTTCGCAGGTTCAAGCCACGGATGACTTTAGACGAGTTGGATGCTGTAAAGTAAAAATAAATTTTAAATAGTGTTAACATAAATATGCTCTATTCTTTAATATTAGAGAAATAAATTACGAAACTTATTTTGGTAAGCGGGGTTCCGTACAGAAATGGTAAAGGGACCTCTATTACTAAGACTTCGCTGTCTGTCCGTCCGTCTGTCGCCAGGCTGAATCTCACAATCCGTAATAATATAGTAAGACACTTACAATTTATACAGATAATAATGATAACCTATTTATGTTGCCTAAATAACAATAATTACTCAAAAAACGAGAAGTTACGAGTATCAGTGGTAAAGCACTTTGCCCACCATCAAATTCTCACAAATAGTAATCGAGCCCACAACCGTCACGTCCACACTTTAAGCGGCCCAGTTCAAATAGGTTAAGTCCAAATAGCAATAATTAATAGATTTCTATTAGTATTAAAGTATACTTACGACATTCAAAACTAATAGGACAAGTTTTCATATTTCCAAAGAAAACCGGCGCACACTTGCCCATTATTTGGTTTTGATAGTGTATTTCTAGGCCGCAAGTGATATCTTTACACATGGTCGGATCGTCAAAGGAACCGCTCCAGTTTGCCGTACAGATGCAGGTTTTGCGGGTGTTTGCAGGTTCTATTATTTGACCTTCTTTATAGGTTTTGCCGTCTACTTCACAGGTGTTCAGGCTGGCGATAGCGTCTTTACCTGTCAAATAATATTGCCTTTTTAATATGGAATACTCGTATATTTAGATCACAAAAAGATATGAACATTCAAGCTTCGATATCGTTGGATTTTGTATGAAATTTGCCGCTTTATCAAATTCACCTACAGTTATGAAATCAGGCAACACTTTGATACTTACAATTCATACAAAATGTCAACTTTTATAAGTTATACTTGCCGTTGAGTTATCCTGAAATTGCTACAGAAGCCTCGGTAAGCGAGTCCGACTCGCACTTAACCGGTTTTTACTGAAGGTAAATTGTTAACATCTCGAAAATAGGTTTTGAATCTTTTATCACCATTTCCATACAAAGCTGTATGTAAAGCTTATAAAATACCGCTTCTTATAATTATCCACAATATATACGATTTAAAAAAAATTTAGGTACTTTCTTAATTAGTGGAACTTTTATAAAAATGTTTTTTTATCATAATTTGAGGTCTATCAAGCCTTTGCAGGCATTTTTAATTTCAATAATTATCGCAACGTAACGTCAATATACAGGTTCCTTTATAACATATAAACAATAGGTTATTAATATTGTTTACAAGACGGCTGTAACGCGCATGTCGGGATTCGTCATTTGGATGGTTGGTTTATTGTTTCGACTTGCTTCGTGATTCATGTTTATATTTATGTGTCATAGTGCTCAGTGACAGTGTTGAACCGCCTCAGTGGTTATAGGTTCAAAAATCACGTGGAGAATATTTGTAACAAAACATGCATATTTGTTTCCTGTCGCTGTTGAACGCAAAGCATAGTTGCATAATATCTCTTTGATTATTTGTTTAGCACAGGCAGACTTAACCTAGTGTTAACAAGCGCCGTTTTCCACTTTCTACTTAATTATTTAACCCATTTCGAGTGACGGAAGTTGCCAATGCGAGGAAATGAATATAATACACTCTCCCGAGCGGGAATCGAACCCACAGCATGCCATAAGAAATTAGCAAACATATAAGTAAAAAGCGCTATGAGACTAGAAACATAAAAAAAATCTTACCACAAACTTTCCCAGTACTACAACAAGCGTCCAGCTCGAAAGTGTAGATACATTCATTGAGCTCGTCACTGTCGAATGACTCTACGCAATCTACGGCGGCGCAATCGAACCTGGGACCGTCTGCGCTGCACAAGCAGGCCTGCGTGCAGGGGTCGGCGATGAGACTTTGTGGTAGCATCGTACGATCTTCATATGGTAGTCCCCTGGAAAGTAAAGAAGTATCAACATTTTTATTTTGTTTTTTTTTTAAGTTTATCTATTAATATAAAATTTACCGGTTATTTTGCATCACGCTGTACATTGTGTCTGCTGGGTGTGTCTCCGAGTACCGAGGTTCTCTCTGCCTACCCTGCTGTGTGCGGGATATAGCATGAAGCTGAATTTATTTATATATAATAATCTTTCTTAGCATGAACAGCTATAGATTTTATATAATCATATATTATAGACTAATGTAATGTTAATATACGTATATTTTATGTTAGAAGGGTCGACATCAAGGCGGGTAAGTATTTCTCGTTTTATAATTATGATATCGAATGTATACTTATTCTTGATAGTATAAATAAAAAAAATACTATAAATAAAACATTTAATTTTTTTTTATTTCACACTCTCCTTCGCACGAAACTCGTACTTGCCATTTTTTATCAATTTAGTTTCACAATACGTGTTGGGCGATTCTAAAACTGCGTTTTGTCCTATTCTAATAGGTACCAACGAAACGAGTCCATTATAAATTATTTAATCAATGAAATAAGTTAAAAATATTTAGATTCATAAGAAACTGCGTCTAAAAAAGGCAAAAAGTATATAAAATAACTATTTGGGTTTGCGCAGGCGCAGAAGGTTGCGGTATTTCCAAATGAGCGGTCATGAGGTCACTTGGAGGCTTTTGTTTGACAAATGACAAATAAGTGCAAAAACATGTTCACTTCTTAAGATTTAAGGTCAAGTTTAACAAGGCTTCTCATTCTATATTGTATTTTTTCTGATTTTCAACAGATATTCAAATAAAGGAGACGAAGGCCGTAAATAATTGTATATTTTATGAAGCGTAAATGTAAATAATTTTTTCAGTGAAAATAATAACAATTAATTTTTCCGAAAATGAAATAAAGAAGTAAATATATTTACTTTTTAGTTATGTCCCGTCACATTCAGGGAATATCCCCGATAAATTACGCATGCTTAATACAATTGTACATATATTTAATTAATCATAATATTCTGTTAATTGATCTTGTCTCTGTGTGTGACCGAGACTGTGCTAATTGTAACTGTTATAAAGAAACTTACCTGTAGAAGCACTTCTCTGGGTTTGGGTGGAGATCTGGACACTGGAAGGCGTCAGGGCAGTTTGTGCTATTGTCAACATTTGGAAGTGCCTGACATCCGAGTTCCATGTAGAAACTGTACATGTCGCATTCACCGGATATGTCTGCCCGACAGGATCTTAATACTATAAATTATAATAATACTAGATTGAAGATATATATTGATATAATAGTATTATAGTAAGATAGTAATCGTCAATGGTAATAATATAGGCTAGTTATGGCGCATAGGCACTAGCGTGACTGTTAACGCGAGAAGATGTGGGTTGGAATCCCCGTTAATTGTTAAAGTAAACTGAGTGAAAATTTAGTTAGTTGCATGGTAAACGTTCATAATGTAAATCTAATCTAACCTAACCTTCACAATGTAACTTTGATAATGTAAACCTTCGTACTATCGTCCCTTATATTCTACTTTTCAAAATGGAATTTTATTTCAGATTAAATTATTTGTACCATTTGTAACATACAAAATTCGTATTTATTTTTACTTCATGGTTGTACATTCTGCTTGTATAACACTATAGTTATGAAGTCGATTCTCACTTAGGGGAATGATGTTATTTTAATTATTTTCATTTTTTAAATAAAAATCCAATCAGCTTCATGCTGTATCGCATATGGCAGAGTAGGCAAGAGGAACCTAGTGTCAAGATACTTCGTTCCCCACTTTCTGCAGAATTTTTCGTGGCATTGCGATTTGAGTGGCGGATCTCAACGCCGTACACAATTTTCATTCGTTAAAGTGTGTTTTTTCTTATAAAGCGCGGTATAAAGTTCCGCCATTTCTCGACACGACACGACGGAATTTTCCGACAATCGGGACAAAACGTGGAGAATAGAGAGTGTTACCACCGGTAATAGTAGTAGTATCTACTGATAAAGGCTAAAAAAGCTTATGTTTGTAAGTATTCACAAAATTATGAAACAAAATTTTATATTACTTTCATAGCAATATTTAACTACTGTGCAAAATTCTAATTTCTAAATAACACATTCAAATTACATCGTATATTGATATTTAAGTCGAACTAATTGTTAATTTTGCTTGAAACGTGAAGAAATACGAGATTGCGGTGTTGGATGGAAATCCCTGACCTAATGGATTGTGTTATGAATGTAAATATGTTTTTACTATTTTATACTTATGATAGTTATTATTGATTTTTTATTAGTAACAAATTTATAATATAAATATCGTGTTGCTGTTAGATAGCGTTGGAATATAAAAGCTATAGTTGTAGGCTGGAAAAACAATAACCAAAAGGGTAGTTTCGCCATTCAACATGAAATGCCTGAAATCTGTATAGAAAGCGAAGAACAGAGAGTTTAAGCACTAATCCTCTTCCTGTTATAAATATTCTTCGATAAAATTTCTGCTATAAATATTCGTCTATTCTCTGATTCTTAATCGCGACCAAATAACTATTTTTTCGTAATAAATTATCGTACAATCTAATAGACTAGAAGTAGTAGTAGTCTAGCCTACGAAAATCTATTCGCTTAGTTTTGCTCAATAAGTAAAAAATGCAAGAATACATGTTACGTACTTTCTTGTTGTGTATTTCTTAGCCTACACATACATATACAAAACAAATTGTAGATATAGCGGCAAGAGTAATGGAACTGAACGCCATACTTTGGTTTATCAGGGCATATAATATATTTGAAATTATGTCTATCGAACCCACAGCTACGTTTGTACTTATTTTTATAATTTATTTCATTAATTTTATTTAATAAGCACTTACAATATGTTAGCTTCACTAAACTTTGGTACAATACAATAAAATATACATTTTTTATAATATTAACTTCTAGAGGGTAGATATGAATCCTCGATTATAAGCTTGTGGTTACAACAAGTATTTTATTGTACCCACCTGTGTAACACATATTTTCAACATAGTAAAAGTAGTAGGTGGGTAGTAGTAGAAAACACGAACGAAATTCCTATTTATAAGTAATATTATTTAACTTCTTTCTCCATTTTTAACAGAATTCTGCTTGTGAGTGGCGTAACTCAACACCGCGCTTTACCTCGTCAATGCGAGGAAATGAAAATATATTGTTCGTCATTTACACGACCGGCCTGAGTAATTATTAATTAGTTAGTTAAACTATTTTTTTATTATATATACTATAAAAATAATACTCCATAATAATTATTTATTTCGTAATTTCAAATCAGACTATGAAGTGTATATTTATGTGCTCATTAACACTTACAGAAACGATAAATTTCATTTTATTAGAATTGTAATCTATTAAGCACTTGCACTATGTAAATGCACTTAAAATAGTTATTATTGATTTTTATCTAAAACATAAAATAACACTTTAAATGATATTATTCATAACATAAATATTTGCAAACATATTTTTAAATAATAATTTTAAATATTTATTAAAATCTAAATAGTAATTTTAAACTTTACTTACAAAATATAGTGAAGCAAATCGTCCATTTCATGATATTCTTCATATTTTGTTCACTATAATACTAAAGTTAACTTAACCGTGAGTACGTGTTGTCAGGTGGGTAAGTCGCTTCGCAATGAGGATTGAATACTATTGGCATACGGTAACGGTTTTATGGTAAAATAATGATATTATCGCCTACACTAACTTAGATGTTTTTACTCTTAAGCGTGACTTGCCTTTAAGAATCTTACAGGTAACTTCATATAATATACTACTAACGATGTACACGCGACTTCGTCCGGTTTATGTTATTGTAATGTTAGAGATAATTATAAAAAGTATTTACAAAAATTGTTCTTTATGTGTTAATCCGTTGATTAATCTATATTACCGTGAAGTTTCATGTAAATCCCTTCAGTAATCAGTTCTAGTAAAACAAACAATCACATCACAAATGTTTACATTTATAATATTAATAAGATAGGATACTAGCCTTTACTTACGGCTTCGTTTCCTTTATTAAATATAAGTAAGTGTCGTGTGTGGTATGTGATATGACGTATTTTAAATGCCGGAGCTAATTCTGACTTCTGTAACACAACGGTTGTGGGTTCGATTCCCACTCGAGGAAGTGAAATATTTATTTACGTCTACATTTCCATTTTCCTCGCTCTGGTGTCGAGGCAAGCCGTGTAAATGGAACGGAGTATTTTTGGTGTTCCCAGCGTGCCAATTCGGTACTGATCACTTCGCCAAAGTCAAGTTGAATGGAAAACACACAACGGAGAATGTATGGTAAAAATGAGACAATATTACGCAATAGGTGAATGCACGTAAATGAGAGATCCAGCTAAGATACTGTCATCAACTAAAAGTTTAAAAAATCATAATGTATACATAAAAGAGGGTTAACAAAGAGTAATATAATACAAAACTGTAAGACTTACGTACGTAAGTTAGCACAGTTATACTTTAATATTATTATATCTAATATAGTTACATAAAAATTTACATTAAGGGGATGAGGAACTATATGAGGAAGGACACCATACAAAGGCCGGATTAATTTAGGACAGGTGAAAAGGATGTGGGGAGAGGAACTTTCATCCAGGCCACATTCACACAGCGAGTGGTCCCTGACCCTGCAAATTTCAGCAAATTTTTGAGAAAAAAACCAAGGACGCCTTGGGATATTACGTTGGATTGTAGCATAATATAAGTATTAGAAACAATAATTTATCGTAACCATTTCATTCAGTTGATTTTTGTTAATGTTAAAGATCTTCAGGAAATGGGAAAAATAAAAATCATTCGAACAAATCAATGCAAAATCTATTTCAATACTGTTATAAGCTTCGTTCTACCCTCTTCCAATCGTTTTTTAAGAAACTTATATAAATATAGCGGATACTGAAAATTGTTCGTAGTTTTAAACAGCATTACTCAAATTCTCTTTTTATAAAGAATGAATACACTAAATACAATGACTTTATAAATACCATATATTAATTAGTGAATAACTTTAATTATATTAACACTCCATTAATGATGGTTATTTCCTAAGTAATCCCTGATATGTTCCTCAAAATATACGTATTACATAAGTACGAGACACTCGTATTCCGCTGAAGACCTCTCTTCGCCGTCGAACGGATAGTAGCAAGTGGCGTGACTTGGGTGGATCTAAAAATATAAAAATAAATAAAAATTATTATATAAATACATATAAATACTAACTTATATAAATATAAATACTTATTGTATAAATACAACTAAATTAATTAATTTAATGATTAAGTATTTTTGTGACATTACATATATTGAAATCTCTATGATTAAAAAGGAAAAACTCTATAAGCCAGAAGAAAATCATCAACATAGACTATGTTATTTATAGCCACATAAACCCCAATAAACAATATAAAACAGTAAAATTAACCTTTCCAGGAGTGACGCATCCGTCGTGAGTGACTCTGCCGAAGTACAATTTCTCTCCATCAGCAGTGACGCCGGCCTCGACAGCGCCGGGCGGGACCTCGCCGTTTGTGGAGAACTGCCATGAGAACATGGCGGGTACTAGCACCTGAAAAACAGAATATATAAAGTTTTTAATTTCATATCTTTAGAGAGTATAGTTATTAAGGTTTATAAGCTCAGAAGTGGGTGTTTCGTGCAATCATTTTATTACACTGAATATAAATATCGTTTTGCCTTTTTTTTAAGTATCAAGACTCAAGTATTAAGAGTTAAGACACTCCGTAGCCTCAGTGAATAATTCTAACTCTTTATTTAATAATTACCTCAAATTGATCCTTAAGTATCTCTTCACCACCAAACGCGATGTAACATGCATTCTTAGATGGGATCACTTTAGCCGGGAGGATGTCTCCTTCGTGGTGTGCTCTACCAGCGTAGATTTCTTCCCCATCAGCGTCAGAGCCCACACGCAGAGCACCCATGGGAATGCTCCTCTGGCTCAAGCAAGCGGGAACCCAACGGTAAGTACCTGGATAGTTTTGTTAGTGTTTAGTTAGATAGCAGAATTATAATTTGAAGAATTAGATTTTGTGAAAAGTTGGAAATGTTGGATAGATTTTGTTTACAAAGATTATAAAATGTGATGTTGTTTTCTCAGATTCGTCTTTGGTCGCCGATTTTGCTACTAAATCCACGTTTTGTCTTACTGGACTGGGTAAATATTTGTAAATGTCGATACTTCTCTAAATCTTAACCACTATTATCTATTTAAAATATATATATATATTGTGTATTATATATATTAATTACATTTACATACATATATTATTTATTTATAATCTCTATTGTGAGTATCAACTTACTGACTAATATTATGGAAAACTTTACTCATTTATAGTTTGGTGTGGTTTGATCGGTTATCATACATAAAAATAGCAATTTTCAAAAACAATATAATGAAGCTACCTTCAGTTATATACTTTTTATCGCTATCATCGACATTTATTGATATTGTAGAACTTATCAGTTTTTATCAAAAATTTTGTTATTTACCATTTCTATCACTAAATGTGTATGGATGACTCATTGAAAAAATATGTCATGTATGAGTAATGTAACTCTATACTAAGTTAAAACAAACACAGAAAGCAATGGCCAAAACTCTATATGGCTTATTACATACAAGCCTAGAAACTTTATGTATTATTATAATAATAATTTATGTAAAAGAAAATTAATAAAAAAATATGGAAAGGAAAGGGATCGAGGAACCATAGAGAGGATTGGCTCAACATCGGCAGACGATACCCCAAGGATTTGAAGAGATAACACCTTTCTTCACACAACTAATAAAAAAATTTGAATGACTAAATGGATAGATACTTGATTGATATTCCAAAATTGGTTTGTTATTTCGATTAATAATTTCAAAGAGAATGGATTGATAAGCTTCATACAAGCGATTAAAATATTTAAAAAATGTATATATAGGAATGAAAACATGAGCAAAAGCAAATTACTTGGAAGGTGTATGACAGTTAATCATTACATGAATTATTATGTGTTTAAGGAGTCATCTCTTCATATCGTAGCAAAGTGCAGCGATTTCGTAATCTCTCTCATTACTAAATAAATAATAATACAGACTATAAAGTTACGTTCTATACAAGAAGTATAGTGACCAGTCACTAAGTAACATATTTGCCTTAAAAACGAGATTACGTGATCGTTTCCAATCCAATCCAACGATAAGACTTACTCCAAGGCAACTCGACAGTTTCTCCGGGTAATTCGGGCACTGCCTCTTCTGGTTGTTCGACTACTTGGACGGGTTCAGGAACAGGGCCAGGGCCAGGGTGACCGTGGGGAGGGTAGAAGTAAGCGGGGTGAACTGGGTAGAATACTACACCGGGGCCATAGGGATATACGTGGGGAGGATGGCCAGACCCGGGAGGGCCGGGAGGGTAGCCGTGCGGTGGAGGCATGCCACCGTAACCGTAATATCTGTCTGTATAATACACATTAAGATGTTATAGTTTCAATTTATAAAAATAGTTTTAAATTTCGTTGGTTATTAATTAAAGAACATCAGAGTTGAAGTATTTTTTAAAATCAGCTTCGCGCTGTATCCCGCACACAGCAGGGTAGGCAGCAGGGTAGGGAACCTAGTGTTAAGGCACTCTGTTAAACTTTTTCGCCGAATTCCGGAGGAATTGCGTGTTGAGTGGCGGAACTCAACGCCGTGCTTTTGCCTTGTCATCAGAGCGAATAAACGGAAATATAAATTGAAGTAAACATTTCGTTTCCTCGAGTGAAGATCGAACCTGCAATCATCGTGTTACAGTCACACCATTGTGCCTATGCGCCACGACAGCCCTTTGTATATTTTAGATTTGAAAAATAACTAATTACATAAAGTATTCGCATATTACAAATCTCTTTTTTAGGACAATAGTTTTGTATTAAATTGACTTAGATTGAAATATTAACTTCAGTGTCAGTAATTTTCTTCAAATAAGATTGTGAAATCGATAATGTTCGGTGAGTTATCATACATTATAAGTTGCAACTTGTTTATCAAAGTTTATATTTATAGATATCTTCTAATGCTATTAAGGTATCTGTATTATCAGTTGGTAACCGAATGCTCAATCCGCATTAAGGAATATATGACGATATTGTTCTTGCTGTTATTTCTAGAATAAAAAATAATCTGAAATATGTTGCATTGTACCTATTTAATGAATTTCTAGCCTTCATTTTTATTATTTGAAATCAGTATAAATATCTTAATATTTCTAGAAGCAGCGATACTACTCGTAATTTTATCAGTTGTGAATAGTCACCCATAGCTGTATGTTTGCGCATGCGCATTATTCGGCTAGTTTATTTTTCTTTTTTCGTTCATGGTTGTACTTTTAACACTGATAAGTCCATTATAAACATGTTTTTTTTTGTATAAACAGTAATGTACATTTTTATTAAAAGTTCCTAATTACTTATTCGATAGCAATATTAATTAAAGATAAATTATATATAATGGCGATAAACGAACGGACTGGTAAATTTATTCGTTAATGATAAAAGAAATTTGAAATGAATGCAAATTCCTTTTGTTTCAAAGTATATTACATAAATGTCTATGAAACGCGGCTTCGCCCGCTTTAATCAAATAGTTATATTACAGAAAAAAAATCTTAAATAAATTATAACCTGTGTGCTATTCTGAAGTATAAGCTATATTACTGTAAAGTTTCATCTACATCGGTTCAGTATTTGGTGTTTGAAGGTAGAACAAACATCCATCGTCTCAAACTGTCACATTTATACCAATAGTAAGATTATATTCAAATTCAATTGAGTTTTGAAACAAAATTAGATTATTCGTGTTATCAATATGAAGGTTAAACTTACTAGTAATTTCTATGACAAATTTCTCGAAGGAGTACAATTACTAATGCAAGCGGATAACAGTCTATTTACCATCTTTAAAGAGACCGATGTAGAGCAAATCAACATGACAATTGATGACGTAGAGATGTAAATTTCAAGTATTCTCTAGAAAATCAGTCATCTGGTCCACAATATATTGTTTGTGATATATTATTATTAGACGCTACACGAAAAAATATTTTTATATATACAGATATAGCTGTAATTAGCCTTAAAGTAAAAAAATCTTGTCAATCTCTAAACACTATCTAATTTTACAATATTAAAAGAAAATTAAATAACGTATGACAAAGTAACAATATGATATTGTTTTTATTCATTTAATTAATTTATTAAGTTACCAAAACTGTTATTATATAGAGATATAAGGCCATTGCTTTTAAAATGAAAATGGGTGAAATTGTTATCTTATCATTTATCTTATCACTCACCTGCCATGTCGTGTCCGTGTCTCACAAGCGACTAACGTAATACAAACGCCACGTACCCTTAAATACCGCATACGAGTCATTAACAGATAATATAATAAATAATAATAATTGTAAATTTTTTAATTTATTTTCTATGAAAATTTGCTAGGTCTAAGGAATTGAAAAATGTAAAGCAAATTTGTTTTATTATGAGATTGCTATACCTAACGCCATTCAAAATTCTGTATGAAGATTAAAGATTTTAAACTTAGGAGGACATTGAGGAGGCACTTACATATAAATATAATTTGAAAAGAAAGCTCTTTTGAAATTCGACAAAATCGTTTTCCGGCGGTGATTTATATAAGCTTGTATATACGAGGGGATAGACAGATACACAGATTTATTTTTATCAAAATCAACATATTTTAGGTTAGTCATGTATATTTTAAACTATCCAATACATTATAAAAACGATTGTTTTTTTTTATATTGAGCCGTAGTATACACTAAGCTAAACGTGAATAAATGATTTTCCTTACCTCGCTCAGACGAGAAGATAAAGCATAGATTACATTCAAAGAAGTACAAAAAGAACTTATGAAACTTTTAAATTCCCGCTACATCTCTACCTACACTAGGTCCACATTGTCTACCCCTGCTTTATTATGTAATGCTAAAGACAATTTAAAGAATACGCCATATTGTTACACATACTACTTCTGAAGAAGAATTACACATATATATTTCCAAGAAGTGCGAATTCGAAACCGCTACTACTTTAAAAGTTTTATACGTTGCTAAAAAGTATATTTTATGAAAGTTCGGCTAAAGTGAAATCAAGTTATAAATATTTGAACGAATATATTTATTTCCCACAAAGTTTCATATTTTCCAGAAAGAGTCGAGCAATATTTTGAAATTCCGGCAGCCCATACTCTTTGCTGTTCCTCCTGTAGTAGTCGACGGAGCCGTAAGTCACAACTAAACTTTTTATAATATCTTTTATTACATTTTTAAATATTTTCGGCGTCGGTCTGCTGTCTTTCTCCGCAATTTTTATCATTGCGATTGCCTATTAATTTGCAAGACATTATTATTTATATAAGAAGGCCAGTTGTAGCCCAGGAGTACAAACATGTGACTGTAAATAGGTTGTGGGTTCGATTGCCACTCGAGGGAATAAATTTAATATTTTTGTTTTTTATTTCTTCGTTTTGATATCGAGACAAAGCATGTTGAGTTCCGCCACTGGACACGCAATGTTTCTAGAATTGTGAAAATGGAGAACGTAGTGTCTTAATGTAAGTAATAAATAGTTGTAATCTGTAAGTCTAATCGTACTATACTAGAACGATTAGTTCTTGTATATTAATAATTTTTTTTTTATCTTAGTATTAGTCAAAGTTACGAGAATTTCAATTTTATAAGTGTTAAGTAGTTATGATTATTTATTATACCTTAATTTTCCAAGAATCTATTAATTCACCCAAGGAAGTTCCTTTTAAATTTTGCCCCACATCTAGCAAGGCTCTTTTTAATATTAATAAATGATGACGTCGACAAATTTCTCCTGAAATATAATATACAGTAGTCGAAGAGTCGTGGCTGCTCTGAAGTTAACAATAGATGGCAGCGCAGATTCATTTTACATTTTTTCTCACTTTTGATTAAACTGGGTTGTTTCCGATCTTATAACTAACCGGTATATTTTTTCCGGTGCCAATCAAATATATAAACATAGTATTTCCAATAAGATGTTAAAAAAATATGTTTGATAAAATTTCTGAGTGGCAGGCGCAAATAATCAACCCTTTCTTCATTTTTTTACTATTTAGAAATGATAAGAAGGTAATTATTTTTAAACTGTTGGACGACTTTTCACAGCGGGCACAAACATTTTTTAATAAACTATATAAATATATGTCATGCGGAAATAACATACTAATTAGTGATGTTATTTGATCAATAAATTGAATAAAAAATATAAAGCGCCTGAGAATTTTTTTAACATTCTCACAAATATAAAATAAAGTACCTTTTTTGCAACCTTGTTCGTCGTATCCATTTGGACAGTCAATTTTTCCATTACAAATTTTATTAAGTGATACTCTTTCCCTCGCACCTTTACATTGATATACGGTTAACTTTGGTTCTGCAGCACAGGCTTTATAACACACTTTTGAACAGAAAGGCACAGAACAGGTGCCATTTCTACAAAAGCAACTATCGTTAATCTCTCTGTCATTACCTGTACTAGATCTTTTTAATGCGAGCCCCAAATTTTGATTTATAGCTGCCAAGAATAAGTAGGCTTCTTCAATTTCGCTAGAACCTGCCGACTGTTCCAAAATATCTGTGTAGATAATATTTAAAAGAGAAAAGCATTGATCTCTAAGTTTTGTTATTATCGTTTTATCGGGATCAGATTCAGTGGTGAACTTTTGTAGCTCTGTGACCAAATTGTACAGATATAACAACTTTTTTCTGGTCGAAGGACGTTCTTTGGAAGCTTTCAAATTCAACATTTTGAGTACATTGCTGTATATTCCGTGAGCGTCAAACTTTGCATATCCTAAAGCTGTGTGCACAAATGATTGAGAAATTATTAGTATTATATAAATAAAAGGAAAGTAGCAATTTATTTTTATACCAATTATTTATATTTTTGGACCTACCAGTATCGCAACCATTTTCATCGCTTTCATCAATACAGTCCGGTCTGCCGTCACATAAAGAATTCAATGATACAACATTAGAGCCGTTTGTAGATTCGCATTTCCAGTTAGCCAAGCCATGCTTGTGCCTACAGATGCGCTTGCAGGTGTCTGTGCAATTCGGACAATGGTCTCTAACGCAGATGCATTTTGGTGGCCAAGTCATTTTTTCTACCATCTCACCAAGAGCTGCCTTAACATAGTTCGAACTTCTTCGTGCAGAAACAGGGGTGTCATCACTATGTTCAGAGCAAAGTGTAGTATGTAATGCCAGCGCGAGGGAACTGATGATTAGAGCAATTTCATTTGCTTTGCGGTTGATAATTACTTCGCTATCAGTTTCTTTTTTTCCAGCTAATTTGTTCATGTGTGAAGAAAAATTTAAATATTGCTCTTTAAAATCTAGCTGAGTTTGTAGAACGTCTCTAATAACACCAGTTTGTTGTGTTAGTTGATCAACGTTAAAACAATTATGTTCATTTAAATTGTCTATTTTATTTATGGTTTTTATTGAGAATTCCATTCTTTCCATAACTACAAAATATTTTAACATAAAATCTATGATATTCGCGATTATCACGCATTTTAAATGAAACTCTTTAAACGAATTAATCGCGTACGTTACATTTATGAATCGTTCGATTCCCAAAAATATATAATACTAAATGTAAGCAATTAATACGCTTATACAGTTTCATTTAAAATGTTTACTAATATCAAAAATTATTTATCCTCTACTATTTGATAAAAAAAACTAAATAATATTGAGTAAGAATTCATGAAATCTCACCTTGTGAACCGCAATATTTTTCATCAGAGCTGTGCGGGCAATCAGCGCTGCCATCACACAACGTGTCTAAGGAAACGAGATTATCGTTATAAATACATTTTAAGCTGTTCATATCTTGTATTTCAGAGCAGACTCCATAAGCATTATTGCATATATCAGCGACAGTAAAACTTTTAAGTGTGTGTTGGGTTGCAACATTATTGTTAACAAAATCTGTCTTTGGATTTTTGTTATTATTATCAACATAATTAACAATTCCATCTTTACCATTAGTTTCTGTTTTTACTATTGGTCTTTCATCCGTTTGTTGGATTTCAGGGACTACATTTAATTTTTCATTTATTGAATCTAAAAACCGACGTTTGATATTGCCTAAAAGTTTCTGCTTACTTTTGTCCGTTTTTAAATGATCTAACTCGGCGTTGATGAGATTTTCTATCGTATTTGATAAATTAGTCACTGCTTGTGTCCTTTCCTTAGAGTCGTTTCTGTCTACTAAATGTTTGTCATTTTCTTTCTTTGTTTCATTATTTCTCTCTTGCTTTGTGACATTTAAAATCTTTTCTTTGATTCCTTCCATAATCAACTGTACGTGTTTTTTACCTTTTTCGCCTAAATGCTCAGCTGCTTTCAATAATTTATTTTGTACAGACTTTATTACAAATTCTCTATTATTCGGAGAAGAATGAGACAGAATGTCTTTTGCAATTTTGTTTACTTTATTCGTTATATTGTGATTATTTTGAGATATTGCTGATATATTAGAGTCTCCATATTCGGATTGTCCTAAAATTAGAAAAATTAAAATATTTAAAGTAATAAAACACATTAATTTGTAACATTTATCTTACCATTTGTCTGAAATACCAAAAATATTAGTAAAATTGTAGAAATCAGGCACAGCATTACAAAACATATAAATCTATTAAAATGTACAAGTAGTTAACAGTAATCGTTTTGGCATTAATTGCTAATAAATAATGGCTATAAAAGAGTGATAATCTACAACAAATTATATTTCTTATATTACCAGAAAGTGATAACGTAACTTATGGTGCGAAGTGGTTCCTGGTTCAAGTTCGGTACTGTATAACTTTTACTTATATAAAAATATAACATTGTGGTATTGAGAAAAAAAAACGGTTTGTTAAGTAGTTATTAAGGAAAATGGGTACACTTAACAAGATGTCCATTTTATACCTAGATATATTAATCGCGCGCTCGACTCTAATGAGAAAGAATATCTTGTTTTAAATAAAAATCTTAATAAAACAAGCCATTCGTAAATCATAGAACAAATTAAAATAACAAAAATAAAATATAAAACAAACAAAATATTTCTTAAATTTATTCTTAGCTAAATTTATTTAAACAAAAATATTCACCGTAATTTCTGTTTAAATAACGTTTATAAATTAAAGAGCTCTGAATTTCTAAACACATAAAAATGTTTACAAATGACAAATGAAAATGTCAAAACCAAATATGTCAAAGAAGGATTGACATATTAATTATAATTCCTGTAGAATTTAAAAAATAAACAAAGATTTGTAAATTATATAATATAAAACTATTTCGAAAATTAATTAATATCGGTAAAATGTTAACTACATCTATTACTAAACTAAGCCAGGTATGTTATATTACATATAAAATGTAACCACACTTTTATATTAGGTTAATAATGATTGATACTTTAATATATATACTATACTTATTTAATACATTTTACAGTCTGCTAATATATTGTCGCAATGGTCGCCAATACTAGCATCTCAGTTCCACACATCGGCCGCACTAAACAGAGTGGTTTCGGGGAAATATCGAATCACGAAAAAGAGGGACAAGCCCCTTACTTATGAAATGGCGAATCCACCCCATTACATTGCTCATAGAAAGTCTTGGAATTCTTGGAATACCTGTAAGTTATAAATGATTTGGTTATACCTAGAAAATCATCTAGGGATTTTAAATGGACAACCAGCCTTGCGACAATGTTTATTGTGTAAAGAATTGTATAATTGTAATAAATATTTTTAGTTAATGTGATAGTTTTTGGTTCCAATCCCCAATCAGGGGAATAAATTATTTTCATTTCTAGTTCTGTTAATTGAGTTTTGCCACTCAAAATTAAATATTTTTACATACAATTTTAAACACTAATTTATCTCTATCTACAGTGCTATAGCCAGATTTAGGAAAAAAATGATCAAATCTGTCTATGTTTTTGTTTAAATTAATATTATTCTATTTATATTAGAAAATTAAATAGTATACCTTTTTTCCAGCTAGTTTAAAAGATGGTCTGCGTAGATCAGAGACTGCTGTAGAAGACGAGTTTATAAGAAGATTCATGACTGGCACATGGCATGGTCTTGTTTGTAGTGAGGCATGTAAATTGTTTTCCTTATATACACAATTTTTCAATGTGTGTTCGTCATCCTCTTATACAAGTGGACCAATTTGTGTGAAAATTGTTGTTTATATCTTTATATCTAGCTAGAAAATATAATCACTCATAATTTAATTTCTTTAATGTAAACTAAATATATGAAACTAAGTAATTAGTAAGTTTTGGTCTGTATTCTTGTTTGTGGGTGGAGAATGGTTTTTTTTTGTTTTAGGGTCTTTGCTTTGATGCTTTTGGTTTACAGCAAAAAGCTTAAAAATACTATTTTTTGTATATGGAAAATTTCATTGTGCAGTGGTCCAGAATCTGATTATAAATGTGATGGTTGTGGGGTGTGATTCCCACGTGTGGGAATGAATAATTTTTTATAATTCTTTGCTCTGGTAAGAAGAAAAAGCTCAGCGTTGATTTCTGCCACTAAAACACTACAAATTTGAGAAAAGTGGAGAATAAAGTGTCTTATCACTAGGTTCCCTATGCATCCCCTAATACTTCACACTGTATCCTATATTCCTATGTGTTGTACAGTGTGAACCTAAAAAATAACATTAAAATATATATCTTAGCAAGAATCTTAAAAAAAAGTCCTCATTACAGGTAATTATAAAACGTCAATTCAATCACATACGTATAGCAGCCATCATACGACGAGCAGTGTCACCCACAAAAATGTACTTCCTCATAGGTTATACGGAAGAACTTCTTTCAACTTGGATACAGTGCCCAGTTACGTTAGAATTACAAACTGTGGATAGCCACAAAGATGTCGTCTTTAAATATATTTAATTTGTTATTGTTATATAGATTTAGAATAAAGAATAGGCAATTTATTTTTATTTTATTTATTAAGTTTACTTTCATTTTGAGTGATAGGATACTTATCACTTTTCATTGATTTACCATACAATCAGAAAGGTGGATCTTAACACAGTGCTTTGTCTTATCTGGCCAAAGAAACAATTATATTTTACTGCATAGAGATTGTACCCACAAATCTTGTTGTTATATAGTTATTTTTCGTTTTATATAATTGTTTATGGTGTATCTTAAATATTTAAATAATTTTTCTATCGTCTAAAAAAAGATTTTATTTTTAAGGAATATAATTTACTTGTACTACATTTTAATGTAATCGCTGAAATATAAATATTTCACTAATCACATTCTGGAGCTAATCTCAATAATTTCTGTCATTAAAATGTCACAACTTTATTAAAAAAAAAATCATCTAAATCAGTGAATTATACAACACATCCAAGGAAAGAAAATAAATAAAAACCCAACACATAAAATTCATATTCTCTTATAATTTGATTCAGCATATCATACACAATGTGTCAACAAACAACAGCGAGACGCGGGCCGCACGCACACACGCACACCCCAGACACACGTACGTACAAACTCACATAACCACTTTTTCACGCACATATATATACACACATGCATACATATGAAACATATGCACACGCATTTATATATGTACACAAGTACACGCACACACTAACACCCCGTCCAGCGCGACCGAACTTCTGCACATTTGTACTTTTTGTAATTTGCCTTTAATCGTGTTGCTTGATTTTGTTTTACATCTGTACAAGCAATTGTATATTAAATACAAGAAAATCGATAATAAATTATTAATTGAAAAATAGAGTCAAGATAGAACTATCGTCATTAACAAAAACTCATTTTAATCAAAAATTAATACTTAATTTTAACAATATTAAAAAAAATAGGAATCATATTAGTTCAATAAAAAATTACTTTTAAGTTCGATCTCGTCTCTTTACACAGATTATAAAAAGCAATATAATTTATAACATATCAATATTAATATGTAGATAATCAATTTAATTTAAATATTATTTTTACAGCAATTAAACAAACGGACCAAATACGTTAAAAACGAAATGGCAACACAAAATCTAGCAACACACAATAATAATATAAGTTTCATAAGAAATTCTCTCTGAAACACTGAAATGCTCTCGTTATGTTCAGGTAAATTTATATTGTCTATCACAGTGACGTAAAGCATTTGTCCTTACATACTAGTGAGTTATCGCGATCTTATTTATTATTAAATCACCGTAAAACGTTTTGTCTTCAGAAAATATTATTATTATTTATGATATTTCTTCTTTTTTTAAAGTCTCAACCAGTCTTTAGTATTGAGCTAATTCGATAG